>JAOTOL010001516.1:0-370000 GCA_034440575.1 Imbricaverruca yamaguchii
CTTGACCAAACAATGTTGTTTGTCCTTTTTCCCTCTGGAGGCTGTAAAGTATTTAATTTTGTCTAGTCACAATCATGGAGTACAACATTTATTTCTATGCATGACACCAACAAATGCTAGTTTTAAACTGGATAGAACAGTTAGTTATCTGAAGGAAACAGATTGATTCAAGATATTCAACATGGGTTTAGAAAGGGGAGACTGTCTCAGATCTCTGACTTTTTTAACTTTGCTACAGAACAATTTGATCTGGGATATCAGGTTGATGTAGCATATCTTGACTCAGTTAGGCCTTGACAAGACCCCATAAACGGTTAATGATACAGCTTCAGGTCCATGGTATTGCAGGCAGATCTTAAAAATGGAAGAGTTCTGGCTTTCAGATAGACAGCAAAGAGTGATGCTAAATGGTACAAAGTCATCATGGCAAATGTTCTTAGTGGAGTCCTCCAGGGTCAGTACTGGGGCCACTACTGTTCATTATATTTGTCAATAACATCGAAAGTGGCCTAAGCAGTAAAGTTTTGAAATTTGCGGTAAAGACATAAAGACATAAAAGATCAGTGCAACTCTGAGCCACAAGGGCCCTTCTTGGTTGCACTCTGTACACTGAACCAGTTGCCCACCAAATCTGCCAATCAGCCCTCCCTGTAATACTGAAAAGCAAGCCCTCTATTCTTATAATGATTGTCTATGCTGTTTTTAAAGATGTTCAATGTTCTGCTACTGACGATGTTTTCTGGCAGCTGGTTCCAGTGTTCCACTACCCTGTTGGTGAAGAAAGTTTGCCTTAACCTTGTTCTGCTGTGGTTAATTTTAATTTTGAATTTATGACCTCTAATTGCATCATTTCTGTTAAATTCAAACATTTCCCCAAGGTATCCCCTCTCCAGACCATTGACAAATTTAAAGACCTCGATGAGATCTCCTCTCAGCCTTCTATATCTAAGTGAAAACATATTCAATTTCTTCAATCTTTCCTCATATGCCAGGTTGCTTATGCCATTAACCATTTTTGTAGCCCTCCTTTGTACTCTCTCTAAAAGCCAACAATCTTTTTCATAGCTAGGAGACCAAGCTTGATGCAGTATTCCAAATGTGGCCTGACGTATGCACAGTAAAGCTTCCTGATCACTTCCTCACTTCTGTATGATACATTCCTATTTATTGCCCTGAGCATTCTCAGTGCCTTCTTCCTGGCTTCCTTGGTCTGTTCTGATGCCCCCAATTTTGTGTTTAGAATAACACCTAAATCCTTCTCCTGTTGAGTCACTGATAGCACTTGGCCACCCATCAAGTATGGAGCCTTCATATGCTGCTTACCTACATGCATGATTTTGCACTTATCAAAGTTAAATTTCATTTGCCATTCTTCGACCACTTCACAAGTTCGTCTAAGTCTTTTTGCAGCGAGATATGCTCATCCTGACCTGTTATTGCCCTAAAGACCTTCAAATCATCTGCAAATTTCAAAACTTTACTGCTTAGGCCACTTTCAATGTTATTTACAAATATAATGAACAGTAATGGCCCTAGTACTGACCCCTGGGGGACTCCACTAAGAACATTTTGCCATGATGACTTTGTACCATTTAGCATCACTCTTTGCTGTCTATCTGAAAGCCACAACTCTATCCATTTTAAGATGCTACCTGCAATACCATGGGACTGAAGCTGTATCATTAACCGTTTATGGGGTACCTTGTCAAAGGCCTTACTAAAGTCAAGATATGCTACATCAACCTGATTTCCCTGATCAAATTGTTCTGTGGCGAAGTTCAAAAAGTCCAAGAGGTTTGTGAGACACGATCGTCCTTTTCTAAATCCATGTTGAGTATCTTGAATCAATCTGCTACCTTCCAGATAACTAACTATTCTATCCTTGATAATTGATTCGAGTACCTTGCAGACTAGGGATGTGAGACTTATTGGCCTATAGTTTTCAACTTTCCCTCTTTCTCCTTTCTTGAAAATAGGAACTACATTTGCCCTTTTCCAATCGGTTGGAATTTCATTATGTGAAACTGATCTACAAAATATTATACTAAGTGGAAATGCCAGTTCCTTTTCAGTTTCCCGCAACACCCTAGCATAAATATCATCAGGTCCTGCTGCCTTATTTGGCTTTATTTTCCTGATATGATTGTAAACAACATCACTACCAATGAAATCAACATCATTTGTCAGATCCCATGTATCTGAACTATGGTGTACGGTCGGCAGATTGGTCATATCTTCCAATGTAAACACTGATTTGAACTGCTTGCTCAGCTCCTCAACCATCTCACTATCCTCACCCAATGTAGTCCCGTTTACTTCCAGTGGACCAATTGTGTTAGAAACTTTACTCAGCTTGTAGAAACTAAAGAACTTTTTACTGTCCCCATTACAGTTTCTAGCTAAATCCAGTTCCTTTGCTCGCTTTGCTGCTCTGGTTTTTTGCTTCACAGTGTCTCTAGCTTTTCGATACGCCTTTAGATTAATGACATTTGAGGCTTCTTTAAAAACTCTAAATGCAGTTTTCTTAGCCCTAATTGCTTTTATCACGTCTGGTGTAAGCCATGCTGGCTTTCCTACCCTTCTTTTGCGTCTTTGCTTTTGGGGGGACATGTCTAATCTGAGTTTCCTTTAAGTAAGATTTGAACTTTTCCCACATTTCACAGGCATTTAAATTGGAGAATTCTTCTTCCCATCTGATGGCACTTAAAGCCGCTCTCATGCCGTTAAAGTCTGCTTTGTTGAAATTTGGAACCTTTACCAAATTATCCTTGATAGTTTCCCCTACATGTGCCTTGAATCTAACTATGTTATGGTCACTTTTTCCCAGAGTTTCGCCTACAGTCAAGTCTTGAACCAAGTCACTTAAATCCGAGAATACAAGGTCCAAGAATGAACCATGCCTGGTAGGTTCCGATACAAACTGGTGTAAGAACAGGTCCTCTTCAAGGCATTTCCTGAACATTTTGCATGATGGGGAGCCAACACCAGCATTTTCATAACCTTTAGATTAAAGTCACCGAGAATAAGGCACTTCCTCTTAAAGTTTCTACTGATTTCCTCACAAATCACCTTGTCAAGCTCCAGTTGCTGAGAATGTGGCAGGGTTCCTGATCGGTAGAAAGCTCCTATCCTAAGAGTATTGCTGTTGCCTTTTCCCACAGTGACATCAAGCCAAATGGACTCCACAGACACATTTTTATCCCCACCTGCTACTTTTTGAGAACTGAATAAGCTATTCACATAGAGCATTACACCACCCCCTTTCATTGCTGGACCCCTATTGCACGAAAACATATTGTATCCCTGGATCTCATAGTCCTGTAAGTTATCTCCAAAATATCCTTCACTGACCCATGCCTCCGTAATGCAAACAAAATCCGGTTCCTCCTCAGCAACATAACACTTGAACTCATCAAATTTGGAACGGATACTCTGAGCATTAAACATCATACACTTAACAAATGCTCCATAACCACCTTTGGCTTTTTTCATATTGAGGAGTTCTTTTATCACTAGATGAACTATAACTCTGTCCCCTTGAGTTGCTGCTGTCCCTATTTGCAGACTTTGAGGTTCTATTGCCTTGGCTGACACTATTGGAATATTCCTGAGTTGGCAATGCAATTTCATCCCTCCCCACCCCATTTCCTAGTTTCCCTGAAGGACATGCTCATATACTTTGCCTAACACATGGACCCCCTTCTCAGAAAAATGCAGGCCATCCTTCTGATAGAGGTCCCACGATGCATAAAACCTGCTCCACTCGTCTACAAATGTAAAACCTAGCTCCTGGCAGAGCTTTCCTACCCTGGTGTTAGCTGCCAGTGCCCTAGAGCTCCACTCAGGGGAGGCTCTAGCCCTAGGCAAAATTCCTGTTACAAGCACTCTATTGGTACCCTTCAGGGTGGCCAGAAGGGCCCTGTACTCCCGCAGAAGCTCCTCGCTCCTAGTATGACCTATGTTATTTACCCCTACATGCACTATGACTGTGTTAAACTGGTGATCACTGGTGACCTGTGCCACCGCAGTTACCAGGTCCTTCACCTTGGCACCAGGCCTGGTGATGCACCTCCTGTCCCTCCTACCTTTACAAAATACCCGCTCTAAATGACGCACACGAGAGTCTCCTATGACCAGCACTGACTCCTTACTACTGCTATCCTGGGGGCAGTCATCCAATGCCTGGAACATATTTGTTGTTACTATGCCTGCCCGCTGGGCCGGTCGGCTACACTTCCTCCCGCTCCTACCACCTGCCACCTGCCACTCACTGACCCTTTCCTTAGGTTCGCGTCTCCAAATCCTCCACCCCCTGACCTCATGCCACTTCCCCTCCTGTGACCTACCAGAACTACCCCTCCTCTGTTCACTATTAACACTATTAACACTCCCCTCTTGAGAGATCCCAGCCACCTCCACAGTAGGGGAAACCTCAGCTACCTGGTGGCCTGCGACCACCTGGGCATATGATGTCCCTGCTACGGATTGACCCCTTGTTGCTTTATCTTGCCTACCCTGTGCAACAAGGGCAGCCTTGAGGTTGGAAACCTCTGCCTTAAGGGTCCTAATTTCTTCCTCTAGTGCCTGCATCCTGGTCGAAACCATCCTAAACGCTGCAGCTTATGCCTAGATTTAGATTCAAATTAACTTGCTAAATTAACTTGCTAAACAACCGACAAAAAAGCTAACTATCATTCACTATAAATCGCTACCTCCTATACTGTCAGTTAAATATCTGAGTGCCTCAAGAAAAGCAGAAACTATTAAACAATTGTTTGTTTTTTTTTTTTAAATAAATTAAATAACTAAACAAGATGTCTAATCTAATTGTCTTCCACACAAGTAGACAACTATATAAATATCCCTTTGATATCACTTATGGCTAGACAGAAAAATGAACAGTCACACAGCACTTATGAATACCCCCAACTTACTACTAATTAAACTATCTTAAACTTCAACACCAAACACACTATGCACACCAAAAAATAAATAAAGTATGTTAGGATAGTATGAATGTTGTCTAATGTACTTATCAAATCTACACACTTGTAATATCTCCTACTACAGAAATCGAAGAGTCGAGAACACGCCGAAGCCAAAGATGGCGTCCTGCGGCGTCGCTAGGTTAATATAGTATAGTTTGCGTGCTACGAAAATGCTTATAAGATAAAACCTAATGAAATATAATAAGAGAAGTAATTGCTAAGCACCTATCCACAGCTTAGACTAGAGTACTGCCCTGTTTTGCAGTGACTTATCTGGAAACCTGGAGCTCGGTTTGAAGAATGACAAATGAAATTTAATCTTGATAAGTGCAAAATCATGCATGTAGGTAAGCAGCATATGAAGACTCCATCTTGATGGGTGGCCAAGTAATCTCAGTGCTATCAGTGAAGTACAATTGAATGTTTTCGCATAGATATAGAAGGTTGAGAGGAGATCTCATCAAGGTCTTTAAATTTGTCCATGTCTGGATAAGGGATATCTTGGGGAAATGTTTGAATTAACAGAAATGATGCAATTAGATTAGAGGTCATCAATTCAAAATTAAAGTTAACCACAGCATGACAAGGTTAAGACAGACTTTCTTCACCAACAGGGTAGTAAAACACTGGAACCAGCTGCCAGAAACCATTGTCAGCAGCAGCACGTTGAACATCTTTAAAAACAGCAAAGACAATCATAAGAATAGATGGCTTGCTTTTAAGTATTCCAGGGAGGGCTAATCAATAGATTTGGTGGGCAACTGGTTGAGTGTACAGAGCGCAACCAAGAAGGGCCCTTGTGGCTCAAAGTTGCAGTAATCTTTTATGCTTTTATGTCTTTATGTAGAAAATGAAGTATTCCCCCAAAATATCCACAAAAAATCAGCATTTAACTTTATCACAATATTTACCCTACTCAATTCAATGCTCCATACTGAATACAACACCTTAACTACATGGCCATCCCCACACCTCCTATGTGATGCATGAAATGCAGATATATTTGTTTTAATGTCTTAACTTAAATGGAAAGATATTAGGCAATACCTATGCAGGCATGTAGGTAGGTAGGTACCTATATAGGTAGTACCTACCTATATGCCTGGTTTCCATTTGGTAAAAGATCCTTTTTCTCAGTGCTATTTCTAAAAGCGAAATAAGAATTGAATTCACAGCATCAACATCTACCGTCTAGTTCCATCATCCCATCCAGACTGGACTCATCCGTAGAGGTTCGCAATATTTGGACTTGGAGAAAATTTCCGCTGTAAAATAAAAATTTCCTGCGTGCTTCACCTTCACCAGTATTTCCACTTACGTCTCAGGTACGACTTGACATCCGTGGCTACAACCAAAGTACTTAACAACTACAACTGGTTCTGGGTGGGCACTTATACCAAACTCAGACCAATGCTACATCCACACTCAAGCAGCAACCTGCGCCCCAATGCCTTCTGAGTCCTTGCTCATGACCGATAGGAAACTTGGATCCATGACATGATGATGCCTGTACCGAGGCCGGCACCAATATCAATAACCTGTCCGATATTTGCTGCCGAGCAATAGCAGCACCAATAACTATCGACATTTTCATCAAGTTGCGTCATGTTGGTCCGACGTTCTGAACGATGTCAATGTAAAGGCAACGGAAGGAACATGACAGCACCCGACATGCAACATCTATGACGGTGTATTTTAATTCAAGGAACAGCTATCGAATTCTTCCAAAGCTGCAAGAAGATTCAGGTTTTCGACTGCAGACAGTTCGGCACTGGGTTAGAATGTCTAAGCATAATAACGTTTAAATAACAGAATGTCTGACAACCAAGAATATCCGGATGCAGCAGAATGTGTACGGCACAAAATGTCCGAAACGGCAAAAAGTATAAAATCTCCTTAGAGTTCCATGCTAATTGTGGAGTTGCTTTGCACTCGAATGTTCTAACGTTTGGACACTGTCGCGCTCCTGTCTTCCTGAGTGTTGGGCATTCTGGTGTGACAGTACAGCGACTAGTTTCCATGCAAAGTTAACACACATGACCTATGTAGCATTTGCATGAACATGAAGTGTGTACTGAATCATAGACATATGAACGTCTCAAAAAGTGGGAGGGCCATGGTCAACAACAGGGGCGCACCCAGGAATTTCGCACGGTTGAACCACGGTTGTACCACGGTTGAACCCTTTGGGATAGAGAACCAAATAATTTTAACAGTAAACACACAACTTTCATCGCTAAGGAGACGGGCCCCCTGGGTGCGCCTAATCTTAGCAGCAACTTATCCTGAAAAGAACGATCGTCGCTTTCTTTTTTACGTTTTTCCTTGTTTGTGAATGTGATGTGCCCCAGCATATTCTTGTGACCCAAGCTCTTTTTTAAAATTTATATTGCTGGCGTTGTGTGCACTAACGATGTTTTCTAGGCATCGACTCGATTTCGTAAAACCGAAGTGTGCATTTAGTGCCCGGTGTTTTTGTTCCTTTTCTAGGACAATATCTACTTGTGAGGGCCAAACCTGGTTTTGAGGCCCCATGTGGTATCGAAGTTTCGATGTGTATTGTGGGACTAGTTGTGCTTTATTTTTAAACCACCGTGTGTTTATTTAGAGTTGCAACGCATGTTTTAAGGACCTGCCGCTTTTTGGCAGGCTCGGCACGCTTTGGAGGGCTCGGGCATTACAGTTCTCCAGTTGTGATCTTAGCGTCCCACTGTGTACATTTGGGGTTCCTCGCTCAAAATTGTGGGAACCCAGCACCATATTGTGGAATCTTGTATAATTTATCAGGGTCCCGTCGTTAGTTTTCGGGCCCAGGCGCATGGATCCAGTTGGATCCGACGCCATTTTCTGTGCACGACGCAATTTTGGATGACTTCTGAATTATGTATAGTCCGAAAGGTTTGGCGTTAGTTCGCCTTGCACGTTGGACTTATCTGTGCCCCAGTGCGATTTTCGCGTTCCCGGCGCACATTTTCGGGCCCAGTGCAAGTTCTTGGTGCCCGCTGCATGTTTTATATAGCCGAGGATTATGGGGACCCGACGACAATTTATGGAACCTCAGAACCATTTTTGGAAACACAGGCGCCATTCTTGGTTGGGGTCCAGCTCTTTACGATAATGGGGTGGGAATTTACCTCCTTGGAGCTTGCCTGCGGCACCTCAATGAGTTTTTTTTTTCAGCCAATGGTACCCTTGAGAGAAGAATGGCCCATAGGAAAACATTTTTGGCGGGACTTGTTCTGAATTTTCCTGTGCCTGGGTCGTCTCGATGGAGACCTTTTGTCAATTTGTATTTTTGTAGACCTCCTGTGCGATATTTTTGGCCCCGTCACGATTTCCCGGGTTCCAAGTGGATTTTTTAGGTGCTCGAAAGCGATTTTTTTCGGGACCCGACGCGTTTGTTGGGATCTTTTGTGCGTTTTTTTTTACCGCTTATTGACATTCCGGGTAGGAATATATTTTTGGGAAGCCAGCTGCGGCTTGTGGGGTTTCGGCACGACGTTTTGGGCCCCCAGTGCCGTTTCCAAGATCAGCGATGCTACCATTTTGGGTCTAAGTGCGATGTGTAGACATTGTTGTCATTAGTTTGGATGTCTGACACGAGTTTCTTGTGGCCACGACACGTCTTTGGGGGCCCAATACGTTTTTGTTCCATCTGGAACGATTGCTGACTTGAATGATGTTCAAATGATTTTTTACAAAATGATTTTCCATGTTCGGACCGTTTTCTCGCTGCCCCGGTTTCATTTATCGGGTGTTCCCGATGACACTTTTGGGTCCCCGGTGCGAACTTCAAGCCCCAAGGGTGATCTTGAGGGGTCTGGGCGAGACTTTTGAATACCTTCAGGCTCAACATGATTTTCGGTGGCCCTAGCTCAGCCTTATGGGTTCCCCGTTGCGATTTTCGAGAATCTCGACACGACGTTTTCGACCCAGCGTGATTTTCGGGGCCCTGGCACGACTTTGTGGTTCACGGCGCGACTTTTTTTGGAGCCCCAGCGGTATTTTCAGGAACTGATTCCACCTTTGGGGTCCCCCAGCGGCACACTTTGGATCTCGGAACGATGTTTGATGCCCCAATTTGATGTTCAGGGGCCTTGGTAGGAGTTTAGGGGCCCCAGTGTCATTTTAAGGAGACTCTGGGCGACTTTGTAGGCCCCCAATGTGAGCTGTATGGACTGCGATGCGATTGATGGAAACACCAGCGTGATTTTTAAAGAGCTTGGCGCCATTTTTTTCTCGAACCACGGCCCAATTACTAAGGGCCTACAACCTCTCAGGGGTGGATGGATTGCTTCAATGTCCCCACTTCGGGTGTCAGTAACACCAGCATCAATGGACTGGAGATCGCATAGCGACAGGCACAATAACAGGCACAATAACAGGATGTTAATTTCCCCACGCCCACGGGCGCACTCTCCAGAGAAGCCGTCCTGGAGCCCTTCACTTACCGGCGTAAACTGCTGGCCGCGATCGCAGTGGAGAAACACTCGCGCAGCTTACCGAGGGATCCGATGCAGGACCTCCTCCGACCAGAATACAGGCCACGGAGCCGTCTCAATCACGATCGGGGCTGGGCAAGGACGAGCCTGGATACGACCTCAGCGGCGGGACTCGACGCCTTCCTCAGGGAACCGCTGACGATCGCGGCCATTACCCCTCCGTGGGAGTCTGCACCAGTGAACGTCACCACCTACATCAGCCTGACCAGGACAGTGCCTTGGGACGGACCGGCAGAGGAGCGACGCATGGCCGCCGAGGAAACTCTACGCCGGCTCCCGGAAGCCGACGTCCTGGTCTTCACGGACGGCTCGACCACTGCAGGACCAGAGGACGGCGGACTCGGAATCGTCATGTGGGAGGGACCGGAGGAAACTCGGAGGATACGGACTCCCGCCAAGCTCGGCCTCACCAGAGCCGAGGGGTGGTCCTGGCTCTCCTGAGGACGGACCACTCCGCACTGGTGAGGGCGCGCCAACACCGGATCTGTCTGGGGGACGGCCCTGTCTGTACCGGATGCGAAGACGGGGAGCCGGAGGATGTCAACCACGTGATGACCAAACGCCCAGCCACGGCGAGACTTCGACACGGCATCTTCGGCCGCCACGACCCGTCTCTGGTGGAGGCCTTCGTCGACACAGATGCAGTGATATCCTTCCCGAGGCGACTAGTACCTCTCAAACGCCACGGACACGCTCCAGGACCGGAGGTGCAACAACAACACCAGTATGGGCGAGAAGACGTCCGCGATGGGGAAGGACCAGTATAAACTGCGGCCAGAAGACAGGCGCAAGGTGAGTGGGAAGAGGCCAAATGTAGAAATGGATGAACCATCGGCGGCTTTGAGTTGGAAGGAAGTGTCTGACCTCGAGTGATTGGGAAGGCGTCTCTTGGCAACAGCCATGAAGAGAGCGGTTATACCGGGCAGCGGCGGTAACGTCAATGACACTCGTCACCACCGCGGAATTCTGTCTTACTTAGTCCCTTTAATTTTTTAAACTTTTAACATGGAGCCTTACGGAGCGCACTCCCAAATCCGTTTCTGTCCACCCATTGTATCCCTCCACTCACCTTTAAAATAAATAAACGCATGTGGCTACCAGGGTTTGCTGGGTTTGACTCACGGTGCCTGAGAACCCAGGACCATCCTTGCAGACAATTGCGGTAATTATCTTGCGAGGTGACGCTTTGCACCTTAACTTCCTCCTTTCGAAACACCACATACATTTAACGTGGACGCTCACGCCACAGGCATGTTGCGACCATAAGCATAAGGGGAAGGAGTAATGCAAATGTCAACAACCAATGTAGGCAAGCATGCTGACGTATGTCCATGTTACGGCGTACATGAGTGTGAACCGGAGTGAAAAACAGATCAAGGCAGGGTGGTATTGTGCATTTTCTGAGGACTTGAGATGACGGTGAACTTATTAGACATGTGACACAAATTCTTGAATGCGAGAGCTTTTCTTCGCCCGACGGAACTGGAGGGAGTATTCTGCCATCGCCTTCCATGGTTTAACGGTTGAATCTGTACAAGCGATGGCGACACGGGTGCCGATTGGATGAAGACTTGGGCGGACGTAGACCCAGACGTAGCTACACATGCAGACGTATGATGTTACATGTGGAATCTCAGCAAATATCGTTGCTTCTTAGATTGAGTGCAACCACGGAAACCTGAATTGGTGATCGAAATCTAGTCTTGAAGAGATAACGATAATACAGTATTAAAACACTTGTTCGCTTAATGCGGTTTCTGCATAATCGCTCTCGAATTAATATTTTCTTACGTGAATATCACCTAGATGCTACTTCGTGAAGTTATTGCATCACCCCCTTTCTATCACTACAACCCGGATATGAGGTGTAGGTTGAGGTGATGTGATTGTCCGTGTTGAGTATCAAGCTTCTCACTGCGCCAATCTGTCACGAATGCTAAGGTAGAGATTTATAACAATTTGTGACAAATCGGATATGAATGATTTAGACATTTGTCTGAAATTTCCTTCAGTCCCTCTTTAATTTTCGGAGCTTGATTACGGCCGTGGGTGTCCGGCAACATTCATCATTTCATAATATGCACCTTTCCGCGTGTGAGATGAATTTCGAACGCATCGCTGGCATCACCTTGTACAAGCGCTGGACCAGAAAGCCGGCTGAAACATAAATCACAACATAGGGTGATATCATCGCTAGTCAAAATCGGCTCTGCGCTCGATGGCCGATATCCCCGGTGCTCCTATACACCTAGTCTCAAATCTGCTTCGGATTGAGGGCCAACCCTTTCCCATCCCCCAACACCCATAGGTTTTTCACCTGCAGTACGGGATCAGAGCGGTAGCCGCCAAGCAATTGAAATCACTTGCCCCTGGGGTGCCATGTTTGCCAAACGCATCTGCCTGATGAGTGCGATATTTGAACTCGCCTATGCTAGAGATTCCATGTTTTGGATGGTCTCCTTTGAGCTAGACGCGCTGTTTCGGATTTGTCTGTGTATATAGTGTCGAATTTTTTACTCGTCTTAGCTTTCATTGTTGTATTTTGTACTCATCTGTGTTAGGAGCGAGGCGTATGGAGAGCCGACCCTCATATTAGGTTACGTTACGTGCGTTACGTTTGTGCTCGCAACAGGGCTGGATTCATTACGTGGCGCGCAATGCAGCGAGCTGTTTCCTGACGTGGCGACCTCTTGCTAAACTGGTCGAACAACATTAATGTCGGTTGTGACATCTGTTGAGTATATGCTGAAGCTTTGGTTTCCGTCGTTGGCGATTCAGCATACCCAGGATCAAGCCACGATCGGTTGGGAGGGCTCCAAATGCTTGGACATAAAGGCATAAAAGATTAGTGCAACTATGAGCCACAAGGGCCCTTCTTGGTTGCACTCTGTACACTGAACCAGTTGCCCACCAAATCTGTCAATCAGCCCTCCCTGTAATACTGAAAAGCAAGCCCTCTATTCTTATAATGATTGTCTATGCTGTTTTTAAAGATGTTCATTGTGCTGCTACTGACAATGTTTTCTAGCAGCTGGTTCCAGTGTTCTACTACCCTGTTAGTGAAGAAAGTCTGCCTTAACCTTGTTCTGCTGTGGTTAACTTTAATTTTGAATTGATGACCTCTAATTGCATCATTTCTGTTCAATTCAAACATTTCCCCAAGACATCCCCTCTCCAGACCATGGACAAATTAAAAGACCTCGATGAGATCTCCTCTCAGCCTTCTATATCTAAGTGAAAACATATTCAATTTCTTCAATCTTTCCTCATATGCCAGGTTGCTTATGCCATTAAACATTTTTGTAGCCCTCTTTTATACTCTTTCTAAAAGCCAACAATCTTTTTCATAGCTAGGAGACCAAGCTTGGATACAGTATTCCGAATGTGGCCTGACATATGCACAGTAAAGCTTTCTGGTGACTTCCTCACTTCTGTATGATACATTCCTACTTATTGCCCCGAGCATTCTCAGTGCCTTCTTCCTGACTTCCTTGGTCTGTTCAGATGCCCCAGTTTTGTGTTTAGAATAACACCTAAATCCTTCTCCTGTTGAGTCACTGATAGCACTTGGTCACCCATCAAGTATGGACCCCTCATATGCTGCTTACCTACATGCATGATTTTGCACTTATCAAAATTCAATATCATTTGCCATTCTTCGCACCACTTCACAAGTTCGTCTAAGTCTTTTTGCAGCGAGATATGCTCATCTTGACCTGTTATTGCCTAAGACCTTTAAATCATCCGCAATTTCAAACTTTACGCTTAGGCTACTTTATGTTGTTTACAATTATGAACAGTGGTGGAAGACGAGATGAGCTCTGTCTCTTCTAAGCAGGCTCGCGCTGATTACGGTGTTTGTCGGTCAAAATCTGACGGTCGCTGGAAAATAGTACGTTGGCCTGTTTCGCCCTGTTGGATTTTCTGTTCTGTTTGCATGGTTTTTCGGTTTCTTTTGCTCTGTCTATTGACTTCCAAATCCAGCGGGCACTGGCTTTGGACCGCTCACCGTAGGTGACATGGCCACCACGGCGGTTTTGTTTGTTTGCGCGTCACTTCTTTGTTGAAAAAGTAACACTATGACGTTGGGCACTGGCGGATCCAAGGGGGCCATTGCGGCCATGCCCCCGCCCGAAGCGCCTCAGGGTGCCATCTGTTTTGCCCCGCTAAACCGACAGAAGCAAACTAAATTAAAATGCGATAACTTTGAAAATAGCGCTTGGGTGTAGATCTCCGATTTTATGTTTTTATAATCGTTTGGAAGCCCATATGGTACCATAGTTTTTGACGCGATCGAGGATTGACAGCTCTGCTGACAGCAGTTTGACACATCACGTTTTTTTTTGTCGTTGCTTCGATTTAGCTTAGCCATAACGGGCAACACCCGGTGAGCCAGGTTTCGAGGAAATTCGAACAGGATATTTTGTGGGTGTCCGTTGCCCGTTGGCGCTGTTTGTTTTTGATGTAGGTGGCTAAGACGAGAGAAGGCTACGTTGGCTGATTTGTTTATCAGAATAATAGTAGAGGAGGTATGTAGTTTTTAGATCTTGATCAGGGTAACTGGTGGGTTCGCGGTAGGGGATTCGGTGGCAGGACCGAGCTAACAGTGACCACTACCCCATCGAACTAACGCCCACTTTTACTGCGACTATACCGCCCCGTTTTCCCCTGCTAACAATTTCGAGGCAGATTGGACACTTTTGCAAACTTTCGCGTACTCATACAACCATATTTTGTCCCGTCGAAACATCAACTCATTTACAATACACTTTCGACGCGCTTCCACGACTATTCTCTACAAGACCATTCCAAGAAGAAAACCAGTATCCGGTGGTGTTTTGAATTTCAAAGCCATTGCGGAGAAAAGAGTATTCAGGAAGTATTTACGACATCCCGATCCATAAATGTAACCATCCGTACAGTGAACGTGCGAGAACCCATTACAGACCCACCCATTGTAATCTATAGCTCTAGGATAGCCCATTAGCTCCGATGTTGTTTTGTTTTTGAGTTTAGGGCGCTTCGACCAAACATAGCTCCGATGAGACGACCGACCTTTTCTTACAAATGCACACACCTTTTTCCTCTCGACCCTTTGTTCCGCATCTGGTGTGTTTTTTTCTTTTGACTGGATGCTTTACTCCTCCTGGTAGCACTTCGGTAGGACCTGACAACTAGCATTATTCTTTCATTAGACATTTATCTGACCACACCGCACAATGCATCTTCGACACATTTAATTCATTATGGGCAAATCACATCTTTCCTGAAGCATAGAAAAAAAAATGTATCATCATCCCCATTCCAAAACCCGGCAAAGACCACAGTAACCCGATTCATTTTTGACCCATCGCACTCACCACTTGTTTAGGAAAACTTCTTGAACGAATAGTTATTGAAAGATTGACTGACCTGGTACTTAAAAACAAATTCACTTCTATCTCCCTTTCAATATGATCTTCGGCAACGACGCAGTACAATAGATAAACTTATTCGGCTAGAAACATATTTCGCCTAGGCTAAAAAAACATGCGCACACAGTCGCAGTATTTTTAGACATAAGGAAAGTTTACGATATGGTTTTCAAACCAGCATTTCTTTTCAAATGTCTGCAACTCGGTATAAAATGACACTTAGCTCATTAATTAATTGGGTTTTTTATCCGATAATCGGCCATTGAATACCAAGTGCCGCTCAGCTATCTCCGATCCACATATTCTATGAAACGGTCCACCACAGGGAAGCTGCATTTGGCCAGTTTTATTGAACTTCATCATTGTCCACCTTTTCACTGGCATGCCTATAAATACATTATACTCTTTATTTGCCGATGACAGCGCAATTTGGTGTTCAGGAAAATATACAATTGTTTATTTCACTTACAAAATGCACTAGACGAAATATATATAAATGGCCCTTGACGAATGGTTTCATTTTTCTCCGCTACAAAATCTGCATCAATGATATTTAGCAAATCACTTCCCCGGCCAAATCCAGAACACCACTTCACCCCGGAAACTATGATATACTTTTTGTAAATTTATTTACATTTCTTGATATAATTTTTGGCCGAAGGCTTTCAACGAATAAACACATTAAACACATCCAGAACAACCGTTTTCACGGACTCATTTCGATGTATCAATTCTTCATAATTTGGAGCCGATCGTCATACACTTCTACTGCTTTACAAATATTTAGTTCTACCCGTAATTGAATATAGATCCGTAGTATATACCGATGCCAGCAAATTTTAGACACCATTCAAAATGAAATTTATCCGTATCGCATGCGGTGCAATGACAGCATCACGTCCTTCGCACCCCATTCAAGAAGCATGAGAGGGTGAATCGTCCACCCTTTAACCCTCGCCCGGCCGAGGACTCATCGATTATCCGTCACGGTAAGCCAGCCACGTATTGTATGTGCACAGAGAGTGTTTTTGGTTTGTTTGTCCATCAATCACCACGACTGGTGCATCGCATACGCACTGGAAGTTGAAGATCTTTCAAATGAAGCGATCCCGTATGCAATGCTCAGCCACCAAATCGTCCGCAGGGATGTGTCTGGCGAGAATTCACCGCCTCTGACAGTCGACGGAGACGATGTTTGATTGACCATCTAACACGTGATGTGACTCAGAGTTCACCTGCATCGGTGGCGTCGTCTTGGTCCTTCGTGAAGGTGAGCGCAATATAGCCAAGCAGCTGACGTTCCCGAAAACCTCAACTACACACGCACAGTCCCCCAGGAAACAATTAGCTAGGATGGGTTCGCTGGTGTGCGCCGCAACGTGCATAATTCGCGCGTGGTGTACACACATTCTGAGCCATTCTAGCAATCCGTGAGGAGGGCGACTCAAACATGTGGGATAATACTGCTGCTCCCATCCAGCTGCAGTGCTTTTCACCTTTCCCTAAAAGATACACAGTTGCAAGTTCTCGAAATTTGAAGGCTCAAGCTTCTGAAGAATTGAAGATGAAAAACGCCACAGCATGCCATGGTGCATAACAACGTCTTCTGTTGATTTTGCAAATGCAACAGCAGCAACTTTCAATATCAACATTCGGTGTGCTTCACTGCGCAGATTAATGAGCTTAAGTCAGATATTGGTAACACAAGTTGTTCGCGCCCCACTGATGCGTGTCCACTGATGAGTGCGCTGCTTCCATTGCGTCTGCCGCTGCGCTTCGATGGTGTGCCATGCCGATCACTCATCGGCTGAATGTGCCGCATTCGGCGCAGAATGCGCACGTGCTGAAGTGCACCGCGAATCACCTGGGATCGGTGTCCGTGCACTTGTCCTGGCTGGCCGGACTGAGCGCAACGCAATAGCTCAAACGAATACAGCCTGCTAATGTATTGTGGCTTGAGTGTGTGGTGTTGCCACCGTAACGGCGATGGATCCTGACGGGTCACGGCCGGCTTATGGTGTGCCTGGACAGGCTGACTACAAACACAGAGGCCATAATTTTCACCAGCGGACACATGTCATCATGTCGGTCCGGGTTGTTAGCCACCCCCACGTTAATCAGCACCAAGCCATTATTCACCCACACCCCACCCCACCATCACCTCCACCACCACCACCACCTCAGTTAATCGGCCTCCTATCGGACTTCTAGTAGTCCAGGTAGTAGTCTTCGAACGGAGAGACTATGGGTTCGGGTCTGGTCTGTCGCTACTCTTCGCCCGTGACCAATCGGCACGATAAATTGGCAATGTTAAGCGACCAAAGGAATTGACGCGTCGTGAGGCCAATAACCGCTGAGCGGTAATCACTGCCTGAGTCAGCGGTCCCTCCCTGCCCAGTGCGCCCCATCAGCCCAACGGCCGTTAATCACCCTGCAGCGTCGTGACTGCAAGCGTTCCCCCGTCGGCAGGTGTTCAGCGAAAGTCTGCTGGACTCTGACTGGTCGGCGAACGCCGGCAGATGGCAACTGGTTGGGGTGGGGGTGGGGGGAGGGTGCTCGGCGTTCGGGACCCTGCCGAACACCTGCAACGTCGGCCGCCCGTCACCTACGGCCGCATGTTCAAGCCCACCGGCGAGTGCATCGGGCAGGTGTATCACAGTCCTCTCCACCCCTGCCTTCTCTCCCCGGGACCTTCAGGTGCGCGCCAGCGAGTACATCAGGTAGCGACCACCGGCGAGTACGTCAGGTGGGTGTGTCAACCTGCCCTCCTTCTCCCCTCCTATCCCCGGGACCGAGCCCACCGGCGCTACATCAGGTGGGTGTGTCACCCTTCCCTCCCTCTCTCTCTCCTCTCCCTGGTACCGAGCCCGCCGGCGCTACATCAGGTGGGTGCATCACCCTGCCCTCCTTCTCCCCTCATCTCCCCGGGACTGATCCCACCGGCGCTAAGTCAGCTGGGTGTGCCATCCTCTCCGCTACCTCTCACCTCTTCCCAGGAACCACATCTTCCTTGTTTCTTTGCCGCTGCACTTGAGATGCAGGTTCGTCTCGTATGGTGCTTCGTGATCCATGTTTGACCGGCACTGGTAAGTGTATATCATGCATGTTAGACCCACCAGAGAGCACACCATGCATGATCGGGACCTCGAAACTCTTTCTGCACCTGTGGCCGCAGAGAAACCGCATCATATGTCAACATTATTTTGTCGCTGTCCACGCTGTGTTCCAGCGGAGCACGAGGGACGACGACTGATGGACTGACTCACATTTCACGCGTCCGAACTGAATTCGCAAGACGGTCATTCGTGTGCCGAGCGGTAAGAGCGTGGAACTGTCTGGCGCCTGATGTGATGTGGCGCGTATTGCATGTTCCTGTCAAAAGTGTGCCAGTTTGCCAAGTTCTAAACACTCCGTGACCACCAGGATGCGTCACAACCTGTTTCACGGTGCCTTGTAAATGCGTATATATCCGTGTCGTACTTGCCCGTGGCAGTGAAGTGGAGAACCGAAAACCCATTTGATGGATGGCTAAAAAATACACGTTTGATTTATTTATTGATGCTTTCGATCAAATGGATATGTATGTGTGTGTATGTGGAGAGGAATGCGAAACATGCTTGCCGCATTGGTCATTGGTTGGTCCGCACCATGTAAGCTTGTCACGGGATGCATGGGATTGTATCAAGTACTTCAATGTACAGGAATACATGATACATGTTTGATCTGGGGTGAGTGCATCCGATTTCCTTCACTCATTTGACCAGTCAGAATATTTCTGGCTACCGGAGGATGGCAAGTGTGTGTGGCCTCTGAACTCGACCATTGCTACTTAATCATGGTATTGACATATGTTACCAATCGCAGTACAGACGTTCCCGCGACCCTGATGGCCGTATTCTGTATATCCTTCCGAGTATGTAGATATATGCACAAAGACACCCACACCCACACACACACACCTACACACACGCGCGCGCACGCACGCACGCACGCACGCACGCACGCACGCACGCACGCACGCACGCACGCACGCACGCACGCACGCACGCACGCACGCACGCACGCACACACACACACACACACACACACACACACACACACACACACACACACACACACACACACACACACACACACACACACACAAGTCCCCGATGTGCTTTGAGGCCTCCGTTGTGTTTCGTTTTTAGCCCCCGGTGTGTTTATTTAGAAATGCAACGCATGCTTTAAGGCCCTGCCGCTTTTTGCCAGACTCGGTGCCCTTTGCAGGGCCCGGTGCATTTTAGTCCTCCGATTGTGCTATTAGGGTCCTGCTGTGCTTATTTGGGGTTCCTCGATCACATTTGTTCAACCCTAGCACGATATTGGTTGGATCCGGGAATAGTTTATCGGGGTCCCGTCGCGGCTTTCCTGTCAGAGGCGCTTGGTTCCGGGGGATTGGACCCAAGTTTTCTGGGCTCAACGTAATTTGTCTGGGTTTTCGGGCCCTTGGTGACGTTTTTGTGTCCATCCGCGATTTTTGGAGGTTTGGTGACCGTTTGCTATTTGCTAAGGCACCTTGTGGTATGTTTTGGCTAGAGCGTCATTTTCCTGGCTCGAATATATATTTTGCGGAATCTCTTATTTCCGATTGCTGCGGCTTCATTCTTGTCGGATTCCGATGCGATTGTAGGGTCAGGCTGTTTATTTTTTGGGCCATCGACGCCAATTTCTTAGCCCCGAGGGATTTTTTTGTGCCGCGGCCAGAATTCATGGGACTACCAATAGATATTTGTGGTCCCAAGTGCTATATTCCGTGTGTGGGGGGGGGGGCTTGGCAATGGCTCCCCTTGTACCTTTACTTATCCAGGCTCAAGAGCGATTTTGACATTCCCCAGCGCAAATTGTCGGGCACGGTGCAAGTTTCTGGTACCCGCTGTATTTATTTATGACCCCTAATTTCGTGGCCAGATGCGAACTTATGGGGCCAGGGGTGAAAAAAAAATCCGGAGCTGTCACCGACGAACCTGTGAGCTGTCTCAAGTTGTTTGCATATATGGCTAATACAGCAACTGTCTCACACACTTGCTTCGCCGCGTTGAAAGAACATGTTTGATCCTCGTTGCAGTTGATACATACTTCAGTTAGAAATTTGAGAGTAGCATTTTTTTCAGCACTTGATGAAAACTAACCCCTTTGTATGTTTTATGAAGTAAAATGTGCGTAAAACGTGTCTTGTGGTTACCTTAAACTGCAACAATACCATTTCGGTTAGGTTAGTTTAGGTTTCATAACCTGGAGTGTTGAAAAAATCAACAAAATTGGAACTTGTTTTTCATTCAAAGCATGTGTTAGGTTTTATTTAGTTGTGTTAGGTTGCGTGATTTAAAGAAAACAAATTATTTGAAATATGTTTCGCGCAATTTCTCTGGGCGCAGTGACATTCCGAGTAGGAATTGATTTTCGGAAAGCCAGCTGCGACTTGTGGGGTGCTGACGCAACTTTTTGGACCACTAGTGTGATTTCCGAGTGCAGCGGTGCGACGTTTCTGGATCTAATTACAATTTTTGACCTTGTAGTCATTTGTTGGAATGCCTATCGCGAGTTTTAGTGGCCTCGACACGTCTTTGGGTGCCCAACATGCTCTGTTTCAGGGGAGCAATTGCTGGAATCCCAGGGTGATTTTCCGTGCTTGGACGGTGTTTTTCTTTTCTTTGCCCCGGCTTCATTTATTGGAAGTTCTCGATGAGACTATCGGAGCCCCGGTGCGACCTGCCGAGTCCCTAGCTTGATTTTCAGTGTCCCGGGCGCGCCTTTTGGTACCTTCAGGTTCAGCGCGATTTGCAGGGGTCCCGACCAAACCTCTTGGGGTCCCCGTTGTGATTTTATAGAATCTCGGCACGAACTTTTTCGGCCCGTAACCTAATTTTCGGGGCCCAGGCACGAACTTTTTAGGTCTACAGCTGGATTTTCAGAGGCCCAGACCGTCTTTTTGCAGCTCCACTCGTGATTTTCAAGGACCACCGGACGACGTTTTTTGTGCTCCCAGCGTAGTTTTCAGGGGTCCCGGTCTGACTTTTGCTTGCCTCGGTGCGATTATCGGGGGAGTTGACTCGGCCTTTTGGTACCCCACGTGATCTTGAGGGCCCGACTAGTCTGTTTGGGGCCCATCGTAATTTTCTGGGGTCTCGTCGAGACGTTTGTGCTCCCAAGGTGATTTCCAAGGGCATGGCCGAACCTTTTAAGGTATTATTATCATTTTCTCTTACACTGGTGCGACTTTTTCTGGATTCCGGCGCGACGGTTTTGACCACCAGCAGTATTTTCAGGGGCCTGGTCTCCCATTCTGCAACCCTCAGCGTCAGTTTTAGGGTGGTCCTGGCGCGACTTTTGAGGCCCCCAATGTGGTTTTCAGCGGCCTTTGTGTGATTTTGGGGCCCACGGTGCATTTTAAGGGGCTCTGCGCCACTTCTTTTGTGCCCTCAATGTTGTTCTTATGGGTCCGGTACGATTGTTGAAAACACCAGGAGGATTTTTAGGGACCCTGGCGCTATTTTTTCTAACCCAGGTGCGATTGTTGGGGGCTCTAAAACCTCTCAGGAGGGACTGCTCCAATGCCCCACTTCGGCACGCCACTGCTCATGCCCCAATGATTTTTTAGCTTAACAATAATGTATATGGAGTACGTCACACAAAATGTACTATAATATGCCCACTTAACTGCTTGATGCTTATGCTGAACACCACAAGTAGTGTTCAGAAATATACATCCTGCAATTAGCCTACGATCATATCATTATCTTCTGGGTTCTTAATCCTCAGCCTGGGCGCACACATCACTGGACGATGGAAAGACATCTGGATCTTGCTGGATGAAGCCGTACATGCTGCGAATACTTCTCCCCATCAGTTGCCACTGATGCTGTGCCAGTGTTGCAGTACTCTAGTTCTGTATATGTGTACTACATGTTGTGTGTCTCGATTATATTCGTTGTATTCACTTTCCGTAAAGTTTAAAACATCAAAACACTCCCGAACGTGGCATTGGTACTTGTGCGGACCTTCCCCGTAGGTATTTGTAAATAATACTGACAGCTGTCATCATTTCCGGTTATTTGCGGCATTATACCACCTGGGAAAAAAATGAAATGTCCGTTCCCGAAATTGTTCTCAGTAGATGGTGCAATAGTCGTGACTCTCAAAATCTGAACGCATATAATGTAACAAAGGCTGAACTACAAGCGGTATGAAATATAAATTATAAATGTCGTAAATGAACAGGTGATGCCCTTAATAGTAGCGAAGTATATCGTGCAAAACTTCATTCATTCATTCGTTTGTTTCGTAATCGTGAAAGGAATGAAGGGCAGCTCCAGAAGAAAAAAAATCGCTGCTTGTCAAATTGTTCTTTTCTCTTTCGGATTCCCCATACTAAAACACGTTTCAAACATTGTAGCGTGAACTTTGTCTCAGTGGTGCTAAGCAAAGGTCCACCATAAACTGCGCAGTGTATGTGAAAATTGAGGTTGCCCCAGGCTAAATGGTCTGCCGATATGCATTGTGCCCAGCATTAAGCATGCCATGAGAAGACTGTGCGGCGTTAGCCATGACCGTCATGCACACTAGGCTGGTCCGGTTTGCCGTTTTTTCTCGAAAATGCACTAGGTCGCCCCCCTAGTTGATGCATTTTTGGGCCCTGAGCGCGATGCGCTCATCAAAATTCCAAATTTCGAAAAATTGCTGACCCCGACGCCCGCTCGAAGGTTTCGGCGATTTTGCAAATTCGCCTTTTTCGGCTCATTATTCCGAAATTTGCGACAGGAAATAGGAAAAGCAGCATGGACAAGCTGAACCAGGTATGTTTCTTCAGACATTCGCACAAACCAGCGGCGTTCACTCCATTTACATAATGCAAAAACACTGTGTCCGCACTTTTTCCCCAAATTTCACGACCTACTTCAGCACGCCACCCATAGATGGCGTTGGTGGTGATCGCGTGTGTTTCATCGCTGGAGGGTACCTCTCCAGAAGGTCGCCACTTTGCATCGGGGTGTGTATGAGGTGGGGCAGCTCCCTCCGCCGTTGCCCCTCCCCTAGATCTGCATCTGATAGAACAATTCCAGTGTTTACACTACATATTTATAATTAATTAATCAACAAGCAATCATTACCACAGGTCTGAGGTCCATTACTAATTGCAAACCCACAAGCCAATCGAACAAAACCCAACCACTACCGAAATTACGCCTTCTCATCAGACTGGCCACATTCATCAGTCTGAAGCCATCGACCCTGCCACAGACGCCCTAGTCCTGCTTCGTCTGGTCTTCGAGCTGGTCTACTGGCCCCTGAAGAGACGCCCGCCAGAAGGCCACCTTATTTAGGCTGTGACCGTCTTGTCCCTCCGCGCCCACGACGGCCGCTGCGGCCTCGGTCG
Organism: Imbricaverruca yamaguchii; assembly: GCA_034440575.1. Classification (NCBI taxonomy): domain Eukaryota; kingdom Metazoa; phylum Arthropoda; class Thecostraca; family Neoverrucidae; genus Imbricaverruca; species Imbricaverruca yamaguchii. Next base: position 23,321 of record JAOTOL010001516.1, read on the forward strand.
TCAGCTTGACGACGCGCTTGGTGGACTGGGTGTGGCAGGGCACCCCCGTCTCGTCCAGGAGCCGGCTAGCTCGTCAGAGAGAACGGACACATGGTGGCTCGATGTCGGCCTCCCGAGCATACTGGTTGATGTTCACCAGCTCCTTGTACTGGCGTGCAGTCACGTTGATCGTTAAGCCTTGCACCCGGAACTGGCGGATTGGTCCGGGCTGCCGGCGCTCTCGGGCCTCGCTCACCATCTGCACGGCCCTCGCCCTGAGCTCCGGGCGCTCGTCGCCCAGCATCGACAGCACCACGTTCTCCGGGTGGCATTCCCGCACAGGCGTTCCTGCTCGGTTTCCAGGTCGGCGCCACTCAAGTGCCGCTGCTGCCGTTGCAGCTGATCAAACAGGTGGCGGGGCGCTTCCACCAGGTCCGGCCTGGGCTTAATGGCCATGGTTGTGGGGACGTACACGGCTACGATGTTCAGGGTCGTTAGCTGGTCACCGGGGCTCTGCTTGGACATATATACCCACAGCAGCCGGCTCTGCGCCGTGTACCACCGTGCCAAGTTGAGCTGGCCGTGAATCCGGTGCGCTACTAGGCTGCCATCGCCGGACACCGCACACTTTGCACACTGGTAGAGCAGCCGTAGATCGAGCTCAGCGACTGCTCTACATCAACCGGCAGGAGTGGTAGCTCGGCGGAGGCCAGGGGCTGGAACTCCACCAATGACAGCTCATGCACCGTGTCCGCCACCATCTGGCCGATTGGCCCGGTGCCGGCAGGTGCCGGCAGCTGCGGATACGGAGACGGGAAGAGGAGCGCCTTCAACGGCGGCGGCACGAGATGTCGAAGCTGCTGTACGGCTCTTGGGATGAGCCGCCGAGAGCCCGACAGCGACGACGATGGGCGTGCGGCCGCGCGAGTAGCCGCTGAAGGCCTATTAGCGGCAGCGGCGGAGGCGCGGGAGAGGCGACCTGAGGTGGGTTAGGGAGCATCAGTTAGTTTGAAGCAGTCAGGAGAGGTAATGTCGCCCTTATTAAAGCAATATAGCGACAATCTCATGCATGCCAATGCCAATGAAGTAATCGGTGACGCGGACCTGAGGCGTGGGCAGCCGTTGGGACGTGGCGAGGCTCGTCGGACGGTCCGGCGACGGCGGCGTCAGCAGTGACGGTGGCAGCTCTGCTGGCTTGACGAGCCTGTCGCTCGGCCCGCTCATCTCTCCTGTGCCAGCGCCCCGTCGTCTGCTGGTCGACCCCACCAATGTTGCATCTCCTGGGGCCACGCTGGTCGGCCAGGAACTCTCTGTCATTGGCAAGCTCTGGCTGGCGGGCTGTGTTCAAAATGTCGAAGAGTTCAGCGAAGTCGGAGACAGCAGCAGTTGCTAAACGGGATGTAAGAGCAGAATGCTGTTTCTTCGACGTTTTTCGGATGCCCTCTTTTCTTTCCCACAGCTGCTTCACCTTTCCCAGAATACGTGGCCTCGGCCTTTTCGGCAGTGAAGCCCCGTCCCAGAGTAGCAACATCTCATCTGTCACTTGCTGTATGCACTCTTTCATTGGTACGTACTTTTCATCTGTGGACCTCCCCACCATCTTCTCCAATCTGACCATCATCAAGCGGTCGATGACGTCGACCATGGTGGGAAGCTGGCTTCCAGGCAAGCGACGAGACGTTATCCCAAACTGAGGATGAGGTTCCTTCATTTTCTTTTTAAATACTTGTCCTTCCATCGTTGGCAACGCGTTTCGGAGACGATTTAAACCGAAGTGAAGACGTCCCGATACAGATAGCGAGCTTTCCGACTGGCTAAGGTCACGATCATTGAAAAAAAAACAATAATGCAGCAGGTAAGTATTACAAATAGCACTGGATGATAAAATATTTAATATTGAGCATAAAACGTAATTTGGTAGATAATTGCTCGCGTAAAATTGAATACCTTTTCCACGATTTTACGTGAAAAATTATCACAAATAAATATTTCTCCTCAGTTTAACTGATCGATAGCTCCCGTAGCTATGCCATGAAATTTCGATCGGACCCAATGAACCTATAATGGTGATGGTTGTGGTGAGCCGTTTATTTGATATATTATCACCTATAATGCATTGTGATTGTGCTATTTAAAATTGTTTGATAGTTGCAGCACTCACAAGAGATGGTTCCTTGAAATCAGCGTCACTCCATTACTGGCAGATCTAGCCGGGTGTTTGGGCGGCAAACGGTAGTTTTAAGGGGGCAAACAGCTGCAAATAGCCATATTGACCATTTTTCGGGGCGTTTGGGGGGGGGGGGGGAATGGCTTTGGGGGCACTGGCCCCTTGTCCCCCTTAAATTCGCCCCTGCACTCCATTGTCAATGTCCATGCGATGGAATACACGGGATCGCCACCAGCGCCATCTATGTATGGCGTGCTGAAGTAGGCCGTGAAATTTGGAACTAGTACGGATACAGTGTTTTTGCAGATATGTAAATGGAGTGAAAGCCACTGGTTTGTGCGAATATCTTAAGAAATAGACCTAGTTCAGCTTGCCCATGCTGCTTTTCCCATTTCCTGTCGTAACTCTCGGAATAATGAGCCGAAAAAGGCGAATTTGCGAAATCGCCGAAACCTTTGGGCGGGAGTCGCGGTCAAAAGTTTTTCGAAATTTGGAATTTTTATGAGCGCATCGCGCTCAGCGCCCAAAAAGGCATAACTAGGGGGGCGACCTAGTGCATTTTCGATAAAAAAAACACAAACCGGACCAGCCTAATGCACACTTCGATTATTTCAAAGCACTTCCATTGGTTTCCATATTTGTCCTTCCTCAGTTCAAAGTGAAGTGGCATCCGAGAAGAAACAAGCATTTGTGCATAGGTTTTGTCAAACATTGGGTAGTTTGGCCATTGTCAAAGTAGCCAGTGGGACTCGCCAGTTGCGACATGAGGCCGTCTAGGGCTCACAACAGGCTTTCCGTCGCTGGATGAAGGGAGGGTCGTGCTCGATAGCTTAATCATACAAAACTATATTATGCTCCTAATTAAATTACGCATGAATTATTATTGCAGTAGAGTACAAAATTTATTAGATAACAAAATTCATAGTTATAAATATATAACATGGTAGTACATATGTAACAGTAGCAAACACATGCCATAGTAGCAAAATATAGCAGCAGTAAATGCATTAGTAGTTAGAAACTACACAAGCAAACATATTAGGCTAGACCGTTTTGAGCTGTGGCTGCTGAGGGCCTGGGCAGCACCGACAGCCGGACACCAGCTGACGTCGGTCGGAAATCAGACGTCTGGAGTCGGAATCGGAGTCAGAGTCGGAGTCGGAGAGGCCGGAGGTGTGTCAGGCGTCTGACATCGCATTGGGTGCATATTATGATGTTAGCAGTTGATATTGTGTGCAAGATTAGCAAGTTAAGGTATTATTTATTATAGATAGCAAATTGGTATAGGTCTAGTGCCTCTCATTTTCGGCTCCACTCCTGCCTCCTTTTAGAATGTTCCTGCAGATGACCTGCACTAATAAATGCACATTATCCGCGATGATGTTGCAAGGTTTATGTGGCCAGGACCCAGTATGGCTGAACAAGATGATGATCGCCAGGACTGAAAAAGGATCTCATTATCAGCCATAGATCACCATATGCTATATGCCCGCAGAGCATGCTGCTTCCTTTCCATCCAATTAATCACTATCGGATAATGATATCCACCTGGGGTTGCTATGCTCGAACATTTCTTTATCTGGCAATGCAAGGAGTGGATTGTGGAGGGAAGGTGTCATTCTTTGGATGGCCAAATTTCGAGAAAAAGGTCATTTTCCGACGCCGCATCGCCAGACACCGTAGACATGGCAGACATCGCCAGAGACGGCCTTGCCGTTTGATGCTGGGGACATGTGCGCTCCAGACCTGTACCGACACTGACCGTCTGCCTGAGTGACGTTGGACGATGTCACTTTACACCTGCCGACAGCTCCGGCGCCGGATCAACAACTGCGGTTGCTGTCGGCGAAAGCGACAGCATCGGAAACGAAGCACCCGGCCGGCACAGCTACAGTGCCGGCGGCCGTATGCAATGTCCAGGGAGTCGTAGCTCTTGCAGCCGACCGCTGAAGCTTGCAAGCGTCAATCCAATTTGAACTACTGGGCCGACATGGAAGCCGGCAACGTTTGTTGGAACTTCCACGGATGGGAGGGACGTGCAATAGGCCCAACAGAGCACTGTCATATAGGATTCCCTTATTGATGAATATTCCTTTTTGCCAATTGAGTATGCCAATTAAGCATATGGTCTATGCGCAGTGCCTTCAGCACAGTACCAGTCAGTGTTGTCAGCAGTGTTGGTAGTATAAAGGTTTGAAAAGGCCATGCACAATCGTCGTGCCGATATACCGTGCCAGCCTACCAACTGGCCTGACCTGTCAACTTCAGGACGTAACCGACCCAGCAGAAGTACCCTCCCCCACCACCCAAGTGCTGTGCAACTTTCAGAGAACACAAATGTGTGACTGGAAAATAATCATCTTGAAATGGAGATAACGTAAGTCAACCCATAATCGATTTTCAGGCCGCCAGAGGTTCGCAATTGTGTGGTGCGTCATGCCTGTAGTATGCGTATCACCTTCATTCTCGAGTCTGATTTGAGGGCTGTTCCAAGGCCCCTGATCTGAGAACTTTCGTTGCTCCTGCTCTTCGCACTTCACCGCCTAACTACCCAGGTCAGGTTCCCGGTCCTGTTCGGCGACATCATTTTCCGGCCGTCCGGACTCGACATGATCCGCCCGTCCATGTTTCGCGGCACCGCACCCCAGGCCCGTTTCCCGTTCCACCGGCCCCCATAGCCATTCCTCGCCCCGTGCTTGAATTCCGTTCCCTGCCGACCCACTGGCCACTTTCGCTCCCTGGCGACCCACTGCCAATTTCTGTTCCCTACCGACCAACCGCCCACTTCCATTCCCTGCCAGCTCACTACCCACTTTTGTTCCATGCAGACCCTTCTTTTGTTTCACGGTTTTCCCTTATTTTCTATCAATCAAGGCTGCACAGGGAACATTACCAAACATCAACTTCGGCCTTCTTAGCCGGCTCTAAATGCATCGATGGATCGGTGAGTTTGCCGGAGCCAACTTCATCGGTTGAAAATTGTACCGTCGTACGTGCTGCCAAGCTAGCCAAACCATGGGTGATGGACGCCTGGATTGGAAACTCCGCGTTGGCGCCTTTCGTCTGCGCGTATCATAGCGGCACCAACCTGCCCCCTAACGGAGGGTAAATAAAAACATGGAAACGCGGCCAGTTTCAGACCATGCGCTTACACTGTAAAAAAAAATCAGTACTCGGGGAGTAATCGGAGGTACATAAATCCCATCCAGTATCAATATGGGGCATATTCTAGCTCCTTTTTGTAAAAAGTGGTAGGCTTGCATTCCTCGAAGAACAGAGGGAGTTTTCGAAGTATCATTTTCATGTCAAGTATTCCGACAATACTTTAAAAAGTATGAAAAGTGAGGTACTTTTTCACACCCTTTTTCCATCACTTCAGTTCCGTCCGCGGGTGAACTGCCAGATTCGCGCATGCGCCATGCAGCGTGCGATTTGAAGTACGTGGGGTGTTGGCTGGGTGTTTCGAGGAGGTCATAGGCGATTGCAGGGGTACCGCTGCCACCTGCGTTCTTAATGTGAGGTAATGAAAAGGAAAAGCATGCTAATGAGAGTTTAAGCTTACACTGTCCCACCATTTCCTTTCGTCCTCGATCCGCCATCTTTGGCGTGGCGCGGATTGTTGCGATTGTTATTATAGCAAGTTGAGCTGGTGGATGAATGTGAGTATTAACCTAATTTTTTCATAAAAAAGAGGTAGGTATGTACCTACCTGTAATTGCCAGGCTGCAAATGTGTTTGTGCTCATGGTATAAACTGGGTATAGGATTTACACTAAAAAAGCGTCTTGCTCAATTATTGGTGACTGCACTCCACTGTCACATGACAAGATTATACCTACCTCTTCTGTAATGATTTAATCCATTGACATGTGTTGCAATAAAAGCATATCAATATAAAACAGGGAAATACACAGCATTCATCTCAGTGCCCACAATTTCTCCCTCCCAGGGAGTGGTATAAGGGGGACAGGGGGCAGTTGCCCCTCCATAAAAATTATGGGAGGGGGCACTACCTAGTGGCCTATTGCTTCTTAACCCCCCCATCCACCCCCTGTAGGACTGGACCTTTAATTTGAATTATTAATGGGGGTCCTTGCCAGAATTCACTTCCTGCACAACCCCCACCCACCAACCCCCCCCCCCCCCTACCCCCAGGACTGGACTGGATGTTTGCTTACTATCCAGGTGGGTTCATTGTGAGAATTGGCAGTACTCGGTCAGACATTTATTTATTGTACTTCTTAAGACCATTCTGCTCATATGGCTAATAATGATCCACTCACCCAGGGGGCACCATGGGACATTGCTTCTAACCCTGACAGGGACGTAGCCAGGGACGTAGTCTGAGGGAAGGAGCTTACACTAGATCTGTAGCGATTTTGGGGAATATGGGCAAGCAAACACATCAGACAACTCACTTCCCATCCCCCCTCATAAGCAGCACATCCGTTACATGGGCCCTCATGGACATCGCTTCCCACCCCCCTAGTCAACAACATTTCCACTGCCAAGGACCCTTTTGCAGAGAGGCCCCCCTGACAGAAATCCTGGCTATGTGCCTGAACCCCGCCAGGGGGCACCATGGGATTGCTTGCCCCCGTCATCCTAAATTACCTTCTGACACCACTGTTCTCTCCATCCCACAGCATGAAATTAAGTTCAAGTTCATTCATTTGCATACAAAGTCTAAGAATTGTACAATGAAATTGTGATGATGAATAATTGGTATTCATATAGCTAGCAGTGTAGCCAGGGGGCTAAGGTGGCTTTAGCCCACCTCCAAAAGCCCAAAAGCCCAAAGGCATGCATCACAAGCACCCACAGTGCCACCTATGCCTTCAGGGTAATGAGATCTCCAGCATTGCCACCTATTTTGGGACCGCCCACACCAGGCGCTGCTTGCTATACATTGCATCATTTAGACCCGTCTCTCAGCAGCCCTTAATCAATGTGGGCAACCTCTTTTGTCAACATCAAGAACATCCCTTCAAGCAGCCCTTATTTGGTCCAGATGAACCTGTTCTTTATAGCCAATACTGCAGGGAATTATTTATCTGCAGATGAATGGCTGAATTTAGACATTTTGGAGTGGGATTAAGTCTAAGATGAGGCTCATCTTTGCATGTCAGTGGAGAACTATGGTCAGTATTTCAAGAAAGTGTCTCACCCAAATATGCTACCATTTGCTAAAAGTGAGGATGCATTTTATTGGGCTCTTGCTAAGAAAACCCCTGTATGGGCCAAAATGCCAAATATGATATTTTCTGTCAAATTTGTGTACTGTTTTTTTTTAAATCAAGAATATGCAAGTGTATGGTTTCAATTCCATTGAAGAGGAATTGAAATATTGTAGAAATATCCCCTTGTACCTCAAACAGTCCCACTGAGGTTTATTTGTTCAATTTCTGAAATTAAAACTCCTGACTCACAGACAAAACGAGGAACAATTTTTTAGGGGAAAACACTCACAAGTTTGGCTCAATTTAGGAGTCATTTTTAACTCTGGGGATCTAGACATTGAATTTAGGGAAATGGCATGTCCTAATTTTGTTGACAACAATTTGTCAGGAGCTGTTAAGTGTGTGTGGGGAGGGAGGGGGCTGGAAAGCAATTTCTGCGGGGTAATTTGTTTTGCAGAAGTTGTTGCACAAGTCAGGGTGGAGGGTTAGCTTTCTGGGTGACAGTTTTGCACCATTTGCTACATACTTGTCCAGATTCATCAAAGAATTTGTCACATTTTGTCACACTGTATGGTAATCATCTTAAGGCAGCACCGATACAGCCAAGAGTTGAGATTTAGAACCAGTCAGTTGGGGGAGGGGGGCATCTATCGGCTGCATGGACTAGGTGCTTAGGGAGGTACTATGGTCATTCTGGCCCCCTGGATCCACTAGTGTTTTTTAACTTCTATGAGGGAAAAAATGCAAGTATGTTAATTTATCATATTTTAATGCACACAGTAGGTCAGGGTCAGCACAAGCTGCTGGAAATTGCTTGTCACAGAAAGTGGCACAGATTCCCCATATGGAATCTTTCACTAGAATTTACGTACTCGTTCGCTGGAGTTCTTCTTTTCTTTGCAGTTGCGACCTACTGTTTGGCTTTCGATGGTCTCGACTCCAGTTAGTTTCAGCCGTTCCGTTTTCGTCGATGTACGGCTTAAAGACCGTCTCGGACGGAAGGAGGAGACTGGAAATGGGCGTCACAGGCAGAGGTGTGGTTGATGGGGTGGGGGTGGGCTAGACTATCAACCCTGCTCTTCCGTAGTTCCGGCCGGAAGGTGCTCGGCTGCGGCGGGAAGGGGGACGTTGCCAGATGTCACAACACATTTCAGCTGTGAATTAATTTCTGCGTGGAACTTAGTGATACTGCGTGTTTCCATCTGGCCATTTATTATCTTTCAGAGTTACGGAGGTGTACTGACCCATTAATCCCGGATTTCATTTTTTCTGGCTTAGTTCCGTAACCGGAAGTTCCGCGAGTGGTCCGCCGGGTGCGACATCTACCGGCTGTAAGTATAGATCGTAGTAATTTGATGCCGCTAAAGATGACGGGAACAGCCTGCTGAGTTACACGCCGCGCCCTAAGGCGCGGGTTGAGCTGTCATCACCTAGCGACTCGTATCAACGCTAATACATATTGCCCTTACCGGAATATACTATTAGCATTTACTTACTCGTTCGCTGGAATTCTTCTTTTCTTTGCAGTTGCGACCTACGGTTTGGCTTTCGATGGTCTCGACTCCAGTTAGTTTCAGCCGTTCCGTTTTCGTCGATGTACGGCTGAAAGACACCAAATCACCAAACGGTTCTGCATGTGGTATCATGTTCCTCCTTCGAGGCCTTACAAGCGGGCAATCTGCACACACGCCTCGATGGCGGACCGCCGGGGTCCACGGATGTAGCGGGAGAAGGCCCCGCTGGACCAGCGTCCCGCGGTGCGGATAGTGTTGTCGGTGACTCCGGCGGCGGCCGCTGCAGTGGCGTACCCGATTCGCAGGCTATGTGAGGTGAACACCTTGCCAGGCGGGGTCTGGAAGTGGCGTGCAAGAAGACCGTTGAGCCACGCTGGGGTGCAGGCGCGGCCGTCGCCGCGTGTCGAGGCCGCCGACGTTCCCGGGCCCGGGGTCCGGGTCCGAAGATACTTCCGGAACGCCGTCACGGGGCACAAGGGGCCCCCGATTTCCGGCAGCGTGACAGATGCGCCCCTGAAGGTTTGATCCGTTTTTTTTTGCGGCAGGTATGGTCAGCACGAGGCATCGGGGCCCCAGCTGCAGGTGTCGGCGCTGACAGGATCGACGGGGGTCGAGCTCAGATTCGCAGGGGCTAAGGTATTCGGACGCACGGAGCGCCCCGAAGAATCCGACTGTGATGGTGCTCCACGCTGCGGCGCGGTCCGCCTTGTGCTCCCTGGAGCGGCGCAAGGCTGACTTGAGAAGCCGCAAGTCTGCCGTGGTTAGCGGAGCTCGGGTCGGGCGGCGGGGCCGGGGTAGTTTGGCGGTGGCGCGGAGGGCGAGGACTAGGCGTGGCGTTCGCCCGGTCCAGGGCGAGCCCCTGGTGACGTGACTGTGCCGGATGGCGGTCAAGTGCGAGGAGATGGAGATGGCGGACAGCCGTCGGAGGCTAAGGTACGCCACAAATCGCAGAAGGCGGCTGGGCAGATGGACCACGCGAAGGTGGAAGTGATGGGTCGCTGCAACAAAGAGTGACTGGCGGAGGAGAGACATGAGCCACGGGTCACTGGACCACCCACGCTCCGATGCGCCGACCACGCCGGAGTTATCGCAATGAAAAGTGACCCGGCGCCCCGCCCACGACGGGCCCCAGAGGAGGCACGCTGCCAGAATCGGGACCATTTCGAGCCAGGACATGCCCGGGGCGAGAAGTGGTACGCGGGGCGGCCAACGCGCGTAGAACCACCCTTGGCCGCACGTGCCACCGAAACCCGCTCTCGGGGCGTCTCTGGCAAGGCTTAAGTCGGACGGTGGCGTCCAGAATGGGTGCATTAGCGGGGCGTGGCCGTTCCATCGGAGCAGGACCGCCAGCCACCAGTGCAGGTCAGGTTTCACCGTTCGGGTGAGGGTGACCCAGTGGTGCAAACTGTGCACGGAGTGGGCTGCGTCGAGCATGCGCCGGAAGAAGCCGCGGCCTGCCGGGATGCATTTCGTGGGGTGTACTAGTTTTCCGACCAGGCTCAGCATGTCGCGCTTGCGCATGGTTCGGGCCCGGCGGACAGCGCGGAGGTGCTCGAGCAGAGCTTGGAGCTTATCCGGCGGGAGGGAGATGGTGAGTGTGTCCGTGTTGAGGATGCAGCCGAGGAGCGTGAGGGTGCGGCCGAGCGGGTGGAACTTCTCATCGGACACCGGTATGCCGCAAGCATGGCAAATCTCCAGCATGGTGACGAAAGCCCGACGGCAGGCGGGTGATGACGACGCGGAAAAGAAAAAGAAATCGTCGAGATACTGATAAGTGTGGGGGCACGTGCGTGATGGCGGACCGCGGCGGCTACGACCTTAGCGAGGTCATCGAACAGGGCTCAGGCGGACCGTAGACCGAATGGGAGCCGCACGTCAAAGTAGAAAGATTCCTGCCAGCGGAAGCCGAGCAGCCACCACTGAGATAGCCGGACGGGAAGCAAGCGGAAGGCATGCTGGAGGTCAACTTTGGCCATTAACGCCGCGCGGGGGCCTACCTCGAACGGGGCCGCAATGGCATCGTCCATCGTCGTGTACTGCAGCGTGAACGACTCCTTGTCGATGTAGTCGTTCACACTGTTACCAACCGGCTGAGACAGGTCTAAAATGATGCGGAGAGCCCCGTCAGGCTTGGGGCGTGCCCCAAGGTGATTGACTCGGAAGGGAGAGAACGGTGGGATGGTGAAGGGGCCCGCGGTGTGGCCCCGAGCGAGTTCGGCAGCAAGGGCGCGAGACAGGGCCTCGGGGTCGTGAAGGACCGACCGGTTGTTGGGGCGTGCGGAGCTGACTAGGGGGCCCGTGTACCCGATATCGGCGCCCACGCGGAGGCGCGAGCAGACCGTCTCCAACGCCTCCGCGTTGATGGCGGGAGCCGCGATTGCCGCGAGGGCTGCCGGGTCAACTGGCGAACGTAAGTAAGCAGCGGAGAGCTCGCCTAGCAAGGCTGGGACGGAAACGCGCGGGATCGTGGCCGGCACAGTTGAGCGAGTCGAGCTGGGAAGGCTCACCGGCGGGGGTACGGGCGGTTGTCGCGGTAGGCCTGCGGCGGTAAAAAAAACGGGGAGGCTGACCTTGGTGGTGGGTTGCGGGGTGCCACTCCCCGCACCGGGAGCACGCGTGCCTGCGCCGGCATGCCTCTGGCCTGGTGCACCGTCCCAAGTTTTAGCGGATACAAATCTCGGGGTCCGGCCCCCGATTGGGGGCCGCTGAAAAGTTTGGGTACGGCGCTGCATTAGCGGGGAGAGCGAGTCAACTCGTCCATGGGGGAAGATTGACGGCGGCCGGGGGCGCGGCCACCAAGGGCTGAGAGGCGCGCACGGCGTCGGTCAGGGAGGCGGCGTCGTGGTAGTCGTGCGGGTACTGCGCCATGTGGGTACGGGCGCGGATATCAATATCCTTGAGCTGGGCGGTGCCCAGCCCGTCGGCCCTACCCTGCAGCCAGTGCAGGTATGTAAGCCACTGCACGGCGAGGGAGGGGAAAAGTATGCTCGATAGGCGGCGATCGCCGTCACGCCGCGCACGTAGTTGGCCACGCAGGTGGGTGGGGCCCTGGCGCGGTCGGTCGTGTTGACCCGGGCGAGATGCAGCTGGGGATACAGTACGTCTTCCACGGAGACCACGCGGTCTCGCCTCTTCAGCTCGTCCAAGAGGGAGCGCCCCACGGTGGGGAACTTGAGAAACCGTGGCGGACCCGGGCGGTCAGAGGCGAGTGGGACCGAGCTGAGGTCAGTGACCTCGCCGGGTCCTGATGGGCCCAGGAGGGGCGATTGTCGCGCAGAGGAGTCGACGTCTGAGCAGTCCCCGAGCGCGCCGGAGACCGTACTGGAGCCGCCGCTGCTTGTGGACGCACGTGAGGTGGACGGCCTGGCGATGGCTCGCCGCCGGGTAGCGACGGGTCGTCCGCGTTGTAGCGCGGCAGAAGGCACGGGCAGGGAGGGCGGGCCGCAGTCGGTTTGGCCACCCCGAGACTGGGAGGCAGACTGGCGCCGGCGTACCGCGGGCGGCGCGGTCGGCGTCGCGCGGGGCCGTGCGGTGCGAATGGCGGTTGCGGCCTTGACAAGGGACCCAGCCGGCAGGGAACATGGGTCAAGTACCGGCGGTCGGCGTGTCGTGGCCGCGACCCGGCAGGTCAAGGGGACCCGAACGCTGGCGATCGCTGAACCTGAACACAGGACCGGGTGCCTGGTCTGGTCCGTGGGACCGCAACAGTGTATGGGAACCGCCAGAGCCCAGGGCATGATCCAGGTAGCAGTGGCGGCAGAGGACAGCCATGTGACCTCGTCAGTGGGCCTGACCAGAGGTGTGGCCTTATCGGAGACGGCAGCGACGACTAGGCCCATGGGTGACCGTGGCAGTGGGCCACATGAGTGGGCATGAGGGTGGCCTTGTCGTAGGCGTTGGGGGACGGCAGGCCCATAGGGGGCCAGTCACCTGATGGGCTGCGCCAGCGAACGGATAGTCCCATGAGTAACCGGTCACCGGGGCCTGATGGGCTGTGGTGGCGGACGCCCGGGCCCATGTGACCTTGTGAGGGGTTTTAACAGAAGCATTGGTGTACCTGAGAGGAGGCGGCAGCTGGCGGCCAGGCCCGTGGGACCTTGTCAGGGGGCCCTGTCACAGGCATCAGAGGCCCCACCGGAGGCGGCAACGGGCAGCCAGACTCCTACAGTGGTCCAGGCTGTGTATCTGTACCCGTGGCGCCGGCTGATGGCCGGGCACAAGTAACGAATGGAACCATCGCAGGGGCATCGGCGGAGAGCCGGGCCCGATAACTGCATGTGGGCAGTGGGACTTCACCAGTGACACGAGCGGTGTCAGGCTGGTACTGAAACTAGGACTCTGTACCGTGGTCGCTATGTCAGCGGACATCCAAGCCGGCGCATGTGGTCGGTGAAACCTGAACCGCAGTATCAGCCAACGGACGGGCCCCGGTGCGTGACCTTCGCTGTGACGCCGCCCAGGGCGGACCAGCGTGCATAACGGGGGTCCCAAGTTGCTTGCACGGAACGGTGACGACCGTCCGAGGGGTAGACTAGATCCGTGCTTGGGTGACCTAGGTAGTTCCAGTTACCGGTGCGTAGGTTCTAGAGCGGTGGGGAAAATGGTGGCGTACGTGGCGCGTGATGATGTGGGCCCGGGGAGGGGCGATCCACATACCTGTCGCCTTGGCGGTACCGGTCGGGTTTCTCTTCGGGCCCATTGCAGGGCACTGAACACGATTGCGGGAGCTTGGGGGTCACGGCACGTGGGAAACGACTATCAACCCTGCTCTTCCGTAGTTCCGGCCGGAAGGTGCTCGGCTGCGGCGGGAAGGGGGACGTTGCCAGATGTCAAAACACATTTCAGCTGTGAATTAATTTCTGCGTGGAACTTAGTAATACTGCGTGTTTCCATCTGGCCATTTATTATCTTTCAGAGTTACGGAGGTGTACTGGCCCATTATTCCCGGATTTCATTTTTTTCTGGCTTAGTTCCGTAACCGGAAGCTCCGCGAGTGGTCCGCTGGGTGCGACATCTACCGGCTGTAAGTATAGATCGTAGTAGTTTGATACCGCTAAAGATGACGGGAACAGCCTGCTGAGTTACACGCCGCGCCATAAGGCGCGGGTTGAGCTGTCATCACCTAGCGACACGTATCAACGCTAATAAATATTGCCCTTACGGGAATATACTATTATTTCAGTGGGAATATGGAAACATACCAACGGCCTTGTTTAGCACACATATAAGCCTTCACAGGGAAATTAAGGCATGTATTGGCCTACAGATAATGCATACTATTTTTAGTAAGTGGGTTATTTGCAGTCATTTCATGACAATGTGGTTGCATCAATAATTTTTTTTATCAAGCTGTAATAAACCATCGGAGGCTGTGCAGTACCACTGTGAGTTAACTGCAATTATAAGTAATGAGGGAGGTTGAAAAATCCTGCATCTCAAAATGTTGGCAAATGCCTATAACACCCGGGTGGCTGCTGTGTTTATGTTCTGGGCTTTTGTACTGTGTGCTTCATATCAGTTGTTTTACTTGTACAGATGCTTTTTGTGTCATAGTGTGTGATGCCAAAAATCCGGTACAATAACCTAAAATGCCACCAACATACAATGCCATAGTCTGCCACCATATTGTTGTCTTAGGTGTCGCTGCTACACCAAATATGTGAAAATATTAACTTGCTAAATGCCACAGGGGAACTGTAACATATGAATTTAATTAGTGAGAAATGATCCACTGAGCAGCTGGTGTTTCTCGGTTGACAAGACCATCTATATGTATGGTCTTGCTCCAGAAGTGCAGAGATCAGAGATTTGGTTGAATTGCAATTTATTGAGCCATTGCTGATTTACCATGTAAACAATGCACAATGTGTTTACATAAAGTGCAATTCTGTCCCCAGATAATCCCTCTGACCACGAGGCCCCAACCTAGCAAACAAGCAGGTACAAACCATTAGCTGCCAGCAATGCTTTCTGGAAACATGAATGTATTGTGTATATTTGCTTTGTACATAACTCAACATAATTTTTCATTTAAAATATTCAGCGCTATTATTTGAGGATTCCATTTGTTTCAGAATACAAGAAAACATCGATGTAACACATGCAAATTTTCCCATTACAATACTTCGATATTTGCAATACACCTGCAACGCCATTATGTTCAGAACAATAATTCAAGATTCCCTTGCACATATTGCAATCAGCTTCTATCTTCAGGAAGAAATTGGAAAAGGGATGTTAAGCAAAAGCATAACCAATGCTTCGAAACATCATGCAGTGTGGGTCAAAGTGAAAATCCGAATGATGGAGTGGTAGTCGCAGATTGTGTTGGAGATGAGCAGCAAGATGTAGGGTCACAGTGCAGTTCTTCCCAAAGAAGACACAGAGATGTTGCCCAGTTTCTCGGAAAATTGCACTAATTTGTTATCGTTTGTGCTCAGCGTTAAGAGCATTAGCTTTTCAAAGACCAATTCCGTGGTCTTGAGTTTTTATCTCTGCAGTGTGGCTCAGGCCTGATCCGCGTAGATGACTTGTAGTCGTTGGAGGTACACTCCTGAGGTCGGGTGCGGCCGGCTCGCGTGGCGGATTCGACGCCCTCCCTATCAGCTGATATGGCATCAGCCCACTTCAGTTCCTCAGCTGTTCATGGAGAGACTGTGCTAGTCACTAGTGGTGTTTTTGTAAGGCAGGATTTGCCTCATGTGCATCATCGACGATGGTTGTGTGGCCTTCCGCCGCCGGGTTCGGATAAGTTTTTCCCCGTTTATGCTGAGCGTTTTTCACTTGTGCTGAGAACGCTGAGCGGTCTTTGACAAACGTTCCCTTTTTAAAGACCAATTCCGAGGTCTCGATATTTTTTTTACAGGGTATTTAACAATAGTTGAAACAAAGTAGCGGCCTTTCAGATCGTCTCTGATGACTATTCTCTTTCTCTTTTCACATTCTTGCTGGGAAATAGCTAACATTTTGATATATTGAACAAAATATAGTGAAGTCATGCCCTGGACGATGGAGCAGAAGATCTTTTGTGTGAAGACATATACGAAACTCCTGTGTCATAGGGTTGAAAGACTTAGTTTTGTATATGTCTTCACACAAAGGATCTTCTGCTCCATCGTCCAGGACATGACTTCACTATATTTTGTTCAATATATAAAAATGCTAACTATTGCCCAGCAATAATCTTAAAAGAGGAAGAGAATAAAGTCATCAGTGACGATCTGAAAGGCCGCTACTTTGTTTGAATAATTGTGAAACACCCTGTATATCTGAAGTGTAGCTCATATTTGCCTCATCTCACGTAGATGACGGGTTGTCCTTGAGGCGGTGTGTGTGGTGGATTCGCGCCACGGCTGGTGGTTTAATGTGTGTGGTTGAAAAGGCGAATATATATTCGCGTTGCATTTTTACTTTTTTACACCCAGACAGGCGGTTTTCGCGAGTTTCGCGGGCAGTAAATGAACCCACGGCGTGGGAAATGCATGCTAACCATAGATGCTGAAGTAAGTACCTTTCGGTTTAGCACTATATGGGTAGTGGTTTTTGACAGCCATACGGTACTAGCGTAAGTACCAGTACACCTCTATGCAAATACCTAGAATGGTGTTTTAAAAACACCTTTCACCTTGAAAAGTACCCGGGTGTGAAATCCCAGGGGTACTCAGAAAGTAGGTATAGGGGAGGTAATCGGCAAAAGTACCAAATGCGAGGTTTGAAAAACTTCGTATGGTTAGTGGTTTTTGACAGCTGGAAACACCTCACAGGGTGCTACATTTTTTTACAGTGCAGTTGACCAAGTTTCGTTCCATTAACTTGTCACGAACTTGACCTGACTTGACTTCGGTGACCTAAGATGACTTTGAGATAATACAGCATAACAATATACATCAACCAAGTCGCTAGTGTTGCCAAGAACCCTTCCCTTTTGCCAATATACGGCAAGCACATCGACGCCGATTTTTGTGGTCATGCGCTGAATTTTAATTTTTTACCTTCCCCTAACTCGAACACTTTTCGGCCGATTTTAATTTTCGTCCTTTTAAAAATGCGCCGGTCTTTCTAAGAGGTACACAAATAATGCTGTATCGACCGGTAAAATCTGGAGTTATGTACGAGAAATCTGAGAGGTTGGCGAATTTAGCCCCCTCCCCTTCAGGGCGCGAGTTAATGTTACCTCTCTTTAGCGGTTGGAACCTCATCGCTGCTGAGGAATAAAAAGGGAATGAAAAGCCCAGTGCCCGCAGCATATCTCTTGTTGTGTCTTTCCGCATCGCCACGGGTCGATGCGGTTCAGCTCTGAAGATAAGCCAAGACAGTACTCAACAACGGACCAGCTCGTCACCACACTTGAACACACAGAAGCACACAAATCCCACACGTCACACACCACACACCACACACCACACACCGCACACCACACACCACACACCACACACCGCACACCACACACCACACACCGCACACCACACACCACACACCACACACCGCAACCACACACCACACCACATCACACACCACACACCACACTAACACACCCCACACCACACATCACACACCCACACACACACACCACACACCACACACCACACCACACACCACACACCACACACCACACACCACACACCACACCACACACCACACCACACCACACACCGCACACGCACACCACACACCACACACCGCACACCGCACACCACACACCACACACCACACACCACACACCGCACACCACACACCACACACCACACACCACACACCGCACACCACACACCACACACCACACACCACACACCACACACCACACACCGCACACCGCACCCCACACCACACACCACACACCGCACCCCACACACCACACACCACACACCCAGTATTACAGGGAGGGCTGGTTGACACATTTGGCGGGCAACTGGTTCAGTGTACAGAGTGCAACCAAGAAGGGCCCTTGTGGCTCATAGTTGCACTAATATTTTATGTCTTTATGTCTTTATGACCTGGTATACAGTCCCTTTAGTCGTTGTTTTTGCGCAACATGCGACAAACATCGCACGCACTCATTTCGTTAACAAGCTTGATAAAAACCATGCCTTCGGCTCGGGTATTATAGTTTTGCCCTCCAAAATTCGTGCATAAAAACGTTATGCATGGCATGTCCAGGGAATACAAACCAAGGAAGGGTAAATTTGACTATTCAAAGCAGTCGTCTGCCTGCAAAGTACTTATCAGTTTATGCATGGCTTACGAGCTCTTAACCCAATCAAATTTAGCTACTTCGGACGGTTCTTGGCCCCAATTAAAAAAGTGGATACTATTCCGATACTCGATGCACATACTTCAGTTTGAGAAAAACAGACACAACTGGGCATAGGAAAGAACAAAGCCATTAAAGTATTTAGGGCGGCGGTAGTTTGGTTACTGTTGACCATTCACTACATGTGGCTTCCCATGGAAACTTGCTTGATAAAATTTATTTTGTCTAATTCAGAAGCTCATAGCTATGAGATGAATCAGCTTGGTTATTTAGGGCTCTTCTCTGGTGAGAAGATTGGAAGGATGATGAACACGGATGTGGAGGACATGGAATTCACTGAAAAATATTGTGTGTTATCCTACACCAATGTGTTTCATGCAATTACCTACATGGGCATAATGTAAGGTGAGCAATATTGAATATTTGACTAGCGTATGTAGCAACTAAACATCACCACACGTGGTGGCAGTGAGAGCAGACAATGCCCACCTGCAGATGTGTGGCGTCATCGTCATCCCACCTGATGTCGGGAGCGTCTGGTGCCCCGCGCTCGGAAGTTCGGCTCGAGGAGATGCGAATTGAGCTGCGGCGACCCGATTACCCGATGACTCATTTGGCCGGCCGGGCTGGCCGGCGGCGGCACCAGCTGTGCCACCTGCGACAGCATCCGCTGCGGCACGCGCGGAGGCATGCGCGGCCCGCGCCGGCCGCCGGCCGCATCACGATCGGCCGCCGATGGCTGTCGGCCGTCGACGAGCGGCGGTCACGACGCGCGGCCGCGGCCCGACCTCCGGCCCAGCGCAGATGGCGGCGGCGATAGTGGCGCGCGGCGGCACGCGCCACCGTGCCGGTCCGGCGGCGGCTCGTGACGCACGTCGCCGCGTGCCGCGCCACATGAGTGGCGCCGCCGGTGGGAGGCGGCGGCGCCGGGTCACGACTGGCGCGGCCGGCCAGGATGTGCACCTGGGGCTGCCCCGCCGCGGAGGTCGCCGCCCGGCTCGGTTGACGACCCGCGCGCCGTGTCGGCGGCGCCGGCTGACCCGGCCTGCGGCGACAGCGCCGCCCCTGCGCCGGCGTCTCGCGCGCCAGTTGTGCCGCCGGCTGGGTGGCCGGCAAATTGCATGCAGCACACCGCGTCAGCAGCAAACTGTCTGTTCTGTCGAACATGGCTACATGCACGACCTGTCATGCCATACATAGCGCATCGTTGGCAGTGGAGATACCCACCGAGAGCATCGCATCCGGATGCCGGTGGTCGACCTCGGCACATCGGCTATCGCGTGCGCACCTGGAAGACAAGGTCGCCGAAAATACCACAAGCCGACCTTTCTGCTGACCACAAGACGACCTTTTCTCTGACCACAGGTCGACCGTTCTGCTGATCACAAGACAACCGTAGTGCCGGTCGCAGTACGACAGGTTTTCTGCCGTTCGCAGTACGACCATTCTGCCGATCACAAGACGCCCACTTTGCCAATCACAAGATGACCGTTCTGTCGACCCAAGACGACCTTTTCCGGAACACAGGTCGATCTTTCTGCCTATCACAAGACGATCTTTCTGCCGATCACAAGACCACCGTTCTGCTTATCACAAGACCACCTTTCTGTTGATCACAAGTCGATCTTTTTGTCGATCACAGAACAACTGTTCTGCCGATCATAAGACAGTCATCCTGCTGATCACAAGAATACTTTTTTCTGAGCACAAGTCGATCTTTCTGCCGATCATAAGTCCACCGTTCTGCCGGTAACAAGTTGACCTTTCTGCCTACCACGAGCTGTCCTTTTTGCCGAAATTAGCGTAATGTCGGGTCGAGATTTTAACAGGAGAGGGAAAAGGAAGGAAGGGTGGGTAATTGGATAGTAGACCCAAAGATGAAAACCAACATCAGGCGAGCTTACGACGTTCGAGCCGTCATGAATGGACAAAACGCTTCTCGGCTGGCGCTTATTGGACATGAGTCGCCTACGACATATCGAAATCAGTTCCAATTATTTAACCAAAAGTACAATATCCAGCGCAACATTTTGGGACCTCTGGCACGAGTATCCGGGTCCCGGCGAGATGTCTTGGGGTCTTGGGGTCTCAACGTTCTTTTCATGTACTCGTCACGACTTTTTGGGCCCGTAATGTGCTTTTCAGCGGCCCTGATCGCGATTTTGTGGGGCCTCCAGCTTTTGTAGGGCCTCCGGTACATCTTTTTGAAACAGCGGGGCAGTTTTTAGGGCTCCACAACCTCTCAGTGGGAGGAGAATTTGCGTCCTTTGCCCCCTCCATCAGCACCCTACTGGTCACTGGAAAGAGGCCATGCAACGAATACTAGCTGGACGCCGAACATGCGTGAACTGGTGGTCTGATTCGGTTAGCATATGTGGGCGGAAAGTTTCAGGGAAATACGGATGTGAGGTTTTTATAGAGAAAGATGTGTCCTATCATATGGTTATCGTTTTATGATTCTGCCTGTCTTTATTCCAAAACGGCAAAATGATGTTACTCCCGAAGGGCATTGCAGGCACTGTAAACTTCAGCTGTTAAAAACATGTGACGTCACGAAAAACCCAAATCACAGGACGGCTGTACGTAATGTTAGCCTTGACTGCAGCTAGCCGTGCGATGCGTGAAGAACTGGCACAGTATGAAAGGCTTCTGTTTCTCCAAAGCGAAGACTGTTGACATGCACTTCTATCGCCCCGCCTCCGTCCCAATATGGGAGTCGTGCCTTACGAGCAGACTATATCGGCACATCCGGTAGCTATATTTCTGAGCGTGGATTTCAACACATGCTTGGCATACCGGAAACATTTTGACACGTTGCGAGACATGTCTAAAAACCCGAGTGTCTTCAAATATGTGGCTCGTCTGACCTATGGAACGCGGCGGGCAAGGTTGTTCCCGCTATGCCTATCGCTCGTTAGATCAAAGCTTGACTATGCGTGTTTTATTTATGACGTAGCTTGTTTGACCGGCAATCGTACCCTGGACACAGCCCACCACTCTGCGCTTCGCATCATTTCCGGGACGTTCCATACCAGCATGGGCGTAGGAACGTCTCAGAAAGTAGGAGGGCCAGTGTCAACAGCAGGGGCGCACCCAGGAATTTCGCAATGTACCACGGCTGAACACTTTTGGATAGATGACCCGATAATTTCAATAGTGTTTACAGTGTGTAGATAATTTCAATTTCGTACGACTTTCACCGCTAGTGGGGATGGGGTAGGCCCCCTGGGCGCGTCTATGGCTAACAGCAACATGTGATACTGAAAAAGAACTATCATTACGATACAAGTACTTTCAAAATCAGACTTCTTGCTGGACTTGAAACTTTTTTTCACGACTGATGGATTATTTGGTAACAATAGGTTTATCTCTCTGGTGCGACTGCAACTATTAGTACTGCTATTCAATGAAAAGTTCTTCAAGTTCGATTATGTGAGTGTGTGGGAGGGGACTGGGGTGCAAGCTCATTATTACAGCCTCACTAATGGCTTTGTGGTGTGCCCTAGTTTCCATGGTATGGTACCCTACGTCATTGGTGTAGTGGCGTCTGAAAAGTGGGTGGGTACCTATTACTATTCGAACAAAATTTGTTCAACTTCTGCTTTGTGCGTGGGGACACCCATTATAGCCTCAATTATGAGTATGTGGTGTTCTCTAGTTTCAATCATATAGTATTATACGTCTCTAAGAAGTCCCTCGTTGTAAATGTCATCGATGTTGTTGAGGAGAAATAATTAGCAAGAACGTTGTTTACTTGCTGGCCTATGGCAAAAGAAGTCTCATAATTGATGCTGAAAATGATGAGAAACAGAACAGGCGGGTGATCGCTGGTTGAACAGTATTTGATCCGGTATCTGGGAGACCAAGGTTGGCAGTCTGCCATAATTATGTAGTGTTCGTGTATGCTATAGAAAACAATGTGTATGGTTTCCTGCCACAGTCGGGTTGCTTTGGGGGACCACGTGAACTTTCGCTCTCCAGTTATGCTCTTAGGATCTTCCTGTGTTTATGTGGGGTTCCTCGCTCACATTTGTAGCACCCCAGTACGATATTGGGGGCTCCAGTATAACTTCTCGGAGTCCCGTTGCGACATTTCGGGTCTGGGCGCATGATTCCGGGGATCCGACGCCAGTTTTCTAGGCTCGACGTTATATTCGTTGACTTTTCCTGAATTGTGTAAAGTCCGAGCTACAGCCTGATTTTTCGAGCCACAGGCGACATCTTTCTTTTTCGGTCCCACGGCGACTTTTCGAGCTTCGGTGCATTTTTAGGTGACGTATGTGATATGTTAAGTGAACTGGTGGTATGTTTGAGCTAAGGAGCGATTTTCTTGGCTCTGACATTTATTTTTTTGAAATATAAATTCAAGGGTCTGGTTCATCCTTGTCCATCCTTCACCCTTGTCTGGCTTCGATGTAATTTTGGGGCCATGTTGTGCAGGGTTGAGCTAGTCTGGCTCCAGAACAAAAAATTATTTAAAAAAAAAAAAAAGGGTTTTTGACCGCCGACACCAGCTTTTGGGAGCCCCGAGGATAATTTTTGATGCCATGATCAGCATTTATAGGACCAGTCACAGGAATGTCGGGTCCAAGGCGCGTTTTTCTTTTTGAGGGGTGGGAGTGGGGGGTTTGGCGCAAGTTCTCGAGGCGCCTTGTACTTATTTGGGGCTCAGTGTGTATCTGGCTTGCCTGGCGCAAAGTCTCTGGTTCGGTGCAAGCTTTTTAGTATCCTTTCGATATTTTTATAACCCCTAGTTCTGGGGACACGACGCTAATTTATGGGGCTCCAAAACCATTTTTGGGGACTCCGACGTGATTCTTTGGTTCTTGGAAGTCCACCATTTCAAGGTGAACGGGGTGGGGGAATTTTCCTCTCCGGCACGCCACTGTAGCTGCTCAATGTTTTCAGCCGATGTCACCCCTAAGAGAAGAAAGGCCCTTTGTAGAACTTTCTTTCGGGACCTATTCTGAATTTATTTTTCCGGTGCTCGGGTCGACTCGATGGAGCCCTATTTAATTTTTGGTTGGGGCAACTTTTATTTTGTAAGCCTCTTGCACGATATTTTTGAGCCCCGGTACGATTCTCCGGTCTCCCGGTGCATTTTTCGGTGCTCAAAGGTTCTTCTTTTCCGGGACAAACACGTTTTTGGGGTCCTTGACGCAATTTGTGTGACCGTAGCGCAATATTCCGGGTAGGAATTTATCTTTGGAAGCCAGCTACGAATTGTCAGGCTTCGGTGGGACTTGTTGGGCCCCTAGTGTGATTTCCAAGGGCAGAGGTGTGACGTATTTTGGTGAAGTGCGATTTTCGGACCATGTACTCCATGTACTCATTTGTTGGGATGCCTGTCGCGAGTTTTAGTGGCCTGGACTTTGTGGGCCAAACACGCTCCGGTTTCTTTTTAATCGACTGCTGCCCAGAGTGATTTTCGATATCCGGACTGTTTTTTTTTTGTTGCCCCGGCTTAATTTGTTGGATGCCCCTGATGAGACTTTTAGGGTCCCCGTCTGACCTGTCAAGCCCTAGCGTGATTTTCTGGGGCCCGGGTGCGACGTTCTGGTACCTTCAGCCCCAGCGTGATTTTCAGTGGCCCCGGCCCAACCTTTTGAATCCCCGTTGTGATTTTCAAGAACTATGGCACGACTATTTTCGGCCCCCAGGGTGATATACTGGGCCCAAACGCGAACTTTTGAGCCTCCAGCGTAATTTGGAAAGACCTAGCCCGTCTTTCTGCGGCCCCTATCGTGATTTGCAAAGACCACGGTGCGACTTTTTCTGCTCACAGCGTGGTTTTAAGGGGCCCCGGTTCAACTTTTGGGGCCCACAGCGCGATTTTCAGGGGTCACAGCCCGACCTTTCGGGACCCAGCGTGATTTTGCATGCCCAACTAGTCTTTTTCAGGCCCAGCGTCATTCTCAGGGACCCGGAGACTTTTTGGCCCCCAACATGATTTATTGAAGCTCAATCCCGCCTTTTAAGGCCTTTGTGTAGTTTCGTGGGGCACTGGCACGACTTATCGCGCCAGTGCCCCATAAAGTCGCGTCACGAATGAAGTCGCAAAAAAGTCGCGCAGTTCCGGCGCGACTTTTTGGAGAACCAACAGTATATTCATGTGCCCAGTCCCACATTTTCGAGCCACCAACTTCATTTGTGCGGTACCGGGACGACTTTTGAGGTTTTCAATGTGATTTTCAAAGCCCGGCACTACTTCTCCGAACCCAGGCGCAATTGGTTCAGCGCAATTTATTCATTGCGTGGCCAAGTGCTATCAATGACTCAACAGGAAAAGGATTTAGGTGTTATTCTGAACACAAAATTTGGAGCATCAGAGCAGACAGGAAGCCAGGAATCAGCAAGGAAGCCAGAAAGAAGGCACTGAGAATGCTTGAGGCCATGAATATGAATGTATGATACAGAAGTGAGGAAGTCATCAGGAAGCTTTATTGTGTATAAGCAAGGCCACATTTGGAATACTGTGTCAAAGCTTGGTCTCCTAGATATGAAAAAGATTGTTTGGCTTCGAGAGAGAGAGAGAGAGAGAGAGAGAGAGAGAGAGAGAGAGAGAGAGAGAGAGAGAGAGAGAGAGAGAGAGAGAGAGAGGAGAGAGAGAGAGAGAGAGAGAGAGAGAGAGAGAGAGAGAGAGAGAGAGAGAGAGAGAGAGAGAGAGAGAGAGAGAGAGAGAGAGAGAGAGAGAGAGAGAGAGAGAGAAAGTGCAAAAGAGGGCTACAAATATGGTTAGGGGATATGAGGGATAGCAACCTGGGATATGAGGAGAGGTTGAAGAAATTGAATATGTTTTCACTTAGATATGGATAGGCTGAGAGGTCATCCCATCGAGGTCTTTAAATTTGTCCATGGTCAGGAGTAGGTGATATCTCAGGGAAGTGTTTGAAATTAACAGAATTGTTGCAATTAGGGATCATCAATTCAAAATTAATGTTAGCCACAGTAGGAAAAGGTTAAGGCAGTTTTTCTTCACCAACAGGATAATAGAACACTGGAATCAGCTGCCAGAAACCATTGTCAGAAGCAGCGCATTGAACATCTCTAAAAGCAGCATGGACAATCATTATAAGAATAGAGGGCTTGCTGTTCAGTATTCCAGGGAGGGCTAATCGACGGATTTGGTGGGCAACTGGATGAGTGTACAGAGTGCAGCCAAGAAGGGCCTTTGTGGCTCATAGTTGCACTAATCTTTTATGTCGTTATGTCTTTACACATGTCAGTACATTAAACCAGACCATTATGTAATGCGGAGTATTCATCTGTCACTGCTCTTGCGTTTAAGAACGCTCAGGCTGTCATAGTTGCATCGATCTTGTATGTCTTTATGTCTTTATGAGACCGTGTCGTGTTGTCGAAAGATGTCGAAAGTCGAAGTCATGTCGAAAGACACTCAAATGCCTTTGGATTGGCTTAATTTCAAAATTGTTATGAATTCGTCCGTTGATTGTAGGGTGTCGGTTGTTGGTATGTACAGGTTATCAGCTTGTTGACTTCCTTCGGTAGCTTGTATGTTGGTGTTGGTATTTGTGAAGATAATGGGACGTTGTTGATTTCTGGCTTTATGCATCTTAACGCTACCATACTGCCTGACCTGAACACTGTTTTATATATATATATATATATATATATATATATATATATATATATATATATATATATATATATATATATATATATATATATTTTTTTTTATATATATATATATATATATATATATATATATATATATATATATATATATATATATATATATATATCATGAATATTGTGCATGACCATGTCTTGATACGAGTATATATATATATATATATATATATATATATATATATATATATTATATATATACATAAATGTATATACATACATATATATACACATATATATGTATATATATATATACATATATACATACATATATATATATCAAGTCATGGTCTTGCACAATATTCATGCCATGATGTCATTGTCGTAGCATGTCATGTCAATTTGGATCCTGACGATGCCGCTCGACGGCTTGCGTTTCTGCTAATGTGAGTATTTTTATTTGTGAACGGCCGCCCGCTACTTACGCCCATCGCCATAACGCATGATACATGCACAAGCGCTCTGTTCAATGCTTCACTACAGGGAAAAAAGACGTGTGGCATGACAAATATATGTTCTGATTTGTGTCGTTGAAGAAGAATGAGACTGAGCGTGTTCGATGCAGGTTATTTTAATCCCTCAGAAATGTATATGGACTGAACGATGTGATGAAGTTCTGAAAATATGCAACAATTAAAATACCCCACCGGATATAACCGGACGATTATATAATAGAATAGCCGGATGATTCAGCCCAGACGCCGATCACGTAGTTGTAGTTTCGGCTTCATCCACCAGGTGAGTAGGCGGCGCTACGGACGCCATGCTTGCGATTGGTCCTAAGCGAATTCGGTATTATCCAAGGTTCTTACAGAAATGGTGGTCCATCTGTCTCCGTAGTGGTGGTGTCCAAGTCAAAGGCACGACGAAGCCAAACATTAGAAGAACGTTACGGGAACGCTACATCCGGATCGTGGGGTCGGCATTTCAATCGAGACAGAGGGCACTCCGATCTACAGATCCTGGATCTTTTTCATGGCGTCTTGGTCCGCCCAGGCCTGCACCGGCAGGTCGAGGGCGGATGAGGAACTACATGATCTTCTTCATGCAGGAATTCATTTCCATGTTCAATATATACACGGATATGTCCAGGAGTACAATTGCCGATGCCGAGCTGCTACTTCGATCATGAAATCTGCCGTGGATGCTTCGAGCTAATCTCACCGATATTCAGCTTGTTCTCAATAATCCGAGTAACAGTGTCGATTGAAGTGCTCGCTGAAACCCAAACTCACTGGCAGGCACTGAGTCGTCGTCCATATTGAAATGCGGAGAGCTAATCGATAAACCATGAACTGTATCTGCTTGCCGGGAAACATGTACTTGTACGTGACGCGCCAACTTCTGGATGTGTTGAATAATTGAGTGCAGAAATGACACCCGACGTCGAGATATGGATCCGCTTCGTGCCGATGCCGCAAATGTTTGGCTGATAATCTCAGGTCGTTGGAGCCATGCTTGCACATGGCGCATTCAAGCGTAACATCTGAGATAGTTCTGAAAAGAACAGATAAATATGGTGGCAAGTGTATATATTAACACTCAACATCGGGCTTAAAGCTTGTCCTTATTGCCACGCACATACGCATTCATCCGTGACCATATGCACTTGCACAGCTCAATGTTAGGTAAGACTGGCGTGAAGACATTAACATAATACAGTGCATAAAATCACCAACTCGTCAGTGCATATTTACGCCAGTCATATTTCAACTCAGACCATCGTCATAGGGCGCTAAGAATTGCGCCGTGATTCAGTAAAATTACGCCAGGCCTCATAAAAAGTACCACTGGGCCCCTCAAAATCGCACAGACTACCTGAAAATCGCATTGAAAACCCAAAAACAAATCCCCTAGGAGGTTGGAGCGGAAAAAATTGGTTGGAACCCTAAAGCACACCCGCAGACGAAAGGCAACGCAGCGAGTCCGAAAAAGGAAAGCCGAGACATTGCCTCGGTTCGGTAGCTAATCTTTGAGCACATCCAAAGAGATGAGATGCATCAAAGCTCACCGGGTATCTGAATTTGCCGTGTTCATAGTGCATTTCTCTTTTGTCAATATATCTTTTATTTACACCACGGAGTTACGTATCTGATTATGCCTTTAGAGTGATGGTGTGAAGGAGAAACTTATTACGCCCCATCAGAGCAACCAGGATAAATCTAGTACACATCAGAACAATTTCACCATCCAACAGCTTGCTGTACAGCGATGTGAACAGTGGCGTACAAAAGGGGGCATTAAGGACAGTTTCCCCCTCCTTGATAGGCTGTGGGCCCCAAATAATCATGCCGGACATCAGTATAAATTGCGCCAGGTCCACAAAAAATCCTGCTGGGGACCCAAACCACCGGACCAGGGAGTTCCTCTCCAAAACAACCGCACAAGTGCCCTAAATATCATATTTCCAGAAACCACGCGCATGTGCCCGAAATAAAATCGAGCCGGAACCCCGAGAAATTATGCCGGAGCCCATAAAATCGTGCTGGGATCCCACAAATGTGTGATCAGGATCCTTCAATATACGCAGCAGAACCTAGGAGGATAGCGGGAGGCCGAAAAGGCGCCAAGCCGTCCAAAGCGTAACGAGTCTCGCAACAAGTGACTGGGCCTCAAAAGTTGCAACGCTAAATACACACATCGGAAGCTCTAAAAATGTCACAACGAAGCCCCTCAAAACACACCGGGGACATTTTACCGCATGGTGATCTAAAAAATATGATCGGACCTTCAAAATGTGACATGGACCTAATGAAGGGACAAAAATGGCGGTCACTAAATAAGCACATCGGGGTCTTCGAAAACGTGCCAATCCTTAAAAAAAATATATCGTCGGTGCACAAAGAGCCACCGAATAAACAATAAACAATGGCCTCATGGATGCAAATATTTCGACACGACTGCGTTGCCTTGTCCCGTTTGTCGTCGGTACGACAGTGGCGCCATCTTCCACAACGGCGGAAACAGCAGTCTGCACGACCTCCGCGTGCTAATTGCCGGCCGCTCGTCACTAACGTATAGACGAGTGAACACGTGCGTTTCCGATGGGTACGCATAACTTGAATTGGTAACCGCTCCTCACTGACATGTCGACACAGAGTGGACCCACGTGGTTTGCTTCGTATAGGTACACATCGCGATACTTATCTCCGATAATTTTCAACCGATTTAGATGAAGCATTGCAGAGAGGTGTATTAGTTTATATCATACTACTTGTATTTTATTTTACATTTTTTTATTATATCCAACATGGGCGCAATCGTTTGATGAGGGAAATCCAGCACTCGTTATCACTTCCATCACACATCACCGCATGCGACGTTTTGCTATTTTCCATATACTCACACTGTTCACAGACAAGTTTTACAATTACGAGTTTTTCCCACTTGTGCCTCTGCCATCCTTTGATTTGACGATTCTGTTTTCCATGCACGAGCTCTTTCCATGCGATGTCTTTTGTTCATTGTGATATTTTCTCAGTAGGAGACTTGTCTTTGCGAATCTTCAACATTACACGCTTTTCCGTGATGCGAACTCTTTTCAATGCAAATTTTTGGCATGAGACTTTTGTCATTACGATATATTTCCCATGCGAGCTTTATTCATACGCCATCATTTGCTTTGCGAATTTTCACCATTGCGAGCCTTCCCCTGCACGAGCTTATTTATCGCTGGCGAACCTTTGCCATGCCAGCTTTTGCTTAAGAGCCTTCACCATGCGAGTTTTTCCACAGTTTTTACTATGCGAGTTCCCGTCAGGTAATGCGTTTGAGCCGGCGACGAAATCGTCCGACATTACCGCACGGTGGCCGTCGGCGTAAGTTGGTCCACAATCTCAGAGGCGGTGGCAAGTGGGCGTATCGCAAGCAATGTTACGGATTTGTTTTGACGAGAGAAAAAAGCAACCATGAATGTTCCATGGTTGTCCACCGACCACGTGCTATCTGCCGCTGGGGAGACCGCCTACAGGATGTTTCAACTTTCTCTGTTGCTTCGGCTCACAGTTATAACTATAACTAACACAGCTATAACTTTATAAAACGGCAACTAACTCATTTTGACGCATATACCACAACCCAGGCAAAGTAGAGGTAACGACGTCACCGATGAGACCACTACGTCACTGAGACCACGGCTGGGGTAAAGTGGAGGTAACGACGTCACCGATGATACCGCTACGTCACTGAGGCAACGGCTGGGGTAAAGTGGAGGTAACGACGTCAGTGATATGACCAAATGGGGACAGCATAAAGCTGTTTAGTTTCTACAAGCTGAGTAAAGTTTCTAGCACAGTTGGTCCACTGGAAGTAAATGGGACTATGTTTGGTGAAGATATTGAGATGGTTGAGGAGCTGAGCAAGCAGTTTAAATCAGTGTTTACATTGGAAGATATGACCAATCTGCCGACCGTACACCATAGTTCAGCGACATGTGATCTGAGAAATGATATTGATTTCATTGATAGTGATGTTGTTTTCAATCATATCAGGAAAATAAAGCCAAACAAGGCAGCAGGACTTGATGAAATGTATGCTAGGGTATTGCGGGAAGCTGAAAAGGAACTGACATTACCACATAGTATAATATTTTGTAGATCTGTTTCACAAAACGAAATTCCAACAGATTGGAGAAGGGCAAATGTAGTTCCTATTTTCAACAAAGGACAAAGAGGGAAAGTTGAAAAGTATAGGCCAGTAAGTCTCACATCTCTAGTCTTCAAGGTATTCGAATCAATTATCAAGGATAGAATAGTTAGTTATCTGGAAGGAAACAGATTGATTCGGGATACTCAATATGGGTTTAGGAAAGGGCGATCATGCCTCACAAATCTCTTGGACTTTTTGAACTTCGCCACAGAACAATTTGATCAAGGAAATCAGGTTGATGTAGCATATCTTGATTTTAGTAAGGCCTTTGACAAGGTACCCCATACACGGTTAATGATACAACTTCAGGCCCATGGTATTGCAAGTAGCATCTTAAAATGGATAGAATTGTGGCTTTCAGATAGACAACAAAGAGTGATGTTAAATGGTACAAAGTCATCATGGCAGAATGTTCTTAGTGGAGTCCCCCAGGGGTCAGTACTGGGGCCACTAATGTTCATTATATTTGTAAATAACATTGAAAGTGGCCTAAGCAGTAAGGTTTTGAAATTTGCGGATGATTTGAAAGTCTTTAGGGCAATAACAGGTCAACATGAGCATATCTCACTGCAAAAAGACTTAGACGAACTTGTGAAGTAGTCCGAAGAATGGCAAATAAAATTTAATTTTGATAAGTGCAAAATCATGCATGTGGGTAAGCAGCATATGAAGGCTCCATACCTGATGGCTGGCCAAGTGCTATCAGTGACTCAACAGGAGAAGGATTTAGGTGCTATTCTAAACACAAAATTGGGGGCATCAGAACAGACCAAGGAAGCCAGGAAGAAGGCACTGAGAATGCTTGAGGAAATAAATAGGAATGTATCATACAGAAGTGAGGAAGTGATCAGGAAGCTTTACTGTGCATATGTCAGGCCACATTTGGAATTCTGCATCCAAGCTTGGTCTCCTAGCTATGAAAAAGATTGTTGGCTTTTAGAGAGAGTACAAAAGATGGCTACAAAGATGGTTAATGGTATAAGCAATCTGGCATATGAGGAAAGATTGAAGAAATTTAATATGTTTTCACTTAGATATAGAAGGCTGAGAGGAGATCTCATCGAGGTCTTTAAATTTGTCCATGGTCTGGACAGGGGATATCTTGGGGAAATGTTTGAATTGAACAGAAATGATGCAATTAGAGGTCATCAATTCAAAATTAAAATTAACCACAG
Source organism: Imbricaverruca yamaguchii (assembly GCA_034440575.1). Taxonomy (NCBI): domain Eukaryota; kingdom Metazoa; phylum Arthropoda; class Thecostraca; family Neoverrucidae; genus Imbricaverruca; species Imbricaverruca yamaguchii. Next base: position 54,882 of record JAOTOL010001516.1, read on the forward strand.
CAGAACAAGGCTGAGACAGTCTTTCTTCACCAGCAGGGTAGTAGAACACTGGAGCCAGCTGCCAGAAACTATCGTAAGTAGCAGCACATTGAACGTCTTTAAAAGCAGCATAGACAATCATTATGAGAATAGAGGGCTTGCTTTTCAGTATTACAAGGAGGGCTGATCGACGGATTTAGTGGGCAACTGGTTGAGTGTACACAGTGCAACCAAGAAGCGCTGATGCGCTTCCCAAATATTGGGAAAAATTAAATATTCTTGGCAAAACTAGCGACTTGTTTGATGTACATTGTCATGCCATATTGTTTCAAAGCCATGTCAAGTCACCGATGTCAAGTCAGGTCAAGTTCATGAGAGCTTAACACACGCCCTGGAGGGGGATGGCTAAATCTGCCAACCCCTCCGATTTTTCGTACATAACTCCACACTGTACCGGCCGATATACGCAAATTTTGTTGCGTACCTGCTTAGAAATGACCGGCGCATTGCTTAAAGGAAGGAAAATGACAATGGGCCAAACATTGTTAAAGTTAGGGACCGTTAAATTAAAACCTATTCGCAGCACCAAACCACAAAAATCGGCGCTGATGCGCTTCCCGCATATTTGTAAAAGGGAAGTGTTCTTAACAACACTAGCGACTTGTTTGATGCATATTGTTATTCTATATAACTTAAAACTCATGTTAGGTCGCCGAGGTCAAGTCAGGTCAAGTTCATGACAGGGTCATGGAATCAAACTTGATGAACTGGAATGTTGTTATAAATGCAAATGACCGTCATGCGATTAATGTCACTTTACATGCTACTCCCTACACATCCCGAAATCTACTGTTTGTCATTGTGTGCTTAAGCGCTCCCATACTTTATTCATGCATTTCACTCCTTTACTTGCGAAGCCGATTGTGCCGAGCCAATGGAGCAGTCGGTTTGGCAGCCCGGTTCCGGTAACTGGATCAGGTACTGATATAATAAAGTGCTCCTGTATAGGTGACCTGAGGTCAAATGGCGAATCTGGCATCTGTATTGTATCATTAGTAATGTCCAAAACATCATTAATGCCAATTTTGGAGCACTTAAACACAATCACAGCGATCCATAACAATGGCAAGCCAAGCCACGCAAAACCATACAATTTTGTTATTTTGACCTCATTTGACCTTGAAGATATTGACCTAAGTTCATGAAATTTGCACACAATACAGTTCACTACCGTGCTCACCCACCCGGAAAATGTCGTTCCTCTAGTCTTAATAGTAACCGATATCTTAGGGGGCGGTATCCGGTCCCCTCCAGTGCGCGTAATTTTCAGAAGCCAGGGCGCGTGTTAATCGTCACGAATCTGCGATATCGGCGGACAAAAGTCCGGTCTATTCCCCCATCAGAGATAATAGTTCTGTTCCATGTCCTGTCGATGTTTGCCATTGCTGCCATTTGCTGCCATTTGCACATGCCATTTGCTCTGTATTTGTTTATTGGGTGGTTCGCGACGCACTCTATCCACATTCATTGCCAATGGCGTCGCATACTGTTTCGCCGATGGACCGCGGGATTTGGAATTGTTCCGAGCGATACGAGTGTTGAACCCGGAACCTTTGCATTCAGAGCTCAACAACTTAACCACTCGGTTACCCCCCCCCAAAAAAAAAAAACTTTCCCTGTAGAAACTCAGTGGAATGCACTGGATAGTTCTGAAGGCATCTCTCATGATTGTTCAACTCCACCCCCTGCACCGACAATGGTCAAACAATACTGTTCAACATGCACAGAGCATTTATTATTACAAAATACAAATAAACTCTGATGAACGCCGGCATGCGGTTTGCAAACCACCTTGGACAGTTCTTAGCACAACTAAGGACTTTCTTGGCCAGCGCAATAACGAATCAAAAGTTCGCGCAACATCTTACAGGTTAATCCACTCATGACATTGAACAAAGCATGAACAGCATGTGGCACATTCCCATCGCTCTGTGAGAAATGACTAGGTGTTGAGACCTATCCGACATCGATACATATGGCCGCAAGCAGTCTTTAAGAAATCAAAAACACAATCAAAAGTGAAAGCTTTACATCGGCTGTCACACATATCGCAATGGTCTAGATATTGGAGCCCAATCGCATATTGTGGGCTTTGTTTGGATAATTTATCAGGCATACAATCTACAATGCTGACTCGACAACTGATCAGCGAGCGTGAGCTGCATTAACGAATCAGGATATCCATTACGGCTTGTGAAATCTTTATATAGCACCTTCCGGCAACGACAATATCGTATCCGTTTAAAAAGACAAAGATAAAAAAGCAGCATGATCTACGCTCGGATCTTCAAACATCCTTACCAAAATGTAAGGGTTTAGAAGTCTGAAGCGCATTGGAAGCTCGAAATCAACACCAACACACGTGCAAAAAAAAACAAGCACACCGAGCAACTGTGTCACCGTAAAGGTGGTTTTGAAATCGAGCACACATTCATCAGTCAAACGGAAGCGACACGTTTTTGTGCAGGTTCTTGTTCAAAGAACTGTGTGCATTTTGTTGCGTGCAGGTATCAGGTCACCGTATCACCTACTTCACGAACCGTCAACATTCACTCAGTGTGCATGCAAATGTACATCAAATGTACATGGGTCGCAGATCTGAGCGAAGCCCCTCAGCGACCACGGAGGAGGTTAGTTAACAATGGAGACCGGCCTATATCGCTCTGGCACATGTTGGCCGCAGCGCGAGTGTAATCGGACATGTACGTCACGCCGGCCTGTGCCGATCTAGCACACGTTGGCCAGAGCGCGAGTGTAACCCGACACACACGGCACAGATAAATACACAGTCGCCGCCACGCCTGCAGTATTGCCATCTGAAGACACCACGTGGTAGCATACGAATCCATAATACCCGATGGATGGTTGCAGGCAAGCGGAAAATACGCGCCATTGCTTTTGGCGGGAGTTCTACTGTATGAAGAACTTCTACTTAAAAAAGTCGGCCAAATGCGCAGATAATTTAATCAACACAATCACCTGCGCCTAAACTGCAAGTGCAATGGTCTGGAAACAAGTACCGAAACCTTGAGATACCTTGTTCTCTAATCGGATGGCAGCAATCTATTTGACAGCGGCAGCACTTGCAAAAGTGCATTACAATTCGCACAGATAGCACTGATCACGGTTGGCTCTCAAAAGTTCTGAAGGCGGGAATCAATCGCCACACTTTTCCACTTTCTCTGCTTCGCTGAAAAAAAAATATTGTGCTTAACCGGTCTGACATGATGAACAGTGATGGCGAGAGAGGCAAGACTGGCAAAGGTGCACAGCACACATCCGTCACCAAGCTAAAGTCACCTCACAGCTTGTTGCGCGACATCACTCAAGGCCTGGCGGCTCCGCAGTATCTACTACTCAGCAGTGCATGGGATGCCACATACATTGCCGCACAGTTCCATCAAACCACACTTCTTCACGCCCTCATGTCCCCACACTATCTGGCATCCTGAGGCGCTCAGTCGTCTCCGCCAGCGCCACTCGACACCGTTGAGCGCGGCCAGCGTCACAAGCACGGCACACGTGTCGGTCCGGTCTCTGGCAGAGGCTGCTCGGCATCACCACCGGCGTCACTGGACACCGTTGAGCGCGGCTAGTGTCACCAGTAGCGCACTCACTGTCGGTCCGGTCTCTGACAGAGGCCGCTCGGCATCACCACCGGCGTTACTGGACACCGTCGAGCGTGGCCAGCGTCCTCAGCACCGCACTCATGTCGGGCCGATCTCTGGCGGAGGCGGCCCAGCAGCGGCGCAGCGCGGCCGCCAGAGGCGCTGCCGTCGCCGCCGGCACCTCCAGCGCCGGCGCCGTGTCTCGGTCCAGCGCGCGCGCCAGCTGTTCGTCCGACAGCGCGGCGTGCGGCAGCTCGCCCTGGCGCAGCACCTCCCAGCAGAGCACGGCCCACGCCCAGACGTCCGAGCGGGCCGAGAACTCGTCCTCGAGCGCGGCCTCTGCCGGCAGCCAGCGCAGCGGCAGCCGCTGGCCGCGCAGCTGGCAGTACTCGCGGCTGTAGGTGTCGCGCGACAGCCGTCCGCAGCTGACCTTCACCTCCAGCGAGCTGGTGATCAGACAGTTGCGCGCCGCCAGGTCCCTGGGGACACCGCCGCAGACGGGTCAGACACCTGGGCGCAGGCACCGTCCGGCAGCGGCCTAGCAATACACAACTACATAATTGTAACAAACGAGGACGCAGGATCACCGAAATGGATACGGCTCTTGGGTCGCTTCGTTAATATAATACGAATACATCTTCTTCAAATTTCCTAGTATCAATGTTCAAAATGTTTTTGATGATCCATTCTACCACTTGCACACTACACATGAATATGTGGGTGCAAAAGCGAAGCTAGAAACGACGACTGCGGAGGAGGGCGCTTATGTTGTCCATGGACCGCTTGCATCTGAAAACCAAGTCCGAGTGCCACTTATGAAAGCATAAATCATGGTTTGTGGTCTTAGCTATGAATTTTCAACTGTTCATACTTTTGAAGACAGCAAAGGCTGGATCATGTAACCGAAATGACAAATGCTTCGCAAGTTTACATTCCCGTTGAGAGACAAGTGGCGCAGAGCACTGCCGTAAGGAGCTGCAACGGCACACTTACATTATCATGGAATCAGGAGCATTTATGGTGGTGGCAAGCGAGACTCAATCCATATCGGAACGAGTGGATTGCATAATGACGACCAGTAGTTGTCATGAAGGCCGCAAATCGAGTTGCATCGAAACATCATAAATGAAAGGATTTGTGCCGCATGGATCAAAACGCCTAGGTCAGGGGGGAGCTTGGGTGGGGTATGTTCCGACTGATAAAGGTCACCCAGCCCAGTCCACAGGAGGCACCGGCATACTGCCATTTATCGATGTGGAAAAACATCCAATTTTCTATGTCAAATAACAAGTTTTGCTAGCGTAAGATCACCTGAAACAGTAACGAAACTTCCAAACACCTGGTTGCAATGGATAACATGTGAAGAGGAAGGACACCATGGTGAACAGCAGGCTGCACCAGCATTGGTCACTTCCACGCACGTGTAACACAGTGGGCCAATTGCATAAAGAAAACACAGCTTTAACGTGGTAGTAATTATTACCATCGAAATACCAAGAAACATACGATACACAAGAAACACACACGAGACACACATGGTACACATACGAGACACAATACACATGAGACATATACCAGACACACGAAGCACACACGAGACACACACGAGACACGCACGAGACACACACGAGACACACACGAGACACACACGAGACACACACGAGACACACACGAGACACACACGAGACACACGAGACACACACGAGACACACACGAGACACACACGAGACATATACCAGACACACGAGACACACACGAGACATATACCAGACACACGAGACACACACGAGACACACATGAGACACGCACGAGACACACACGAGACACACACGAGACACACGAGACACACACGAGACACACACGAGACATATACCAGACAAACGAGGCACACACGAGACACGCACGAGACACGCACGAGACACACACGAGACACACACGAGACACACGAGGAACAAACGAGATACACACGAGACACGCACGAGACACACACGAGGCACACACGAGACACACACGAGACACACGAGACACCCACGAGACACGCACCTGTGCACGAATCTATGACTATGAATGTGCTCGACGGCCGACGCCAGCTGATGGCAGAGACTGTACGCGTGCTGGGCGCTGATTGGCGGAGGCCGCGGCGGACCTCGGGTCGAGTCAGGTCGGGTAGCCAACAGGAACTGCTTCAGGTCGCCCTGTGCAACAAGTGCGCCATTAGTTGCACCATCCCATGCGGGGCAGTTTACGATGTGTAGTGTTATTTTTGAATTGCTGAAATACGGTGAATTCGTACGCCACGCGCAAAATATACAGCAGTATCTACGACAAGCGAAGTACGGCCAAATAACACACCCAATAACGTGGCCACGTCATTGGCAGCCACATCTCGCGGTCTCCTAGACTGCGCCTTCCGTCAATTTCGAGAACAACATAAACGGCTGCTGGCCGCACGTTCGGCAGCATACTCTACTACTTAGGCTTTGGAAATCTGGTCCGCGAGTCCACCGTCGGGTGGCGTTTAGCAGCAGCCATGCCGGTTATTGTTTAGATAAGTCGAGAGAACTGGGTGCGACAGCGCCTCCAAACTTCCAGCACCACTCCAGCCATCAATTCTACACTTCGACTCAACAAATAGCAAAGGTGACTTTTTGGCCAGGGAAATCGAAAGGAGATCATTAGCCGAATCGGACGCAGAGTGCGCACACTATCAACGTTTTCTTAAGTTTAGTTGGCGCCTAATAAAGACAAAACGTTAGTTCTAGATGTAAACTAGACGACTCAGAACCAAATTGTACCAACATTGTTGGCTCCTGTGCAGACGACAAATAACTCCCGGGGTTTCGTGATTACTAATGTGCGTGACCAGCTTTGGATTTGACCCAGTAGTCCTGCACAGAAGATGCTTGTATCCGACCAGCTGAGCATTCCAGTGAGGTGCCAGGTGGCACAGCCGTGCCTCACCCAGTCGGTGTACCCCAGCACGAGCAGGCATGGCTCACTGTCCTGCACCATGGCCAGCATCCTGGCCATGACAGCACCCTCACCCAGTCGTGTACCCCAGCACGAGCAGGCGTGGCTCACTGTCCTGCACCATGGCCAACATCCTGGCCACGACAGCACCTCACCCAGTCGGTGTACCCCAGCACGGGCAGGTGTGGCTCGCTGTCCTGCACCATGGCCAGCATCCTGGCCACGACAGCACCTCACCCAGTCGGTGTACTCCAGCACGAGCAGGCATGGCTCACTGTCCTGCACCATGGCCAGCATCCTGGCCACGACAGCACCTCACCCAGTCGGTGTACCCCAGCACGGGCAGGTGTGGCTCGCTGTCCTGCACCATGGCCAACATCCTGGCCACGACAGCACCTCACCCAGTCGGTGTACCCCAGCACGAGCAGGCATGGCTCACTGTCCTGCACCATGGCCAACATCCTGGCCACGACAGCACCTCACCCAGTCGGTGTACCCCAGCACGAGCAGGCATGGCTCACTGTCCCGAGCAGGCATGGCTCACTGTCCTGCACCATGGCCAACATCCTGGCCACGACAGCACCTCACCCAGTCGGTGTACTCCAGCACGAGCAGGTGTGGCTCGCTGTCCTGCACCATGGCCAGCATCCTGGCCACGGCAGCACCTCACCCAGTCGGTGTACTCCAGCACGAGCAGGTGTGGCTCGCTGTCCTGCACCATGGCCAGCATCCTGGCCACGGCAGCACCTCACCCAGTCGGTGTACTCCAGCACGAGCAGGTGTGGCTCGCTGTCCTGCACCATGGCCAGCATCCTGGCCACGGCCGGGTGGCGCGTCAGCTTGCCGAAGAGCTCGGCCTCGCGCGCGAACTCGGCCAGCGCCAGCTCGTCGCGCGTGTGCAGCAGCGACTTGACCATGACGATGGTGTCCTGGTCGGCCGGCTCGCCCAGGCCGTGGCAACGCGCCAGGTAGACGTCTCCGAACTCGCCCTGACCTGTACACACGCAACATAGGTGGTGGTGGTGACGCCAGGTAGACGTCCCCGAACTCGCCCTGACCTGCACACACACACAGGATAGGTGGTGGTGGTGACGCCAGGTAGACGTCTCCGAACTCGCCCTGACCTGTACACAGACACGCAACATAGGTGGTGGTGGTGACGCCAGGTAGACGTCTCCGAACTCGCCCTGACCTGTACACAGACACGCAACATAGGTGGTGGTGGTGACGCCAGGCAGACGTCTCCGAACTCGCCCTGACCTGTACACAGACACGCAACATAGGTGGTGGTGGTGACGCCAGGTAGACGTCTCCGAACTCGCCCTGACCTGTACACAGACACGCAACATAGGTGGTGGTGGTGACGCCAGGTAGACGTCTCCGAACTCGCCCTGACCTGTACACAGACAGGATAGGAGGTGGTGGTGACGCCAGGCAGACGTCTCCGAACTCGCCCTGACCTGCACACACACACAGGATAGGTGGTGGTGGTGACGCCAGGTAGACGTCTCCGAACTCGCCCTGACCTGTACACAGACACGCAACATAGGTGGTGGTGGTGACGCCAGGTAGACGTCTCCGAACTCGCCCTGACCTGTACACACACACACAGGATAGGAGGTGGTGGTGACGCCAGGTAGACGTCTCCGAACTCGCCCTGACCTGTACACAGACACGCAACATAGGTGGTGGTGGTGACGCCAGGTAGACGTCTCCGAACTCGCCCTGACCTGTACACAGACACGCAACATAGGAGGTGGTGGTGACGCCAGGCAGACGTCTCCGAACTCGCCCTGACCTGTACACAGACAGGATAGGAGGTGGTGGTGACGCCAGGCAGACGTCTCCGAACTCGCCCTGACCTGTACACAACACGCAACATAGGTGGTGGTGGTGACGCCAGGTAGACGTCTCCGAACTCGCCCTGACCTGTACACACACAGGATAGGAGGTGGTGGTGACGCCAGGCAGACGTCTCCAAACTCGCCCTGACCTGTACACACGCAACATAGGTGGTGGTGGTGACGCCAGGCAGACGTCTCCGAACTCGCCCTGACCTGCACACACACACACAGGATAGGAGATGGTGGTGACGCCAGGCAGACGTCTCCGAACTCGCCCTGACCTGTACACAGACACGCAACATAGGAGGTGGTGGTGACGCCAGGTAGACGTCTCCGAACTCGCCCTGACCTGTACACAGACACGCAACATAGGAGGTGGTGGTGACGCCAGGCAGACGTCTCCGAACTCGCCCTGACCTGTACACAGACACGCAACATAGGAGGTGGTGGTGACGCCAGGTAGACGTCTCCGAACTCGCCCTGACCTGCACACAGACACGCAACATAGGTGGTGGTGGTGACGCCAGGTAGACGTCTCCAAACTCGCCCTGACCTGACACACACACACAGGATAGGAGATGGTGGTGAGGCCAGGCAGACGTCTCCGAACTCGCCCTGACCTGTACACAGACACGCAACATAGGAGGTGGTGGTGACGCCAGGTAGACGTCTCCGAACTCGCCCTGACCTGTACACAGACACGCAACATAGGTGGTGGTGGTGACGCCAGGTAGACGTCTCCGAACTCGCCCTGACCTGTACACAGACACGCAACATAGGTGGTGGTGGTGACGCCAGGCAGACGTCTCCGAACTCGCCCTGACCTGCACACAACACGCAACATAGGTGGTGGTGGTGACGCCAGGTAGACGTCTCCGAACTCGCCCTGACCTGTACACAGACACGCAACATAGGTGGTGGTGGTGACGCCAGGTAGACGTCTCCGAACTCGCCCTGACCTGTACACACACACAGGATAGGTGGTGGTGGTGACGCCAGGCAGACGTCTCCGAACTCGCCCTGACCTGCACACACACACAGGATAGGTGGTGGTGGTGACGCCAGGTAGACGTCTCCGAACTCGCCCTGACCTGTACACAGACACGCAACATAGGTGGTGGTGGTGACGCCAGGCAGACGTCTCCGAACTCGCCCTGACCTGTACACACACACACAGGATAGGTGGTGGTGGTGACGCCAGGTAGACGTCTCCGAACTCGCCCTGACCTGCACACAGACACGCAACATAGGTGGTGGTGGTGACGCCAGGTAGACGTCTCCGAACTCGCCCTGACCTGTACACACACACAGGATAGGTGGTGGTGGTGACGCCAGGTAGACGTCTCCGAACTCGCCCTGACCTGTACACAGACACGCAACATAGGTGGTGGTGGTGACGCCAGGCAGACGTCTCCGAACTCGCCCTGACCTGTACACACACACACAGCATAGGTGGTGGTGGTGACGCCAGGTAGACGTCTCCGAACTCGCCCTGACCTGTACACAGACACGCAACATAGGTGGTGGTGGTGACGCCAGGTAGACGTCTCCGAACTCGCCCTGACCTGTACACAGACACGCAACATAGGTGGTGGTGGTGACGCCAGGCAGACGTCTCCGAACTCGCCCTGACCTGTACACACGCAACATAGGTGGTGGTGGTGACGCCAGGTAGACGTCTCCGAACTCGCCCTGACCTGTACACAGACACGCAACATAGGTGGTGGTGGTGGGACGCCAGGTAGACGTCTCCGAACTCGCCCTGCCTGTAACACAGGATAGGAGGTGGTGGTGACGCCAGGTAGACGTCTCCGAACTCGCCCTGACCTGTACACACACAACATAGGTGGGGGGGCAGGAACCAACTCCCTGACCTTACAAACAGGATAGGTGGTGGTGGTGACGCCAGGCAGACGTCTCCAAACTCGCCCTGACCTGTACACACGCAACATAGGTGGTGGTGGTGACGCCAGGCAGACGTCTCCAAACTCGCCCTGACCTGTACACAGACACAGGATAGGAGGTGGTGGTGACGCCAGGCAGACGTCTCCGAACTCGCCCTGACCTGCACACAACCACACAGGATAGGGGATGGTGGTGACGCCAGGCAGACGTCTCCGAAACTCGCAAATAGGTGGTGGTGACGCCAGGCAGACGTCTCCGAACTCGCCCTGACCTGTACACACACACAGGATAGGAGGTGGTGGTGAGGCCAGGCAGACGTCTCCGAACTCGCCCTGACCTGCACACACACACAGGATAGGAGATGGTGGTGAGGCCAGGCAGACGTCTCCGAACTCGCCCTGACCTGCACACAGACACGCAACATAGGAGGTGGTGGTGACGCCAGGCAGACGTCTCCGAACTCGCCCTGACCTGTACACAGACACGCAACATAGGAGGTGGTGGTGACGCCAGGCAGACGTCTCCGAACTCGCCCTGACCTGTACACAACACACACAGGATAGGAGGTGGTGGTGGTGACGCCAGGCAGACGTCTCCAAACTCGCCCTGACCTGCACACACACACACAGGATAGGAGGTGGTGGTGACGCCAGGCAGACGTCTCCGAACTCGCCCTGACCTGCACACACACACAGGATAGGAGGTGGTGGTGACGCCAGGCAGACGTCTCCGAACTCGCCCTGGCCTGCACACACAACAGGATAGGAGTGGTGGTGACGCCAGGCAGACGTCTCCGAACTCGCCCTGACCTGCACACAGACACGCAACATAGGTGGTGGTGGTGACGCCAGGCAGACGTCTCCGAACTCGCCCTGACCTGCACACAGACACGCAACATAGGTGGTGGTGAGGCCAGGTAGACGTCTCCAAACTCGCCCTGACCTGCACACACACACACACAGGATAGGAGATGGTGGTGAGGCCAGGCAGACGTCTCCGAACTCGCCCTGACCTGCACACACACACAGGATAGGAGGTGGTGGTGACGCCAGGTAGACGTCTCCAAACTCGCCCTGACCTGCACACACGCAACATAGGTGGTGGTGGTGACGCCAGGCAGACGTCTCCGAACTCGCCCTGACCTGTACACACACACACAGGATAGGTGGTGGTGGTGACGCCAGGTAGACGTCTCCGAACTCGCCCTGACCTGCACACAGACACAGGATAGGAGGTGGTGGTGACGCCAGGTAGACGTCTCCGAACTCGCCCTGACCTGCACACACACACACAGGATAGGTGGTGGTGGTGACGCCAGGTAGACGTCTCCAAACTCGCCCTGACCTGTACACACACACACACAGGATAGGAGGTGGTGGTGACGCCAGGCAGACGTCTCCGAACTCGCCCTGACCTGCACACAGACACGCAACATAGGAGGTGGTGGTGACGCCAGGTAGACGTCTCCGAACTCGCCCTGACCTGCACACAGACACGCAACATAGGTGGTGGTGGTGACGCCAGGTAGACGTCTCCAAACTCGCCCTGACCTGCACACAGACACGCAACATAGGTGGTGGTGGTGACGCCAGGTAGACGTCTCCGAACTCGCCCTGACCTGTACACACACACACAGGATAGGAGATGGTGGTGAGGCCAGGCAGACGTCTCCGAACTCGCCCTGACCTGTACACAGACACGCAACATAGGAGGTGGTGGTGACGCCAGGCAGACGTCTCCGAACTCGCCCTGACCTGTACACAGACACGCAACATAGGAGGTGGTGGTGACGCCAGGCAGACGTCTCCGAACTCGCCCTGACCTGCACACAGACACGCAACATAGGTGGTGGTGGTGACGCCAGGTAGACGTCTCCGAACTCGCCCTGACCTGTACACAGACACGCAACATAGGTGGTGGTGGTGACGCCAGGCAGACGTCTCCGAACTCGCCCTGACCTGTACACACACACACAGGATAGGAGGTGGTGGTGACGCCAGGCAGACGTCTCCAAACCCGCCCACCCTGCACACACACACAGGATAGGAGGTGGTGGTGAACTCGCCCTGACCTGTACACACGCAACATAGGTGGTGGTGGTGACGCCAGGCAGACGTCTCCGAACTCGCCCTGACCTGCACACAGACACGCAACATAGGAGGTGGTGGTGACGCCAGGCAGACGTCTCCGAACTCGCCCTGACCTGCCCACAGAAACAGAGGAGGGGAGGGGGGCCAGGCAGACGTCTCGATGCCCTGACCTGCACACACATAGGTAGGAGGTGGTGGTGACGCCAGGTAGACGTCTCCGAACTCGCCCTGACCTGTACACACACGCAACATAGGTGGTGGTGGTGACGCCAGGCAGACGTCTCCGAACTCGCCCTGACCTGTACACACACGCAACATAGGAGGTGGTGGTGACGCCAGGCAGACGTCTCCGAACTCGCCCTGACCTGCACAGAGGGGCATACACGCAACATAGGAGGTGGTGGTGACGCCAGGCAGACGTCTCCGAACTCGCCCTGACCTGCACACACGCACACATAGGTGGTGGTGGTGACGCCAGGCAGACGTCTCCGAACTCGCCCTGACCTGCACACAACACACAGGATAGGAGGTGGTGGTGACGCCAGGCAGACGTCTCCGAACTCGCCCTGACCTGTACACACACACACAGGATAGGAGATGGTGGTGACGCCAGGCAGACGTCTCCGAACTCGCCCTGACCTGTACACAGACACGCAACATAGGTGGTGGTGGTGACGCCAGGTAGACGTCTCCGAACTCGCCCTGACCTGTACACAGACACGCAACATAGGTGGTGGTGGTGACGCCAGGCAGACGTCTCCAAACTCGCCCTGACCTGCACACAGACACGCAACATAGGTGGTGGTGACGCCAGGTAGACGTCTCCAAACTCGCCCTGACCTGCACACACACACACAGGATAGGAGATGGTGGTGACGCCAGGCAGACGTCTCCGAACTCGCCCTGACCTGCACACACACACAGGATAGGAGGTGGTGGTGACGCCAGGTAGACGTCTCCAAACTCGCCCTGACCTGTACACACGCAACATAGGTGGTGGTGGTGACGCCAGGCAGACGTCTCCGAACTCGCCCTGACCTGCACACACACACAGGATAGGTGGTGGTGGTGACGCCAGGCAGACGTCTCCGAACTCGCCCTGACCTGCACACACACACAGGATAGGAGATGGTGGTGACGCCAGGTAGACGTCTCCGAACTCGCCCTGACCTGCACACACACAGCACACGGGGTCGGTGGTCACGCGCCGGGCGGGGACGGTTAATAAAATAACTGACAATAGTATGGCGGTGCATTTAAACGTTGGGTCAATAAAGTCAACTGGAGATGAGAAACTCACCGCCGAAGTTGTTCAAACTCAAAACAGAGACCCATGTGGCAGCACCAAAAAAACATTGGTATAATGAAACCATGACAGAAAGGGCATGACGGGCTACAACTCCATATCTAGCAGTATGACGAGCCACAACTGCTTACCTAGTGGCATGACTGGCTGCAGCTGCTCACCTGGTGGCATAGCAGGCTACAACTGCTAACCTAGCGGCATGACGGACTGCAGGTGCTCACCTAGCGGCATGACGGGCTGCAGGTGCTCACCTAGTGGCATGACCGGCTGCAGGTGCTCACCTAGCGGCATGACGGGCTGCAGGTGCTCACCTAGCGGCATGACGGGCTGCAGGTGCTCACCTAGCGGCATGACGGGCTGCAGGTGCTCACCTAGTGGCATGACCGGCTGCAGGTGCTCACCTAGCGGCATGACCGGCTGCAGGTGCTCACCTAGCGGCATGACGGGCTGCAGGTGCTCACCTAGCGGCATGACGGGCTGCAGGTGCTCACCTAGCGGCATGACGGGCTGCAGGTGCTCATCTAGCGGCATGACGGGCTGCAGGTGCTCACCTAGCGACATGACGGGCTGCAGGTGCTCACCTAGCGGCATGACGGGCTGCAGGCGGGTGTCGGCCGGCTGACGCTCGGAGCTGGCGCGCGACTGTCGGCTGGGCTGTGAGCTGGGCTCGGAGCCGATGCTCTGGTAGCTGTTGTAGCGCGCTGGACTGGCACGGCCGACAGAGGTGGCCGCCACAGATGGCGCTGTCAGCGCGTCGTCAGCGGCCGGACAGTCGACGTAGCGCGCGCTGGCCCCGCCAGACTCGGCACGCTCCGGCTTAGCCACTGACGATGGAGGTCAGGTCAGGTCATGCCAGCGGCCGGACCGTCGACGTAGCGCGCTCTGGCCCCGCCCGATTCTGACATCTCTGGCGTGACCAATGACGGTAGGGGTCATGTCAGGTCAGGTTAGGTCAGCAGGTGGACAGCCAACTCTGCCCGCTCCTGCTTGGCCGCTGACGGTGGGGGTCGGGTCAGATCAGGTCAGGTCAGCAGGCGGGCACAGACAGAAACACACACAGTGACCAAACGGATCACGATGTAGCACAGTTGGCAGAGGACACAGTTGGCAGGGGACATGTGCGCGACAGGGGGAGGCTACCACTGGTCGGACTATATACTAGAACTGGGATAAGAAAGCTGGTTCAAACGAACGACTGATAAGTTATCCTGAGAGACCGTGCGTCATTGAAAACCTGGATGTTCCATTAACGAATTATCCTGGTAGATTCGGGTTCCAAATACAGATTTTATCACAACCATAAACGATGGTTAACTCGCTCACATCCCGTCGCCAAAATGCAGTTTTGTCGATTATTAGAGAGGTAGGATTATGCTAAGTGTTAATCTTACATATGTTTTCATTGCATGGGCTAGGACTGTTCAAGTTTTCCTGGAACCGGGAAGATCCAGTCGGTGGTACCGTTGCATGCTTCTGTGGATCCAGGATCCTGGTGCCAGTTTACCGAATGACCCTACCGCGCTCAGAACGAAGAGCTCTGCTCGCCAAAAGCTCGATCAATATTCACCATCTAGGTCTCAGTCTTCCGAAATATTATTCACAATCAATGAAGGAGCAGTCATGTATTTATGGCAGACCATCGCAATTCAATTATCTACGCGCAGATGCCACTGACATACCTGGTTCGGAATAGCCTTATCCTACCTTTTCCATCAGCAACATGCGGCAAGTGGAACCACAACTGAACACATCAATGCACATAATGGCCGGCCGGAAAGCGGCCATCACAAGCGAGCTACGCAAAGCGACTGGTGGGACGGACTTACGAAGCACGCTGGTACCTTCTGCCGAGGTGCGCAGGTAGAGCTGCTTGCGCTTGAGGCGGCGGTACCGACACCACAGCATCAGACCGGCCACCAGCAGCAGGTAGGCGGCCGCCGCCGACACGGTGATGGCCACCGTGCGCGTCATCATGGTGCCGTCGTCGGCCGCCAGACCCGGGGTCAGCGCCCGGCCCGTCAACTCCGCCTCGGACGCTGCCGCAGGGAGGCGTCACGTCATAATGACGTCATCACGGCGTCGGCCGCCAGACCCGGGGTCAGCGCCCGGCTCGTCAACTCCGCCTCGGACGCTGTCGCAGGGAGGTGTCACGTCATAATGACGTCATCACGGCGTCAGCGCCCGACCCGTCAACTCCGCCTCGGACGCTGCCGCAGGAAGGCGTCACGTCATAATGACCTCATCACGGCGTCAGCCGCCAGACGGGGCGTCAGCTCCGCCTCAGACGCTGCCGTGGGGAGGCATCACGTCATGATGACGTCATCACCATGGACTAACGCACATTTGTGGTCGGTTGGCTGGCTGTTTAAAAAAGTCTTAGGTCGCATCGACCAGGTTTGGTCATTTAGCGCCCATAGCGCACATTTATGAAATATTCCAAATTACTGTGGTGGATGCATCCATCGGAGATCACAGCGATCAGCATACACGTCCGCGCCCACGCACACGCACACACACACATGACGAAGAGTACCCCCGGTACCTCAGTTGGTTAGAGCGCTGGCCTGCACTGGTCTCCCCTGTGCTGGCAACACAGGATTCGAGTCGCTCCGCGCGCTCGCATTTAGCCCAGGCCGGGAGTGTCAGTTGGCAGCTGGCCCGATACGGCCGGGGACGAGCTACCGGGTGGCCGTGTCGGTACATTGGCGGCACGTTAAACTTTCGGTCTAAATTCTGCCGTTGAACTGGAGTTCATGGATCGGATGGTGGGGCCAGGGTTCACGCAACAAGCTCTGCTTAGCAATAGAACCCTGGTTCCTCAAGCCACCCCAGCAACAACTCGGATTAAACTTATAAAAGAAAAAGAAAGAAAAAAGAGCTCTTACAACGGACAAGCAGCTGTATCTCTTCTCGGGAGAAGCCGGCACTGTTGCCGGCGATACATCCGTAGCGAGCCGTGTCCTCCATCAGGAGCTCCGTGATGTACAGGCTGCCGTTGTCGAACTTGATAAACCTGCAAAGCGCAGAAGCGCATCAGAGAACAGTGCGCCTTGCATGGTTGGTGCCCTTGTCCACGGCACATGGCTACCCGAAACCGTCAGCGACTTATGGTAGACTCGTTAGCGTACAGTAAGCTTGCGCGTAAGTATAGCGATAGATCCAATGGTATGCACAGTTCACATTTGCAACCGCCTCGATAATAAACGTACACAAAAATTGTATGCATGAGGTACAAGGCCATAGAGTATTAATCACTCGCCTATACTTATCACTAATCACTCATAAACTTGATACTCATAATATTGTATTACTCGTAACACTTGATGTGTTATAATGAACACTGCTAGTGTGCACTCGACTTGGATGTCGTCACAGATGGATGATCAGCAGATGTGGTGCAGCGGGCTCTCCTGTTGTCGTCGGGCTGTCATGGCGGTCTCGCCTGCTGTCGGACTGTCACCGGGGTTCACCCGCTGTCGTCGTGCTGCCACGGCGGGCTGTCACGGCGGTCTCACCTGCTGTCGGATTGTCACACAGGCTCACCTGCTGTGGTCGGGCTGTCGCGGTGGGCTTATCTGCTGTCGTCGGACTGTCACGGCGGGCTGTCACGGCGGGGGCTCACTCGCTGTCGTCGTGCTGCCACGGCGGTCTCACCTGCTGTCGGACTGTCACCGAGGCTCACCTGTTGTGGTCGGGCTGCCACGGCGGGCTCACCTGTTGTGGTCGGGCTGCCACGGCGGGCTCACCTGTTGTGGTCGGGCTGCCACGGCGGGCTCACCTGTTGTGGTCGGGCTGCCACGGCGGGCTCACCTGTTGTGGTCGGGCTGCCACGGCGGGCTCACCTGTTGTGGTCGGGCTGCCACGGCGGGCTCACCTGTTGTGGTCGGGCTGCCACGGCGGGCTCACCTGTTGTGGTCGTGCTGCCACGGCGGGCTCACCTGTTGTGGTCGGGCTGCCACGGCGGGCTCACCTGTTGTGGTCGGGCTGCCACGGCGGGCTCACCTGTTGTGGTCGGGCTGCCACGGCGGGCTCACCTGCTGTGGTCGGGCTGCCACGGCGGGGCTCACCTGTGCTCACCTGTTGTGGTCGGGCTGCCACGGCGGGCTCACCTGTTGTGGTCGGGCTGCCACGGCGGGCTCACCTGTTGTGGTCGGGCTGCCACGGCGGGCTCACCTGTTGTGGTCGGGCTGCCACGGCGGGCTCACCTGTTGTGGTCTGCCACGGCGGCTCACCTGTTGTGGTCGGCTCAGGGGGCTCACCTGTTGTGGTCGGGCTGCCACGGCGGGCTCACCTGCTGTGGTCGGGCTGCCACGGCGGGCTCACCTGTTGTGGTCGGGCTGCCACGGCGGGCTCACCTGTTGTGGTCGGGCTGCCACGGCGGGCTCACCTGTTGTGGTCGGGCTGCCACGGCGGGCTCACCTGTTGTGGTCGGGCTGCCACGGCGGGCTCACCTGTTGTGGTCGGGCTGCCACGGCGGGCTCACCTGTTGTGGTCGGGCTGCCACGGCGGGCTCACCTGTTGTGGTCGGGCTGCCACGGCGGGCTCACCTGTTGTGGTCGGGCTGCCACGGCGGGCTCACCTGCTGTGGTCGGGCTGCCACGGCGGGCTCACCTGTTGTGGTCGTGCTGCCACGGCGGGCTCACCTGTTGTGGTCGGGCTGCCACGGCGGGTCTCACCTGTTGTGGTCGGGCTGCCACGGCGGGCTCACCTGTTGTGGTCGGGCTGCCACGGCGGTCTCACCTGCTGTCGGACTGTCACCGAGGCTCACCTGTTGTGGTCGGGCTGCCACGGCGGTCTCACCTGCTGTCGGACTGTCACCGAGGCTCACCTGTTGTGGTCGGGCTGCCACGGCGGTCTCACCTGCTGTCGGACTGTCACCGAGGCTCACCTGTTGTGGTCGGGCTGCCACGGCGGTCTCACCTGCTGTCGGACTGTCACCGAGGCTCACCTGTTGTGGTCGGGCTGTCACGGCGGGCTCACCTGTTGTGGTCGGACTGTCACCGAGGCTAACCTGTTGTGGTCGGGCTGCCACGGCGGGCTCACCTGTTGTGGTCGGGCTGCCACGGCGGGCTCACCTGTTGTGGTCGGGCTGCCACGGCGGGCTCACCTGTTGTGGTCGGGCTGCCACGGCGGGCTCATTCACCTGTTGTGGTCGGGCTGCCACGGCGGGCTCACCTGTTGTGGTCGGGCTGCCACGGCGGGCTCACCTGTTGTGGTCGGGCTGCCACGGCGGGCTCACCTGTTGTGGTCGGGCTGCCACGGCGGGCTCACCTGTTGTGGTCGGGCTGCCACGGCGGGCTCACCTGTTGTGGTCGGGCTGCCACGGCGGGCTCACCTGTTGTGGTCGGGCTGCCACGGCGGGCTCACCTGTTGTGGTCGGGCTGCCACGGCGGGCTCACCTGTTGTGGTCGGGCTGCCACGGCGGGCTCACCTGTTGTGGTCGGGCTGCCACGGCGGGCTCACCTGTTGTATGTGGGGTGGTCGGGCTGCCACGGCGGGCTCACCTGTTGTGGTCGGGCTGCCACGGCGGGCTCACCTGCTGTGGTCGGGCTGCCACGGCGGGCTGTCACGGCGGGCTCACCTGTTGTGGTCGGGCTGTCACGGCGGGCTCACCTGTTGTGGTCGGGCTGCCACGGCGGGCTCACCTGCTGTGGTCGGGCTGCCACGGCGGTCTCACCTGCTGTCGTCCAGATCGTTTAGTCGTGAGTTGCGGTCCCACTGGACGCTGGGCTCGGGCCGGCCGTACACCTGGCAGTCGAGCCTCAGCGGCCGGCCGGCCACCGCCTCGGTCGGGTTACGCGGCGTCACCAGGAACTTGGGCGTCACTGTGTACATACACACACACCGGGTCAGCTGTCACCAGGAACTTGGGCGTCACTGTGTACATACACCGGGTCAGCCGTCACCAGGAACTTGGGCGTCACTGTGTACACACACACACCGGGTCAGCCGTCACCAGGAACTTGGGCGTCACTGTGTACACACACACCGGGTCAGCTGTCACCAGGAACTTGGGCGTCACTGTGTACATACACCGGGTCAGCCGTCACCAGGAACTTGGGCGTCACTGTGTACATACACCGGGTCAGCCGTCACCAGGAACTTGGGCGTCACTGTGTACACACACACACACCGGGTCAGCCGTCACCAGGAACTTGGGCGTCACTGTGTACATACACCGGGTCAGCCGTCACCAGGAACTTGGGCGTCACTGTGTACATACACCGGGTCAGCCGTCACCAGGAACTTGGGCGTCACTGTGTACACACACCGGGTCAGCTGTCACCAGGAACTTGGGCGTCACTGTGTACATACACCGGGTCAGCCGTCACCAGGAACTTGGGCGTCACTGTGTACACACCCCGGGTCTGCCGTCACCAGGAACTTGGGCGTCACTGTGTACACACATACACACACCGGGTCAGCTGTCACCAGGAACTTGGGGCACTGTGTACACACATACACACCGGGTCAGCCGTCACCAGGAACTTGGGCGTCACTGTGTACACACACCGGGTCTGCCGTCACCAGGAACTTGGGCGCCACTGTGTACACACATACACACACCGGGTCAGCCGTCACCAGGAACTTGGGCGTCACTGTGTACACACACCGGGTCAGCTGTCACCAGGAACTTGGGCGTCACTGTGTACACACATACACACACCGGGTCAGCCGTCACCAGGAACTTGGACGTCACTGTGTACATACACACACACCGGGTCAGCCGTCACCAGGAACTTGGGCGTCACTGTGTACACACACACACCGGGTCAGCCGTCACCAGGAACTTGGGCGTCACTGTGTACATACACACACCGGGTCAGCTGTTACCAGGAACTTGGGCGTCACTGTGTACACACACCGGGTCAGCCGTCACCAGGAACTTGGGCGTCACTGTGTACATACACACACCGGGTCAGCCGTCACCAGGAACTTGGGCGTCACTGTGTACACACACCGGGTCAGCCGTCACCAGGAACTTGGGCGTCACTGTGTACATACACCGGGTCAGCCGTCACCAGGAACTTGGGCGTCACTGTGTACATACACACACCGGGGCAGCCGTCACCAGGAACTTGGGCGTCACTGTGTACACACACCGGGTCAGCTGTCACCAGGAACTTGGGCGTCACTGTGTACACACATACACACACCGGGTCAGCCGTCACCAGGAACTTGGGCGTCACTGTGTACACACATACACACCAGGTCAGCTGTTACCAGGAACTTGGGCGTCACTGTGTACACACACCGGGTCAGCCGTCACCAGGAACTTGGGCGTCACTGTGTACACCCACGCACCGGGTCAGCCGTCACTAGAAACTTGGGCGTCACTGTGTACCTACACCGGGTCAGCCGTCACCAGGAACTTGGGCGTCACTGTGTACACACACCGGATCAGCCGTCACCAGGAACTTGGGCGTCACTGTGTACATACACCGGGTCAGCCGTCACCAGGAATTCGATGGTTGGGCGTCACTGTGTACACACACCGGGTCAGCCGTCACCAGGAACTTGGGCGTCACTGTGTACATACACACACCGGGTCAGCCGTCACCAGGAACTTGGGCGTCACTGTGTACACACACCGGGTCAGCCGTCACCAGGAACTTGGGCGTCACTGTGTACATACACCGGGTCAGCCGTCACCAGGAACTTGGGCGTCACTGTGTACATACACACACCGGGTCAGCCGTCACCAGGAACTTGGGCGTCACTGTGTACACACACCGGGTCAGCCGTCACCAGGAACTTGGTCGTCACTGTGTACATACACCGGGTCAGCCGTCACCAGGAACTTGGGCGTCACTGTGTACATACACACACCGGGTCAGCCGTCACCAGGAACTTGGGCGTCACTGTGTACATACACACACCGGGTCAGCCGTCACCAGGAACTTGGGCGTCACTGTGTACACACACCGGGTCAGCCGTCACCAGGAACTTTGTCGTCACTGTGTACATACACCGGGTCAGCCGTCACCAGGAACTTGGGCGTCACTGTGTACATACACACACCGGGTCAGCCGTCACCAGGAACTTGGGCGTCACTGTGTACATACACCGGGTCAGCCGTCACCAGGAACTTGGGCGTCACTGTGTACATACACACACCGGGTCAGCCGTCACCAGGAACTTCGGCGTCACTGTGTACACACACCGGGTCAGCCGTCACCAGGAACTTGGGCGTCACTGTGTACATACACCGGGTCAGCCGTCACCAGGAACTTGGGCGTCACTGTGTACATACACACACCGGGTCAGCCGTCACTAGGAACTTGGGCGTCACTGTGTACACACACCGGGTCAGCCGTCACCAGGAACTTGGGCGTCACTGTGTACACACACCGGGTCAGCCGTCACCAGGAACTTGGGCGTCACTGTGTACACACACCGGGTCAGCCGTCACCAGGAACTTGGGCGTCACTGTGTATACACACCGGGTCAGCCGTCACCAGGAACTTGGTCGTCACTGTGTACATACACCGGGTCAGCCGTCACCAGGAACTTGGGCGTCACTGTGTACACACACCGGGTCAGCCGTCACCAGGAACTTGGGCGTCACTGTGTACATACACCGGGTCAGCCGTCACCAGGAACTTGAGCGTCACTGTGTACATACACACACCGGGTCAGCCGTCACCAGGAATTTGGGCGTCACTGTGCACATACACACATCGGGTCAGCCGTCAACATGGGGCCAATGACAGCACCAGCATAGAGGTCCCACGGCGTGACCAAGTACTGAACTAAAAGCACCAACAAAGGTGAATGTTGATGGCATAAGAGCAACAGACAGCGCAATATAGGTTACCACACAGCACAGTACAACAGAGTAATGCGCAGTACAGCAGAGTACGGCACAGTACAGCACAATACAGCACAGCACAGCACAACTGCGACGCCAGCCATGTCACGCGCACACTGCCGTCACACATTAACCGTTATCGCAGACACTTCAACTTTACAAACCTCGGGAGGGCTCAGACCCTGCCTCTGAACCTGACGTGAGCTCTCCCAATAACGTTGGACCAGAGATTGGATGGGAGCATGGGACCACAGAGAATTAACCCTCCGAACCGATTCAGATCATCCCATTTCCTCCACCCACTGAGCCCTGCCAATCACGTTGGACAAGTTACTACTCTGCTCACCGAGCACACCGCAGCACGCGCCGATAACGGCGATGTTGCTGCTGACGCACCGATTATGGTGACACTGCTGGTGAAGTACCTATGATGGTGACGTTGATGGTGGCGTTGATGAAGCCCTGCGGATTGGTGGCCACGCAGCTGTACTGGCCGCCGTCCGTCTCGCGCACCACGTCGAACACCAGCGTGCCGGCGTTGTCGCGCACGTGCGGCTGCCACTCGAACTGCGGCCGGCCGGCGGCGTCCACCTTCACCCAGCGCACCGACGGCGGAGTGCTGCCGGACGCGCGGCAGTAGAGCCGGCCCGGCTTACCCAGCTCCAGGCCGCGACTCACCGGCCGAGGCGCAAACTTGAGCTTCTCTGTGCGGCCGAGAGATGGCGGTAATGGCAAACGATGGGCGACACGTATTGGGTGGAAGCGGTACATCAAAGCCGCAAGTGGGGGTATTAATCGAGGCTCGTCCATTCGGAAACGCCATTATTTTAAATCCTGTCTGACACATTACCTGACTCATTTAGCGTCATCTGATTAGTACATGGTGAGAGATCTGGAGAATCTCAAGGATGAATTCATCCTGGATATGCGTTAACGCATATCCAGGGTCGAGAAGAGGTAATTGGCAGGGGTCAGAAGGGGATCTGCAGGAAGGACGCTCATTGGCTTAAAGAGGAACTGCACGCGCTGTCATGTCCATGTGAAAAGTGCATTATGGCTGAGGGAGACTACTTCGAATAACACACATAAGCTGATCAGGCTAAAGCTACTGCAAGTACATGATTATACGGACTAGCCACTTACAAACTTGCATCACGTGATGGAATGTTCGCCCAAATATGCTGAAATGATCCCAGATCCCAGAATCCCACGAGTGGTGTCAGTTGACAGTAAGTCACGGGCAATGTTGCCTGGTTTTTCCAGTGGTAAGTGGGTTCCCGGACAACATATCTGCGATTGGCCACATGGACGCAACTGGACCAACTCGATCCTACTCACCTCATGAAAAACGACACGAAACTGTACTATCCTGATCACACTCAGCTTATAAAAACGACACAGAGCTGGACGATTCTGATCCTACTCAATTACTAAGAAGCGGCAAGCAACTGGGCTATTCTGATCCTAGCTAGCTGCTAAAAATCGGCACGTAACTGGACTATTCTGGTCCTAGTTAGCTACCAAAAAGGGACACGCAGCTGGACTAGTTAACTTATAAAAACGGCATGAAACTGGCCTATTCTCAACTTACTTGCCCAATAAAAAACGACACACAACTGGATCATTCTGATCATAAAGATAAATAAAGACATAACATATCAGAGCAACTACAAGCCACAAGGGCCCTTCTTAGCTGCACTCTGGGCACTGAGCCAGTTGCCCACCAAATCCGTTGATAAGTCCTCCCTGGAATACCGAAGAGCAAGCCCTCTATTCTTATAATGATTATCTGTGTTGTTTTTAAAGATGTCCAGTGTGCTGCTACTGACAATGGATTCTGGCAGCTGGTTCCAGTGTTCTACTACTCTGTTAGTGAAGAAAGACTGCCTTAACCTTGTCCTGCTGTGATGGAGTTTAATTTTGAATTGACGACCTTTAATTGTGACCTCTAAATAAGCATATTGAGCTAATGAATCACTGATGAAGCATTTGATGCGCAGATGCGGCCTGACCACCTCGAGATCGACTCCGTACACCTGATTAGTGTACGGAGCGATTCACTCGCACATATCCGATGTCTGACGACTCCGAGTGGGTCTCAGAAGAGCCAGCTGCACGCCAGAGCCGACGGAGTGCGCGTGCCGTGTCGCGACCGCGGCGCGCCGAGGCTGCCGTGTAGGTGTACCTTTGACGGTGAGCAGCGCCTGGGAGGAGCGGTACGGCGGGAAGCCGGTGCTGTTGACCACGCACTGGTACCGGCCGGCGTCCGCCAGCTCAGTCAGCGGCATGATGAGGCTGCCGTTGCCGCTGAACACCTGCACACAGAGAGAACGCGGTGTGTGGACCGTACCTGTACACACGGTGGGGTCGTACCTGTACACAGGGAACACGGTGTGGACCGTGCCTGTACACAGGGAACACAGTGCGGGTCGTATCTGTACACAGGGAACACAGTGCGGGTCGTATCTGTACACAGGGAACACAGTGCGGGTCGTGTCTGTACACAGGGAACACGATGGGGGTCGTATCTGTACACAGGGAACACAGTGCGGGTCGTATCTGTACACAGGGAACACGGTGGGGGTAGTATCTGTACACAGGGAACACGGTGTGGGTCGTATCTGTACACAGGGAACACAGTGTGGGTCGTATCTGTACACAGGGAACACAGTGCGGGTCGTATCTGTACACAGGGAACGCGGTGTTGGACCATACCTGTGCACAGAGAACACGGTGTGTGGATCGTACCAGTCCACAGAGAGCACGCGGTGTGGACTTGTACACAGGGAACACGGTGTGAATCGTACCTCTGTACACAGGGAACACGGTGTGGGTCGTACCTGTACACACGGTGTGATATGTACCAGTGCTCATTCCACACAGCGTGGACTCTACACCTCTACGCAGAGCCCAGGGGGTTGGCTATGCCGGCAGTGCATCACCAGCCCGGCTCTGCTCAGGGCGTTAGTTGGCTTGGGAAGATGATCACTCGACTGCTGTGTTAAAGCTAAAGTGAGAGTAAAAACGCTTCTGAGCCGTCGTGCTCAGTATTTCCGGTATTCCACATTGATGTTGGCTGACATACCATCTTCATGCATGAGGACCGGATACCATGGCCATTGCGTTTGGTTTTTCGAAACCTCGTAATGATTTGACCGAGTAAAATGGTCTTTCACCTAACACGGCATCAGTGCGATCACCATTTCCGGCGGTGTGTACACGTGTGTGTGTAATGATGTGACCCAACAGGTCGAATGTTGTGTGAAGCGTGAAACAAGCCAAACCGGAATACTATTATCAGCAGCGGGTATCGGCCTTTCCGCAAGCATTTATCTTCCAGCAGCGTGCGCAATTCCATCCACACTGTAAAGGAAAGTGTCCGCATGGAATAATTGACTAAAACACGAGAGCGTTTACTCGCTCCAAGACCGCACAAACTTACTATTGGCAGCTCACTTCACCTCGCTACACAGCATGTAAAAGTTCGCCGACGCAAAAATGAATGGATAGTGGGATTGCCATATTCGCAAGTTGTAGCGTGTTGTACGAGTTACGGCACGAGACCGCCAATCTCGCAATGCAACGCGCCTAAAAAGTGCATACGGGCCATCACCGACGTACTACAAATCGCACCGGTAATCACAGACGTATTACCCATCATATGTGCCATCACTAGCGTATTACCTAATATACGGCCCACTGCCCAATATACCCATCATGTGTGCCATCGCTAGCGTATTACCGACCATACGGGTCATTATCGGTGTGCTGTCTACCATACGGGCCATCACCAGTGCGTTACCCACCATACGGGCCATCACCAGTGTGTTACCCACCATGCGGGCCATCACCAGTGTGTTACCCACCATACGGGCCATCACCAGTGTGTTACCCACCATACGGGCCATCACCAGTGTGTTACCCACCATGCGGGTCATCACCGGTGTGTTACCCATCCGTCGTACAGGTCGTCATCATGTGGCGCGGCGACCGGACATCATCGCCCAACTTGCATTCATAACAGAAATGGCTGCACGATTTATCCGCGATCTTGTTCGCTACCAGTTGCATGTATTACCGCTTCGGTGGAAAAGGTCGTGAACTTTAATATGCGTTTCACCGGAATTAGTAACCAAGTATACCCGTGCGCTTCACTGGTGTACTCGTGCGCCTCATTGGTGTTAGTTCGCTTCGCGAAGCGACATCAGAGGACTCTGTCGTCGGTCTGCGATGCGGGGTGAATACACTCAGGGCTTCGTCAGCCTGATTTACGGCCGTGAGTGAAACTGGCCAAAGCCAAGAGTATAAATAGCAAATGCAGACCTTCTCGGACAACTCAAATCCAGCCGGTTACGAGCTACCAAAGTGCACGATCAAAATAGCCCTGTGACGTGAAGCAGCCAGTGCGGAGGAGAGAAGTGCTGCGACCAAAGTCGAAGCCTTGCGATCTCCGAGATATGTACCAGTCAGCTTCGAAGCAAGTGGTCGATGCCTGCACATGACTGTGGGGTAAACCAAATGTCGCGAACACCGCACGGTCGGCCGCCCGATACCAGTGGCCGATGTCGCAGACACCGCACGACCATCCGTCCGATACCAGTGGCCAATGTCGCAGACACCGTACGACCGTCCGATACCAGTGGCCAATGTCGCGAACACCGCGACCCACACACCATACCGTGGCCAACCCAATGTCGCGACACCGTACGACCATCCGTCCGATACCAGTGGCCAATGTCGGTAATCCGAACCAGTGGCCATGTCGCGAACACCGTACGACCATCCGATACCGTGGCCATGTCGCGACACCGTCGACCATCCGTCCGATACCAGTGGCCATGTCGCGAACACCGTACGACCATTCGACCAATGTGCGACACCGTACGACCATCCGTCCGATACCAGTGGCCAATGTCGAGTACACCGCACGACCATCCGTCCGATACCAGTGGCCAATGTCGCAGACACCGTACGACCATCCCGATACCAGTGGCCAATGTCGCGAACACCGTACGACCATCCTCCGATACCAGTGGCCAATGTCGCGAACACCGTACGACCATCCGATACCAGTGGCCAATGTCGCGAACACTACGACCATTGATACCAGTGGCCATGTCGCGAACACCGTACGACCATCCGTCCATACCGTAACACCAAACACCAACAACACGCGACCAGTCAACCGCCAAGTCGCGAACACCGTACGACCATCCGTCCGATACCAGTGGCCAATGTCGCGAACACCGTACGACCATCCGTCCGATACCAGTGGCCAATGTCGCGAACACCGTACGACCATCCGTCCGATACCAGTGGCCAATGTCGCGAACACCGTACGACCATCCGATACCAGTGGCCAATGTCGCGAACACCGTACGACCATCCGATACCAGTGGCCAATGTCGCGAACACCGTACGACCATCCGATACCAGTGGCCAATGTGCAACACCGTACGACCATCGTCCGATACCAGTGGCCAATGTCGCACACCGTACGACCATCCGATACCAGTGGCCAATGTCGCGAACACCGTAGACCATCGTCCGATACCAGTGGCCAATGTCGCAACACCGTAATTCGATACCAGTGGCCAATGTCGCAGACACCGCACGACCATCCGTCCGATACCAGTGGCCAATGTCGCAGACACCGTACGACCGTCCGATACCAGTGGCCAATGTCGCGAACACCGTACGACCATCCGTCCGATACCAGTGGCCGATGTCCCGATGTTGCGCACACCGCACAGCCATCCGTTTAATACCAGTGGCCCACTACAAAGTGTCGTGTCGCTCTAACCGTGGCATTCGTGCCGGCTCTTGTGATCCGAAGCCCGTCCAGTCGGCATTAATAGCCGACCTCGTCAGGAGACATCGTCGCGGTAGCACGGTGGCCGGCGATTGAAAAATGTCCATGATTGTTCAGTTGGGTCGGATTGAGACTGGCTGCTGTCTGAACATGACCGTACTGCGGCGCGTGTGCGTGCGCGTGTGCGTGTGCGTGCGCGTGGGAGAAAGTGACCGTGCATTGGGTGTGACATGGTCCGCACAGGCGGCCGGAAGCGGAACTGTGACGGAATATGCGGACCAGAGGCGGCTTCACTCTGCGCCAGATGCGACCGCACTGGTCAGGCTGAAGCCCGGTCGCGGCTGTCTGACTATCTGGCGACTTGGCGACTGCTTGGAGACATTGAGGCACCGGCAGAAAATCACCAGATGCGATGTGAGACACCGGTCGAAGCTCACCTGAGGTGACGTCAGACACCAGTGGAAGTAGCGACGTCATAGCAGCTAAACAGGTTCCAATGTTGGTGTTGTCACAAAGAAGTTAAGTTGCAAGATGGAATAAACAGAGTAAACTTTAAAGCAAATCTGGTGTTACCACAGCTACAGCCACAGTAACGCTATGTTCAACTCCCATGATCAGTCGTGATCTGAATACGCCTCGAGCCCTGTTAGTCACTGTGACACAGGCACGACCTGACCACGACCCAGACGCCACCCGGCTCTGACCTAATGGTGACTGTCCTGGTTCAACGGTGATCGATCTGCCATTGTCTAACGGTGAACCTTCGATGACGCAGTGGTAACCACGGCCTGCTGTGATCCAATGGTGACTGACCTGCCATGACCCAATGGTGAACCTTCCATGACCCAGTGGTCGCCGACATACGTGATACAATGGTGACTGACCTTCTATGACCCAGTGGTGATCGACCTGCCATGATCCAATGATGACCGACATACTATGACCCATTGGTGATTGACCTGCCGTGATGCAATGGTGACTGACCTTCCATGACCCGATGGTGACTGACCTTCCATGACCCAGTTGTGACTGACCTTCCATGACGCAGTGGTGACCGACACACTACGACCCAGCGGTGACTGATCCGCCATGCCGTGACCCAGTGAACACTGACCTGTCCGGAGCGCGCCGGGCGGCCATCCTTGAGCCAGCTGACGGAGGTGAACGGGCAGTGAACACTGACCTGTCCGGAGCGCGCCGGGCGGCCATCCTTGAGCCAGCTGACGGAGGTGAACGGGCAGTGAACACTGACCTGTCCGGAGCGCGCCGGGCGGCCATCCTTGAGCCAGCTGACGGAGGTGAACGGGCAGTGAACACTGACCTGTCCGGAGCGCGCCGGGCGGCCATCCTTGAGCCAGCTGACGGAGGTGAACGGGCAGTGAACACTGACCTGTCCGGAGCGCGCCGGGCGGCCATCCTTGAGCCAGCTGACGGAGGTGAACGGGCAGTGAACACTGACCTGTCCGGAGCGCGCCGGGCGGCCATCCTTGAGCCAGCTGACGGAGGTGAACGGGTGGTGCAGGCCGCGGAACTGGCAGGTCAGCTCGGTGCGGCCGCCCTCGTCCACCACCAGGTCGACAGGACCGGAGATCAGCTCCGGCGGCGCTGGAACACGGCGCGAGAACACGCTCAGCCGCGCCGCACCGGCGCTGATTCACAGTCGGACCACGGCAACGCGCCGTGGAAATTGTGCAACGCCTCAAAGGGACACCATCCAGTAAGTGGACTTGCACGCTTGTCCAGCTACGTGAACGGCGTGCAGTGGAGGAAATTCGACTGAGACACATTCGTGGCAATAGCCGCAGGGCTGCCTCGCTCCTCCGACGGCCAGCTGACAAACGATGCTCTTCCCTGCGAGACGACGGCGATGATTTGGATTTACGGCGCGTCGTCCGCCGGCCGGGCCGACCGTCCACGCAGATCCGTCGTGTTTGTCGAAGCCCGGCCCGTTTGTGTCCGGCATAAGCAGGCGGGCGCACTCGTAACGATACATCTCGGGCAGAGCGTCTGCCATCAGCGCCGTCGCTGTCGGAGCTAACGGCGGTCCCTGTGTCGCGTCGTCCGCTCTCACTCTGTCTCGATATTTGCATGCCTCCTTGCACTCTATCACTTGGGCTCTCCATTTCGGCACTTCTCCGTCACTGTCTGTCTCTCTGTTCAATGCACGCGTGCGTGGGGCAGACATCTGAGAAGTATGAATTGCCCTTTGTTGGACGGACACGACGCGACGAACATCCAACATGCCGCCCACGCTGAGCGGAGAGCGGCTCCGCCGCCCAGAGCCTGCACGCATCAGGTCGGGACGTGGCGCTGGACCGGACCGGGTGGTCGGAGCCAGTAGACCGGTCCGCTCGGGCCGGTCCGATCGCGGCGGTCAACTGCTGGTCATCAGCCGCACCAGCTGGTGCCATGCCGCCGCTTCTGCCGCGTCATTCGACTTAATGTCACGTGCCGCGGCGGGGAGGCACACAGCGGGAGATAGTGGAGCGGCCCGGTCGGCCGCGCTCGCCGCTCCGCGCGCCACGACAGCAATTCAGACTGATGGCCACGTCTGTACGGAGGCGGCGACTGCACGAGACGCTCGGCAGCGCTGCTCCGCGGAGCGGAAGCCGCGAGCGTCGTCGCGCTGCTTTATGGCCGTCGTGCGCGACTGTTGGCGACCGGCTTTGTCTCCTGCAGGGCGGCGGACCTGGGCCACGGCTCGACACGAGGCGAAGCCGTCGGACGCCATGTCGTGCACCCGCCGCCGACGACACGTCGTCACCGATGACGGGGCTCGTCGGGAACGATCTTGCCGGACGGGAAGGGTACCCGAACAATATGTAGATTTTTGGGTGGTTCACGACACACTTTATGCATAATCATGGCTGATGGCGAATGCAGATCTTTCACTTGATTTGACACTACAACGTTGAATTGCTCCCCTTCCAGCGTATTCATTTCAGCGCCACTAGGGATTGACGTGCCGCAGCCAACACAGCTGTCCCAACGCTAACGTGGGGAGGCGAGTATGCGAGTCGATCTGAAGGAATCGCCGCACCAAAACGTCTGCGGACGATATACAAGGAGGAAATGTTCGCGCCGTGGTTGCATGTCCACCGTGGCTGTGGATATATTTGACACGCCTCGGTAGCCGGTCGGAAGAACACAATGGGAAAATTGTATTTGTGAACAAAAATACCATTTTTGTTCAAAACAAAATGGTATTTTTCCGATTGCTCGGGAGTGGGAAGGGGAGGGTCGAGACGTGGTGTCGCAGTCCCACATCCTGGCGCGCCTCACAACATGCCATAGTCGCCTTTCTCTCTGCAATTGTATATCATATCCATTAGCCTCAAAATAGCCAGAGCCGGCGAAAGAAACTGCAGTTCAAAGAGATGATTTGACCGGACCAGTCCAAAAGGCTGGAAGCGTAGTGGCAGCCAACTGGTGCACTCTGCTACAACTCAACCACGACTCAACCACAACTCAGCCATAACTCAGCCGCAGCTCAGCCACAAGTCAGCCACAAGTCAGCCACAAGTCAGCCACAAGTCAGTCACAAGTCAACCACAAGTCAGCCACAAGTCAGCCACAAGTCAGCCACAGGTCGGCCACAATTCAGCCAAAACTCGGCCATAACTCGGCCACAACTCACTGGCGACCAGCAGCTGGACGTGAAGGGTGGACGAGCCGGCGCGGTTCTCGGCCACGCACGTGTAGTTGCCGGCTTCATTGACCTGAGCCGAGTCCAGCGACAGGACGGCTGAGCCTTCCGCCTCCGACTGTAGGCGGCACACATGTATTGGTCAGGGGCGGACACGAAGGGGGGGGGGCACTGGGGATGTGTTCCCACTGAATGGATATCTTCAACCGAAGGGACCCTTCCAGGGACTTTCGTAGTGACACCCCTCCCAACACATGGTGCCCCTTCCGACGAGTGTCACCCCCTCTCCTTCAAGATAATTCCTGTATCCGCTATTGGTACCGGTCGAGAAAGCGCATTTGCCCATTAGCGAGTAACGTAGATAGACACAAGACAATACGTCAACGTTACGGCATAATCCAAAACATCACTATTTTCGCCACAGCGGGTGTCCACCCCAAGTCGACAATCATGGGTAGGTTTCACGTGTGTATGGGGGGGTACACCATGCTGCAGGCGGCCGAGTGAGGACGTCTCTGCAGCTCAACACAGTCCAGCCGCAGCCGGGCAGCAGCGGCGGGCAGCGGCGGCGACGCACCTGAGCGCGGTCCGTGACGTCACTGCCGTCGGGCCGTCGCCAGCTGACGACGGGCGGCGGCAGGCCGGCTGGCGTCAGACAGGTCAGCTGACACGGCCGCCCCTCGGGCACCACGTGCACGCCCTGCACTGTCGGCGGCGGCTCCACCGACCGGACCGTCAGCGGCTCCAGGTCTGAAGAACAAGGTCAGGTCGGCGGTGAAAGGTCAGCTCGACAGTACGGGTGAAGTCAACGGTGCCGGTGAGGTCAGCAGTGTCGAAAGTTTGGTGGATGGTGTGGGTGGTTTGTTTCGTGATTTATTGATGTATTTATTGAGGTATTTATGTACTTTTGTTTGTTTAATTATATTATTGATATCTATATATATATATATATATATAAACTTATTTGTTTGTTTAATTGTATATCTATTTCTTTATTTAAGACATACCACACATATAACCTGGGCAATTCTCTGATTGGTACGAACGACCAGGTTGGTCTTGAGCCTAGGAGCCTTTCGCAATACCTTCAACGTCCAATAAAACTACTGACCCACCGGCATGGTGCGACAATCGCTACCCCCGCCAGCACGCCCCACCAATATACAAACATGCATGTGCGGTACCCACCACTATGCCCACACCCGGAAGCACCGTGTTAGCTCCCGAGGTTGTTGTGCTGTGAAGGCGACTTGTGTTTGCAAGAAACGTCTAGAATGCTAATGCAGAACATTCTTGCAAGGTTCTTTCGTAGACCATTAACAAAAATGTGTTTGCGAGATCTCCTTTTCCGTTAAATTAGCATATCTGTTGTGCTTCGAATTTTGGTGAATAGGATATTTCTGTGGTACGCATAACGAGAACAGTGAAACATGAAGTGAACTGTATCTTATTTCAAGTGGTTAAAAGGGCATGATTGGCCACGTAGAAGTCGGGTCAGCAGCGTATAACTCATGTCGGTGTCGGGTCAAAATGTCAAGTGTCGGAGAGCGGGTCCACAGTGGTGGAGAAGTCAATAGCGTCAGAGATTAGGTGGATAGTGCAGGTTAGGTGAATAGTGGCTGAGTGAAACAGAATGTGTTGGAGATCGGTCCAACAGGGTCAGAGATCAGATCAATGGCTGCAATCCGGCTATTGCACCTGAGCAGCCTGATGTCGCAGCAACAGCCACAGCTCAATAATTAGAAGCTGGTGCCGCCAGACATGTAGGCAAGGTCGGTGGACATTTCCTGGCTACTCTGACAGCCCTGCAGAAGACACTGGACCGGCATTGTCGGCGGATGTGCTGGCGAGCTGTGATTCGGGCCGCAACACCCAGCAACACGGCGTCTTCGGCCCGGGTCGAAGGTGCTCTTGGCAAACCCGGACCTGGCGAGGAAAACTTCGGAGCCTTCAAATTCAGAGAGCGTAATGTTAGTTTTGTTTCTGATATCAAGAAGTCCTTTCGGTGCTCTCCAGTGACCTGTGTGATTGCTTTTTTCAACGAACAACACGTGTCCAGCCTGTCAAACAGCTCCATTCAATCTTTTGACAAAAAGGAGAGGGCCATGTTCCGGAGAGGCTCGTGTTCTGGATGACGAAACTCCAGGACAGGGATGCTCTTCCAGCTGGGTCGGCGATAAGGTCGGGCCCGGACGAGGTCGGGGTAAGGTGGGTGACGAGACGAGGTCTGGTCGGGGCAGTAGCTGCACAGTAACCGTCCCGGCTAATGCTACACCGTGTCATTGGCCCGAACAAGGTCGGGACAAGGCAGGTAGACAAGATGAGGCCAGGTCGGGGCAGTGGCGGCACGGTAACGGTCGCGGCTAATCCTATACCGTCTCACTGGCCCAGAAAAGGTCGGGCCTGGATCAGGTCGAAATAAGGTGGGTGATGAGACGAGGTCGAGTCTGGGCAGCGGTGCCATGGTAACCGGCCGAGCTAATGCTACACCGTCGTACTGGAATCCACCGACCGGATGACGAGCCCAAGTCCTCCTCAACCAGCTCTGTTCGACATGCCCCCGACCCTGCAAAGCCATTCTAGCAACACTCGGAACAGATGTTCATGACAGCCCTCTGGAGTTCGCAGCCGTGTGTTAATCCCGTGCCGTGACACGGATTGGAGAGCTAAAGTTTCCTATGCTGAATGCGATTAATATATTTGTTTTCAACCAGCCCAGAAATGGACATGTTTAGCTGTACATCGATGTCCAAATTGGCTGTGAAAAGTTCCTGTCGGAAACACACAAGGACCGTTTCTATGCTGAGCGTCAGTTGTTGATGGTTAGGTGTGGCTATCAGGTGTCCATTGTGGCATGTATGATCCAGCAGAGCTGGGATCAGGTCCGCAGTTTCCCAGGCTACGCCATCGTCTGCGGCCTACTGTAGGGCAACAGGTGTCGGCTACCATCGGCTGCAGTCCACTGTAGGGCAACAGTTTTCGGCTACTATCGGCTGTGGTCCATTGTAGGGCAACAGGTGTCGCCTACTATCGGCTGTGGTCCATTGTAGGGCAACAGTTGTCGGCTACTCATGCTGGTTTGTTGTCTACACCAATGGCGTTTGCTAACAGGATTGCACGTTTGTTGGCAGCTATAATGTCAAAATAACTGGTTGTAGCATTCGATATTTAATTTATGGTACCGGCGTATTTTCCGAATTCAGCAAGCCCATTATCGGTACCGACGTCAAGGGATAACAGTGCTACACCATCGTCTCGTGACAACAATACATGGCCCCGGAGTTAGCGTAGTGTACCGTAGTGTAGTGTAGTGCAATGTAACATAATGTAGTGCAGCGTAGTGTACCGTAGTGGTGTGTAACATAGTGTAATGCAGCGTAGTGTACCGTATTGTAGTGTAGTGGTGTGTAACATAGTGTAATGCAGCGTAGTGTACCGTAGTGTACCGTAGTGTAGTGTAGTACACTGCATTGCATAGTGTAATACAGTGTAGAGCAATGTAGTGTAGTGCAGTGTGGCGTAGTACTTATCCATCACTACAATTCGTGCCAACTGTGAGCAGCATATTATGCGGGCTATATTGACCGGTCAGACCGCAGTCAGGTTCGGTGGCACTCATTGGCCAAATAAAAACAACAAGAAAAGGCGGAGCGTATTCCCAGGTTATGTGCAGCTATCGTCTGCTACCCAGGCACTTTGTGAGAGGCCTCCGTCTTACATCATGCAAATGGCTCAGAAAATGTCTGGCTGGCAATTGTCCTTGCTGAAATTGGAGGCTAAATATCTCCAAAGAGACGTTTGCGAGATGTTTCGTGGGCGTGCAAGACGGGTCTGCATCCGAAAATATGACCCCATTTACAGCCGGCTATTCTTGAAATTCTCGTGCAATGTAAGGATCATTCGGCCAGTTCCCTGAACCACGCCGCAAGTCTGACGCTGCATCTGGCGGGCATCATCGGCCCTGGTGTATGCCACATTTACCACAATCTATACAGTCCAAACACAGTTTTACGATGGCTAGTCTGACTGAGAAGTGAAGCATGTGACGCACTTGCTGCCGGCTACCGGGAGTCAGCAGCGTTGAGTCCGACTGCCACACCACTGGACCGCTGTACCGGACTGCTCACAGTGCCGGTAGCGACACACCACTGTGAAGCATTGGGTGGTCGTGGTGCCGTAGTCAGGGCTGACGCCACCGACTCGCCGCCAAGTGGTTCAGGTGTTCCCCGTGTTTGTTGGCAGTGTGGTCTGTCCATTCTGCGGGAAGTGTGGTCCTCTCGAGCTGTGCATGTTGTGGTCCTCTGGGCTTGTGTGTGGTGCAATCATTTCGGCCTGTGTGTGGCGTGGTCTTCTCGGCTCGTATGCAGTGTGGCCCTCTAAGCCTGTGTGTAGTGTGGCCCTCTAAGCCTGCGTGCAGTTTGGTCCTCTCGGCTTGTGTGCAGTTTGGTTATGGTCTCAGGTTGTGTGCAGTTTGGTTATGGTCTCGGCTTGTGTGCAGTTTGGTTGTGGTCTCGGCTTGTGTGCAGTTTGGTCCTCTCGGTTTGTGTGCAGTTTGGTCCTCTCGGCTTGTGTGCAGTTTGGTCCTCTCGGCTTGTCTGCAGTTTGGTCCTCTCGGCCTGTGTGTAGTGTGGTCCTCTAAGCCTGCGTGCAGTTTGGTCCTCTCGGTTTGTGTGCAGTTTGGTTGTGGTCTCGGCTTGTGTGCAGTTTGGTTGTGGTCTCGGCTTGTGTGCAGTTTGGTCCTCTCGATTTGTGTGCAGTGCGGCGTGGTGTCCACGGCGTGTGTGCTTGTGGGTAGGTGATCCAGATCCCACTATTGGGACAGTACCGTGTGAGCCGGATCAGACTGTGGGGACGGTACCGTGTGATCCGGATCAGACTGTGGGGACGGTACCGTGTGATCCGGATCAGACTATTGGGACAGTACCGTGTGATCCGGATCAGACTGTGGGGACGGTACCGTGTGATCCGGGTCAGACTGTGGGGACGGTACCGTGTGATCCAGATCCGACTATTGGGACAGTACCGTGTGATCCAGATCCCACTATTGGGACAGCACCGTGTGAGCCGGATCAGACTGTGGGGACGGTACCGTGTGAACCGGGTCAGACTGTTGGGACGGTACCGTGTGATCCAGATCCGACTATTGGGACAGTACCGTGTGATCCGGATCCGACTATTGGGACAGTACCGTGTGATCCGGATCAGAATGTGGGAACGGTACCGTGTGATCCGGATCAAACTGTTGGGACAGTACCGTGTGGTCCGGATCAGACTGTGGGGACAGTACCGTGTGGTCCGGATCAGACTGTGGGGACGGTACCGTGTGATCCGGATCCGACTATTGGGACAGTACCGTGTGATCCGGATCAGACTGTGGGGACGGTACCGTGTGATCTGGATCAGACTGTTGGGACAGTACCGTGTGATCCGGATCGGACTGTGGGGACGGTACCGTGTGATCCGGATCAGACTGTGGGGACGGTACCGTGTGATCTGGATCAGACTGTTGGGACAGTGCCGTGTGGTCCGGATCAGACTGTGGGGACGGTACCGTGTGGTCCGGATCAGACTGTGGGGACGGTACCGTGTGATCCGGATCAGACTGTGGGGACAGTGCCGTGTGGTCCGGATCAGACTGTGGGGACAGTGCCATGTGGTCCGGATCAGACTGTGGGGACGGTGCCGTGTGGTCCGGCTCAGACTGTGGGGACGGTGCCGTGTGGTCCGGCTCAGACTGTGGGGACGGTGCCGTGTGGTCCGGATCAGACTGTGGGGACGGTACCGTGTGATCCGGATCCGACTGTGGGGACGGTACCGTGCTCCGACGTCGGCAGCTCGGCGCGGTTTTCCGCCGACTCGACGCGACCCAACACCGGGCGACTCACAGGCGATCTGCAGCTGGGCGCTGTACCGCTGCGGCTGCGACTTGTCGCCGGCGCCGAGCCCCAGGCAGTGGTACCAGCCCTCGTCCTCGGCGCTGGCCGCCGCCACCAGCAGACTGTTGTTGCTCAGCACTGAGTAGCGCCTGAAAAGGAGCAGCGTTCAGGGCGCAACACAGTCGCGGGCCCAACCGGGCATGTTGCAGCCTGCTGAAACGTTCGTCAACTTCCATCGATAAACCATGCTTCTGCGCCATACGACCCATCAAAGATGATGGTGCCTCGTGGATTACTGGGAATAATTTCGCAGCTTAATTCAGGCGCGCGTCGATTTGCTTCAGCTGGTAGAGCAGAGGGACTTGCAGAACCCAGCGCCCGAACGGTGAAGTCCGTGGCTGTCATGCACGCGCCGCACCCGGCATCTGCCTAGGTCCAGTAGTGTAATGTGCGTCACACATCACACTTATCAACATACCATTATTTGATTGCATTGCTTCGACAGTCACATTTCTACCGCTATCGCAAGTTTTACGTGATGCAGCATTTTCTCATCGTCCTCCTCAGTTAGTGCATGTTTCAGGTGCAGTTGGGGCGTGCTTAAGTGTTGCGGTATTTTCTCATGCTACTCCTCAGGTAGCGCATGTTTCAGGTGCTGATTGGGTGTGTTTCTCAGGCCCAGCTGGGGGCCATTTACGTGGTGCAGTATTTGCTCAGCCTACTCTTCAGTTGGGGCATGTTTTTTTTCAGGCGCAGTTGGGTCGTGTTTTAGGCGGCAGTACTTTCTCAGCCTACTTAACCCGGCCCTGGCAAGCTGGCGCTCGTAAAGTAACGCAACGCAACGTAAAGTAACGCAACGCAACGCAACGTAGCTCAGAGCCGTGTCGTCGGTACCGTCTACCTGCCTTCGTCACCGTGCAGACGCGGCGAGACCGCGGCAGACGCGGCGAGACCGCGGCAGACGCGGCGAGACCGCGGCAGACGCGGCGAGACTCCGGCAAACTCGGAGTGCCTGAGCACACCGCAGCCGCCCCCGGTGACCCCGCGAGACCCCGGCGAACCCGCGAGACCCCGCCAGACTCGGAGTGCCTGAGCACAGCGCAGCCGCCCCCCGTGACCCCGCGAGACCCCGGCAGACTCGGAGTGCCTGAGTACACCGCAGCCATCCCCGGTGACCCCGCGAGACCCCGGCAGACTCGGAGTGCCTGAGTACACCGCAGCCGCCCCCGGTGACCTCGGGAGAGCTCGGCAGACTCGGAGTGCCTGAGTACACCGCAGCCGCCCCCGGCGACCCCGCGAGACCCCAGCAGACTGTGCAGCACCGACCCGGCCGCCGCTGCACTCTCCGATTGATTTCCCCCGCGCTCGACGACTCGGCGTCCTATACGGCCCCGTCGGCCACCAGCCAACTTTGAGAGTTGCCTGTCAGCTGCCCGGCGGCGCTGAGTGGTGAAGAGTGCGCCGGGGGAGGGGGCAGGCGCACTGGCTCGGAAACCGCGCCGTCCATACAGATAATTCGCCCAGTCCGACCCGGGGATCGGAGGAGTGTGAACGATAGCGGCGTGGTGGCCGGCCGTCGGCAGCTGGAGTCTCGAGCGGCGCGCCGCCGGCCGACGATCGGTGGCTGTCAAAACAGCCGGCCCGGCAGGAGCTGGGCACACACACAGCCCCCCGGCGCAGTCGACGGCCCAGCCGGCCAGCTGCGCTCCGACCTTGTCACCACCCACCCGGCCGCCTCGCATCCCAGCTACATCTGAGAGCGAGACCCACGTCAAAACAACTCCTCGGCGTTGGTCGTATTTCGCCGCCGGCCGAGTGCGTCGCCCACGCCGCATTAGCCACGCGCGTCGGTGACGTCGAACGTCAACACGACGCGTCCGGCGCTGAGCGATGGCGCTCCGCCGGCAGGCCGCTCCAGCTTTAACTCGATTTAATCCTGGCTAAATAACATTCGTCGGCGCTCAATGACTCCGGCAACGGGGAAGCTCTTTCCATTAGCATCGCCTCGTGCATTAAGCAGAGTCTACAAGCATGTGCAGGGGGGCGCCGCGGAAACAGTGAACACTCAGCAGCGCCAGTCGAGAGGCGGTCGTGTGGCGCACGTGGCGTACAGCGCACGTGGCGTACAGCGCACGTGGCGTACAGCAGAGCTGGCGACTGACGCCTGGCAGCCGGGGCCGTGTTGGGGCCGCGCCGCCGACACCGAGCCAGGGCCGTGTTGGGACCGCGCCGCCGACACCGAGCCCGGGCCGTGTTGGGGCCGCGCCGCCGACACCGAGCCAGGGCCGTGTTGGGACCGCGCCGCCGACGTCGAGCCAGGGATATGTTGGGACCGCGCCGCCGACGCCGAGCCAGGGCCGTGTTGGGACCGCGCCGCCGAAGCCGAGCCAGGGCCGTGTTGGGACCGCGCCGCCGACGCCGAGCCAGGACGCGGTCGCGCCTCGTCAAACCTCACGGTCACCAGTTTTCGGCCCCATCGCCTCGCCGGATTCCGGGAAGCCAGCGGTACGGCCCATAACGCGTGTTCGCCGTAACTCTGACGTCGGATCGTCGGACGGGCACGTGACGGCGGCGGCACCGGCGGAGGACGCGTCGCCCCCGTCATCACTTCTCGTCACTTAGTGACGGCAGCGGGCCGAGACGAGGCCGTCAGCCAGCTGGGGCCGCCGCACGTGGTGTGACACTACAGTGAGCACGACACCGTCCCTCCACCACCAGGACTGTCACTACAGGGACCACGACACCGTCCCTCCACCACCAGGACTGTCACTACAAGGAGCACGACACCATCCCTCCACCGCCAGGACTGTCACTACAGGGACCACGACACCGTCCCTCCACCACCAGGACTGTCACTACAGGGACCACGATACCATCCCTCCACCACCAGGACTGTCACTACAGGGAACATCTCCCTCCACCACCAGGACTGACACTACAGGGAGCACGACACCGTCCCTCCACCACCAGGACTGTCACTACAGGGACCACGACACTGTCCCTCCACCACCAGGACTGTCGCTACAGGGAACATCTCCCTCCACCACCAGGACTGTCACTACAGGGACCACAACACCCCTCCACCAACAGGACTGTCATTGTGGGGACCACGACACCGTCCCTCCACCACCAGGACTGTCACTACAGGGAACATCTCCCTCCACCTCCAGGAATGTCACTACAGGGACCCCGACACTGTCCCTCCACCACCAGGACTGTCGCTACAGGGACCACGACACCGTCCCTCCACCACCAGGACTGTCACTGCAGAGATAACGACACCGTCCCTCCACCACCAGGACTGTCGCTACAGGGACCACGACACCGTCCCTCCGCCATCAGGACTGTCACTACAGGGACCACGACACCGTCCCTCCACCATCAGGACTGTCACTACAGGGGTAACGACACCATCCCTCCACCACTAGGACTGTCGCTACAGGGACCACGACACCGTCCCTCCACCACCAGGACTGTCACTACAGGGACCACGACACCGTCCCTCCACCACCAGGACTGTCACTACAGGGATAACGACACCGTCCCTCCACCACCAGGACTGTCGCTACAGGGACCACGACACCGCCCCTCCACCACCAGGACTGTCGCTACAGGGACCACGACACCGTCCCTCCACCACCAGGACTGTTACTACAGGGATAACGACACCGTCCCTCCACCAACAGGACTGTCACTACAGGGATAACGACACCGTCCCTCCACCACCAGAACTGTCACTACAGGGACCACGACACTGTCCCTCCACTACCAGGACTGTCACTACAGGGACCACGACACAGTCTCTCCACCACCAGGACTATCACTACAAGGACCACGACACCGTCTCTCCACCATCAGGACTGTCACTACAGGGATAACGACACCGTCCCTCCACCACCAGGACTGTCACTACATGGACCACGACACCGTCCCTCCACCACCAGGACTGTCACTACAGGGACCACGACACCGTCCCTCCATCACCAGGACTGTTACTACAGGGATAACGACACCGTCCCTCCACCAACAGGACTGTCACTACAGGGATAACGACACCGTCCCTCCACCACCAGAACTGTCACTACAGGGACCACGACACTGTCCCTCCACCACCAGGACTGTCGCTACAGGGACCACGACACAGTCTCTCCACCATCAGGACTATCACTACAAGGACCACGACACCGTCTCTCCACCATCAGGACTGTCACTACAGGGATAACGACACCGTCCCTCCACCACCAGGACTGTCACTACATGGACCACGACACCGTCCCTCCACCACCAGGACTGTCACTACAGGGATCACGACACCGTCCCTCCACCACCAGGGCTATCACTACAGGGAACATCTCCCTCAACCACCAGGACTGTCGCTACAGGGACCACCACAACACCCCTCCACCAACAGGACAGTCACTGCAGGGAACATCTTCCTCCACCACCAGGACAATCACTACAGGGAACATCTTCCCGCACCCCCAGGACTGCCACCACACGGACGATGGTCCAATACCTCCACCACCGAGGCTACCACCACAGAGACCACGGCGCTGTCCTTCCATTACCAGTGACCATGGTGCTGTCGCTGCGACACAAGGACTCAGGCGCGGGATCCCATACGGCGCCGCCATCCATCACATGGTGAGCGCAGACTGAGCAGGGAGGAGAGAGTGTGGAGGATGGGGAGCAGACTGATGGCCAGACCGACAACACCGACCGGCAGCGATCACGGAAGACGCGTCTGATGGCGCCGACTATGCTGGCGATGATTGGCGTGGCTGTGCTTTGGGCAGGCAGGTGGGCATTCAGGTACGTGCACTACATCTGCAGACACGCCTGGTACCGCCGGCCGTATTGGTCATGACTGGCGTGTCCATTCCTTGGGTACATATTCTGGCTCATGCATTACCTACAGCTGCAGCGAGTGCCACATGGGGGGTATTTTAAATTGATTTATCATATTTTTTTAAACTCTTCAAATATGGGTTGCCAGCATTCGGTGAGTCCGTTGAATACCATATTTGTCGGAATTTTGTTTTGGGAATTCGAGATAATTCCATTTAGTGCGGAAGTTCGGAAAATCGGCTTTTGAGGGGCATGGTCCCGGTGACCCCCTCCCCCCTAGATTCGCCCGTACTTTAGGTATTACCCTCCAAGTAACCATATATTTATGGAAAAGGTGCACGGTTTGCTTGATATGCACAATTGCAGGACCACACGCTATAGCGAAGAGAAAAGATGCTTCGCTCGATATCTCATAGTATAATCAATAGAATTAGTCGGGATGTGGAAGGCATCTTGAGCATCGCATCAATGAATTCAATTCGTATTGCGTCTGCTCTT
The DNA here is from genome assembly GCA_034440575.1 of Imbricaverruca yamaguchii. Classification (NCBI taxonomy): domain Eukaryota; kingdom Metazoa; phylum Arthropoda; class Thecostraca; family Neoverrucidae; genus Imbricaverruca; species Imbricaverruca yamaguchii. The sequence goes on from JAOTOL010001516.1 coordinate 98,136, forward strand.
TAAGATCGCAAATGAAAGTGGTCACGGAACTGACAGTATCGGTTTTCGCAGCCTCATCCTGGTGACTAAGTTTCACCCGCGTTGGTTGGTTATTTTGGCTTACGAGCGCATCGACTGCGTTGGTCATACAGCGCCCAGTTTCCCCCGCGTTGAGACCGATGGGAATGGCGGCTGAAGCACCGGGATAGGCGACATAAGCTATATTTTCTGATGGCATCTTTTATATCTTTAGTATTATGTTGTAAATCAAAGTAATTGTGGTCAGGGCTGTAAATACTTTTTTTTTTTTAATCAGAACCCCGTCAAATCTTCGATGTTCCACGCGACGTTATTCGTACAACGTTATAGACGTTGTTCTATACAAATGCAAAGTCCATGCCGCTTTTTTTCGGAAATGGTACTCTGCAAGCCTTTGGCAGTTCAATTGATGGACAAATCTGTTCAAACATACTCCTTACGTTTATGAATAATATGCAAGTAGCCTGCATACAAATATACAATAGGAAGATCTAGAACTTAAACAACAGTTCTGCACACTATGAACTGCAAACGCACGTACGTGCAAGGGGTGCAAGGCAATGCAATCAAAGTGGCTATCTTTTATAGCATCCATTCGGTTCTGTCCTCACCCTTGATTTGCCAGCGAACCGAGCTTTTAACCTTGATTGGTCGGCGGATCGAAGCGCGATCTATAATTGGTCAGCTAACCGAACTCTCATCCGTGATTGGCCAGAGTGCCGAACACTCACCCGTGATTGGCCAGCGGGCCGAGTTCGCCGAAGTACCAGCTGACTGATTCGGCGCCGCTGTAGCGGCAGTCAAACCTGGCAGTTTCCCCGCTGCGCACCAGCTGTTGTTGTGGTGCCAGCACCACCCGCGCCGAGTCCGCATCTGGGAGCGGGCGGGACAGCAGTGGTGGATAACGACATATATAACGACATAGACAACAGCGAATAACGACCACACAACAACTACAATACCACACACAACGACCACAGCGTAACGACCACACTTCTGGGCGGAATCAAGGCGCGAACCATAGCGTAACGACCACACTTCTGGGCGGAATCAAGACGCGAACCATAGCGTAACGACCACATTTCTGGGCGGTATCAAGGCGCGAACCACAGCGCAACGACCATACTTCTGGGCGGAATCAAGGCGCGAACCACAGCGTAACGACCACACTTCTGTGCGGAATTAAGGCGCGAACCACAGCGCAACGACCACACTTCTGTGCGGCATCAAGGCGCGAACCACAGCGTAACGACCACACTTGTGGGCGGCACCAAGGCGCCAGCGACACCGACGGGCTCGTCACGGACAGAACGCACATACGCATGACCGGAAATCTAACACGAAAATAACTGGCCACGACAGTGGATAGCTATATATTGAGATAATCACAGGTCCAAAAGCTCTGTGAATCTAGGGGCGGATCTAGAAATGTGGATTTGGACCAGTTTGGGGTTAATTTTCAAGTATAATTTTGAAGAACTCTCAAGTTAAACAGCTCACATTCGTCAAGTCTGTTTAAGACAATGTTTATCTCATAAAATGCTTTTTGTTTCGGAGAAAACCTTGTTTTCGTGCAATATTTCAACACAAATCGACATCCTGGGTGGGGGATGTAGCTCAAAATGGCCTCAAAATGAAAACCTATGGCCTCCTCTGGGTCCGCCAGTGCATGAATCCAGAGCGCACCTAGCGGGGAGAGATCTACGCACGTCTGCACTCTGCCTATTACCAGTCTCCTTACACGAGGCGCGATGGCTGCAGTGACTCCAGCTATGCGCCCCTCCCCCTCCCCTCATGGCAGCGCTCAGCATGTGTCAATTCTAGAGCGGTCGGCTGCGACCAAGTGGGCGACACCATAACAGAACAGACAAACCAGATCAGAACAGATCAGAACAGACACCAGAGCAGAACACTCGCGGCCACCCACCGTGCACGACGAGCGTGAGCGTGCCGTTGCTGACGGCGGTGCCGGCCGCGTTGGTGGCGCTGCACGAGTAGGCGCCGCCGTCGCGCGGCTGGACGCGGCTCAGCTGGAGCCGCTTGTTGCGCAGCTGGAGGCGCGGGCCGCGCTCCAGTCGCGCGCCGTTGCGGTACCAGCGGTAGCCGGTGTCGCCGGAGCCGTCGGCGCGACAGCGCAGCACCACGTCGGCGCCGGGCCGCACTGCGCGCGCGTCCGCCGGCGACTGCAGCTGCACGTACGCCGTCCGGTCCAGCCCTGCGTCAGGAGGAGGTGGTCGGGTTGTGTCACACCGTCCGGTCCACCCTGTGGCAGGAGGAGGTGGTCGGGTTGTGTCGCACCGTCCGCTCCAGCCCTGCGTCAGGAGGAGGTGGTCGGGTTGTGTCACACCGTCCGGTCCAGCCCTGTGGCAGGAGGAGGTCGGGTTGTGTCGCACCGTCCGGTCCAGCCCTGTGGCAGGAGGAGGTGGTCGGGTTGTGTCGCACCGTACCAGCCAGCTCTGTCGCGGGGGTGTCACGCCGTCCGGTCCAGCCCTGTGGCAGGAGGAGGTGGTCGGGTTGTGTCGCACCGTCCGGTCCAGCCCTGTGGCAGGAGGAGGTGGTCGGGGTGTGTCGCACCGTCCGGTCCAGCCCTGTGGCAGGAGGGGGTGGTCGGGGTGTGTCGCGCCGTCCGGTCCAGCCCTGTGGCAGGAGGAGGTGGTCGGGGGTGTCACGCCGTCCGGTCCAGCCCTGTGGCAGGAGGAGGTGGTCGGGGCGTGTCGCACCGTACCAGCCAGCTCTGTCACGGGGGTGTCACGCCGTCCGGTCCAGCCCTGTGGCAGGAGGAGGTGGTCGGGGTGTGTCGCACCGTACCAGCCAGCTCTGTCACGGGGGTGTCACGCCGTCCGGTCCAGCTCTGTGGCAGGAGGAGGTGGTCGGGGTGTGTGGCACCGTACCAGCCAGCTCTGTCACGGGGGTGTCACGCCGTCCTGTCCAGCCCTGTGGCAGGATGGTCGGGCGTTCCGCCGTCCGGCCAGCCCTGTGGCGGGGGTGTCCGCCGTCCGGTCCAGCCCTGTGGCAGGAGGAGGTGGTCGGGGTGTGTCACACCGTACCAGCCAGCTCTGTCGCGGGGGTGTCACGCCGTCCGGTCCAGCCCTGTGGCAGGAGGAGGTGGTCGGGGTGTGTCGCACCGTACCAGCCAGCTCTGTTGCGGGGGTGTCACGCCGTCCGGTCCAGCCCTGTGGCAGGAGGAGGTGGTCGGGGTGTGTCGCACCGTACCAGCCAGCTCTGTTCGCGGGGTGTCACGCCGTCCGGTCCAGCCCTGTGGCAGGAGGAGGTGGTCGGGGTGTGTCCACCGTACCAGCCAGCTCTGTCGCGGGGTGTCACGCCGTCCTGTCCAGCCCTGTGGCAGGAGGAGGTGGTTCGGGGTTACCGTACCAGCCAGTCTGTCGCGGAGGTGTCACGCCGTCCGGTCCAGCCCTGTGGCAGGAGGAGGTGGTCGGGGTGTGTCGCACCGTACCAGCCAGCTCTGTCGCGGGGGTGTCACGCCGTCCGGTCCAGCCCTGTGGCAGGAGGAGGTGGTCGGGGTGTGTCGCACCGTACCAGCCAGCTCTGTCGCGGGGGTGTCACGCCGTCCTGTCCAGCCCTGTGGCAGGAGGAGGTGGTCGGGGTGTGTCGCACCGTACCAGCCAGCTCTGTCGCGGAGGTGTCACGCCGTCCGTCCAGCCCTGTGGCAGGAGGAGGTGGTCGGGGTGTGTCGCACCGTACCAGCCAGCTCTGTCGCGGGGTGTACGCCGTCCGGTCCAGCCCTGTGGCAGGAGGAGGTGGTCGGGGTGTGTCGCACCGTACCAGCCAGCTCTGTCGCGGGGGTGTCACGCCGTCCGGTCCAGCCCTGTGGGGGGGGGGGGCCCGTAGCAGCTCTGTCGCGGGGGTGTCACGCCGTCCTGTCCAGCCCTGTGGCAGGAGGAGGTGGTCGGGTGTGTCGCACCGTACCGCCAGCTCTGTCGCGGAGGTGTCACGCCGTCCGGTCCAGCCCTGTGGCAGGAGGAGGTGGTCGGGGTGTGTCGCACCGTACCAGCCAGCTCTGTCGCGGGGTGTCACGCCGTCCGGTCCAGCCCTGTGGCAGGAGGAGGTGGTCGGGGTGTGTCGCACCGTACCAGCCAGCTCTGTCGCGGGGTGTCACGCCGTCCGGTCCAGCCCTGTGGCAGGAGGAGGTGGTCGGGGTGTGTCGCACCGTACCAGCCAGCTCTGTCGCGGAGGTGTCACGCCGTCCGGTCCAGCCCTGTGGCAGGAGGAGGTGGTCGGGGTGTGTCGCACCGTACCAGCCAGCTCTGTCGCGGGGGTGTCACGCCGTCCGGTCCAGCCCTGTGGCAGGAGGAGGTGGTCGTCGCAGCTCTGTCGCGTGTAGCCGTCGGTTTTGTCAGGGGGTCAGGGTGTGTCACACCGTACCAGCCAGCTCTGTCGCGGGGGTGTCACGCCGTCCGGTCCAGCCCTGTACGGTGGTGTCACCGTACCAGCCAGCTCTGTCGCGGGGTGTCACGCCGTCGGTCCTGCTCTGTCACGGGGGTCGGGTGTGTGCACCGTACCGCCAGCTCTGTCGCGGGGTGTCACGCCGTCCGGTCCAGCCCTGTGGCAGGAGGAGGTGGTCGGGGTGTGTCGCACCGTACCAGCCAGCTCTGTCACGGGGGTGTCACGCCGTCCTGTCCAGCCCTGTGGCAGGAGGAGGTGGTCGGGGCGTGTCGCACCGTACCAGCCAGCTCTGTCGCGGAGGTGTCACGCCGTCCGGTTCAGCCCTGTCACGGGGGGTCGGGGTGTGTCACACCGTACCAGCCAGCTCTGTCGCGGGGGTGTCGCGCCGTCCGGTCCAGCCCTGTGGCAGGAGGAGGGGGTCGGGGTGTGTCACACCGTCCGGTCCACCCTTGTGGCGGAGGGTCAGGGTGTGTCACGCCGTCCCGGTCAGCCTTGTGTCAGGAGGAGGGGGTCAGGGTGTGTGGCACCGTCCGGTCCACCCTTGTGGCAGGGGGTCAGGGTGTGTCACGCCGTCCGGTCCACCTTGTGGCGGGGGGTCAGGGTGTGTCACACCGTCAGGCCCAACCCTGCCACAGGGGGAGGTGGTGAGGGAATGCTACTGAACGAGGGAATTCTACATGTGGGCTATATATGTGCGTAATGCCAATGCAATGCTACCGTGCGTGACTGTAGATCCCCGGCAGGGCACCAAAGCCCGGACCTCTCCTGATTTGGTGCCCTGCCGATGCTAGCTTGTCATTTTCCATAGTATATATAAAAAGATTCGAATTCGGACACCCTGGCTAGGTGGGAACATTTTTTTTTACAGCTTTGCCACCGTACATGGCGTGGCGCCGCTTTCCAATCGCCAGAATGCATTCCAATGACGTCAAACACTGCGAGACCCGATAACTGTGGAGGTCAATTTAGAATGTGCATCGGTTAAATGATACCACTAGCCAGTCGTGTTTAAGAAATACAAGGAACCTCAACTCCTTATTCCTACCACTCCTGCTGCCACTCCTGCTGCAACTTATCAGTTCTTACCCACTCGCTAAACGCGATAGTAAATTTAGCGTTTTCTCGGACACGTGTGATGGTATGTACGTAGCACGTGTCCCGTAACCATCTCGTGAAGGGTAATGCGACTCGCAGTACCACGGATTACCTACGGAACAAGCTAATGTAGCAAGCGTTCCGTAACCATCGCGCGAAGAGCAATGAGATTCGCAGTACCACAGATTACCAACGGAACATAGTAAACACCGAAGTTAAACTGGTAATCAAGGAAACAACCAAACGTGAGCAATAACAAATTAACAGGGCTGAAAGCCAAGTTCACATCATAAATCAAATGGATCAGTGCCACTTGCGCAATACACTACACAAAGCAAGTCAAATCGCAGAAGACAGTACGATACAAGTCAAAGTGGATCAAACTGGGACTGACTGAAGCTAGCAACGCCAGAACTGACTGAAGAAATGACTGACAAGAAATAAAAACAAAAAGGTACTATGTCACAGAGAGAACGACACAGGACGACACAATCGAACCAACACTGGAAGGACAAAAAGGAAATGAAAATTGAAATCAGAATATGCCTCAGATTTAATTAAATTAGGCCCCTAAGAGTATTATCTTATTAGCGGAGGCGACGTTCTGGCAAGTTTACTATGGCGCATTCATAACAGAAGTTATCTGATTCACCGTACCCGATCCAGTCGTTACGATTTTGGAACCTTAGTTTGCTACCTATTTTCAGTTTTACTTTTTCACTCACGATTACATATGCTCAACTCCTAACGTTTACTCAATCTCATGTTGATATCAAATATTAACATGATAGGTGGTAAGCATGCCGATAATACCGCTGGAGAAAATGTTCCTCTGGCGGCATTCCTTGTCCAAAGGAATAGCTTTGCGGTGGGTTGCCATGCCGTCCAACGAGAGGCGACACCTTCACAACTGACCCAGCACTTAGTGCCAGGTGTCGCCAAGAGAGGGCCGGTTCACCTCAGACAACAGCATGGTGGGTCATCCAGCCCTGTACCTGCAGGGCGGGATGTCCCACCCTGCCCCCATAGGAGGACCAGGGAACCTACAGCCAGCCTCTCTCCCTCGCTCGCCCTGCGCTGCCACCAGTGTCCTGTACTGACAACAGTCCTGTACTGATCTACTGCAAGAAGTCCAAGCTAGACTGACCTGAATGGGGACGAGTGGCCTAGGGGTAAGTTGCTTGTCTCACAATCGAAAGGTTGTGGGTTCGAGTCTCACCTGTCGCTACTCTTCCCCGCGACCAATCGGCGTGAAAGATTGGCGACGCTACATGACTTAACGGTCGATGTGTCGTAAACCAATAACCAATAACTAACTGACCTAGCATGGGCTCCTGTACTAACCTGCTGCACAGAGCTAGCCAGTTGGTTATGACGTGGCACGATACGCGAGACAGCAGAGACCCATCACACCTGGCGCACCGTGGTAACGGCTAGAGTTGCACTATAGTCCGACTCACCGCGTACGCCAACACAGCAAACACACGACGCAGAATTCGGCTGCCTGTCGTTTGAGAGTCCGCGACAAACAGACGTCCCGCCGACCGTGCAGCATCAGCACATGTGTGCACAAAGTACAGCCGCGGCCGTGCACTGGTCCAGCGTGCGCCGCCAGCCGGGACAGACCGTCACAGTCGCCGGCGCACCACACAGCTCACGCGCAACAGGCTCCGGAGCGTGCACGAGGTGAGGCGCAGCAGTGCACCAGCCGAGACAAGCCATCACAGTCGCCGGCGCACCACACAGCTCACGCGCAACAGGCTCCGGAGCGTGCACGAGGTGAGGCGCAGTGGTGCACCAGCCGGGACAGGCCATCACAGTCGCCGGCGCACCACACAGCTCACGCGCAACAGGCTCCGGAGCGTGCACGAGGTGAGGTGCAGTGGTGCACCAGCCGGGAGCCGGCGTAGGCAGCAGCCACAGACCGTCACAGTCGCCGGCGCACCACACAGCTCACGCGCAACAGGCTCGCGTGACGGTGAGGGCTGTGCACCGCCGGGCAGACCGTACGCCGGGCACCCAGAAGCGCGTGACGGCAGTGGTGCACCAGCCGGGACAGGCCATCACAGTCGCCGGAGCACCACACAGCTCACGCGCAACAGGCTCCGGAGCGTGCACGAGGTGAGGTGCAGTGGTGCACCAGCCGGGACAGACCGTCACAGTCGCCGGAGCACCACACAGCTCACGCGCAACAGGCTCCGGAGCGTGCACGAGGTGAGGCGCAGCAGTGCACCAGCCGGGCGAGACTCGCCGCACCGTGTCAGCCCCCAGCACAGAAGCCGCGCACTGTTTTGTGAATGAGTTTGCTTCAACGCGATGCTGACCAGGAAGTCCAAAATATCTGAATAATCAACGCTTATTCCGAACGACCAATGCCATCATCAACGGTTGAAGCGATTCGCATTCCGGGGACATAAATGCGGCTCGGAATCTGCATAAACGTATTCATGCTACCGGAGCTGATGGGAACTCCGCGTAACGAACCGCTGCAGCCGTGATACACACATACATTGGACGACAACTAAAGCCAGCATGAGAGGCTGGTGTAGAGGAGACTAGGGCACGTGCCCCCAGTGGAAGGTGGCGCCTACCGGCCGGGAAACGCGCCCCTCCGGGAAGGCTCATGTGTCCCCCTCAGTTTCATCCAGAGGCGCCCCTCTGAGAGAAAAAGGCTCCCCTCTGAGAGGAAAAGGCGACCCTTGGAAGAAAAGGGCGTCCCTTAAGTGTCTTCCAGTGTACTTCTTCGAATCTTTCATCCAGAGGCGCCCCTCAAAAGAACTGGCGCACCTCCAGACAAGTATCTCCCCATGGCAATTCCTGGATTCACCGCTGACCAGCATAGGAGGCCCTAAGGGCGACGGCAGGACTGTGAGCTATATGGCTCCATGCTGACGGCCTGGGGTGGGGCCTCCGTCATGCCGATTTTGGAAGAAAGCTTGCGGGCCGACCACAACTGCCCTCTGTTGGCAGCGGGTGGAGACACAGATGCCGGGTCATTAGAACTGGCGGCGCGGGGAGTCATACCATACGGGCGCGGCAAAGGTCGCCATGGACTGGTGGGCCACTGTGTCGAAGCCTTCCTCCCAACAATACCATAAGGGCGCGGCAAATGTCGCCATGGACTGGTGGGCCACTGTGTCGAAGCCTTCCTCCCAACAATACCATACGGGCGCGGCAAATGTCGCCATGGACTGGTGGGCCACTGTGTCGAAGCCTTCCTCCCAACAATACCATAAGGGCGCGGCAAATGTCGCCATGGACTGGGGGCCACTGTGTCGAAGCCTTCCTCCCAACAATACCATACGGGCGCGGCAAATGTCGCCATGGACTGGGGGGCCACTGCGTCAAAGCCTTCCTCCCAACAATACCATAAGGGCGCGGCAAATGTCGCCATGGACTGGGGGGCCACTGCGTCGAAGCCTTCCTCCCAACAATACCATACGGGCGCGGCAAATGTCGCCATGGACTGGTGGGCCACTGTGTCGAAGCCTTCCTCCCAACAATACCATACGGGCGCGGCAAATGTCACCATGGACTGGTGGGCCACTGTGTCGAAGCCTTCCTCCCAACAATACCATACGGGCGCGGCAAATGTCACCATGGACTGGGGGGCCACTGCGTCAAAGCCTTCCTCCCAACAATACCATACGGGCGCGGCAAATGTCACCATGGACTGGTGGGCCACTGTGTCGAAGCCTTCCTCCCAACAATACCATACGGGCGCGGCAAATGTCACCATGGACTGGTGGGCCACTGTGTCGAAGCCTTCCTCCCAACAATACCATACGGGCGCGGCAAATGTCGCCATGGACTGGGGGGCCACTGCGTCGAAGCCTTCCTCCCAACAATACCATAAGGGCGCGGCAAATGTCGCCATGGACTGGGGGGCCACTGCGTCGAAGCCTTCCTCCCAACAATACCATAAGGGCGCGGCAAATGTCGCCATGGACTGGGGGGCCACTGTGTCGAAGCCTTCCTCCCAACAATACCATACGGGCGCGGCAAATGTCACCATGGACTGGGGGGCCACTGTGTCGAAGCCTTCCTCCCAACAATACCATACGGGCGCGGCAAATGTCACCATAGACTGGGGGCCACTGTGTCGAAGCCTTCCTCCCAACAATACCATACGGGCGCGGCAAATGTCGCCATGGACTGGGGGGCCACTGTGTCGAAGCCTTCCTCCCAACAAAGACAGCGCGCGCTTCAGAGGAAATGCTGCTATAGATGTTGGCACAATCACAACACAATGAATATGCATTCAGTGCAAGCGCAGGACTTGAAACGATACAACAAAAATACGGTATAATGAGGAAGCCAGTGAAGTAGCAGTCAAGTAGCACTGAGTTGCGAAAACATAAAAAGTTCTCATAAAAAATGCTTGGGTTTTCACGGCAAATTTCGTCAAGTTTCACTGCGACTCCAGAACACAGATGTGGCAGCAAGAGCCTGAGCCGATTGGGCCATGTTGCGACATCCACCACAGGAGCTAAATTAGTGCAGTTGGAGCTGGGCGCATGGTTTGGGATATGGTGGATATGAGGTCTGGCATCTACATAGCTTATTATAGGCACACAGAACTGCACCGCTCGGGAAGCCTGGGCAGTCTCCTCAGGTCCGGACAATCTCCCGCCAACCTCATCAGTCCGTCGCGGCTCCAACAGTCCCCGCGGCCGCGGACGTCTCCCGCAGCTCGTGACAGCCTGCCGCGGCTGCCGACAGTCCCATCTCCCGCGGCTCGTGACAGTCCCCCGCGGCCGCGGACGTCTCCCGCGGCTCGTGACAGCCTGCCGCGGCTCGTGACAGCCTGCCGCGGCTGCCGACAGTCCCATCTCCCGCGGCTCGTGACAGTCCCCCGCGGCCGCGGACGTCTCCCGCGGCTCGTGACAGCCTGCCGCGGCTGCCGACAGTCCCATCTCCCGCGGCTCGTGACAGTCCCCCGCGGTTTCCGACAGTCCCATCTCCCGCGGCTCGTGACAGCCTGCCGCGGCTCGTGACAGTCCCCCGCGGTTTCCGACAGTCCCATCTCCCGCGGCTCGTGACAGTCCCCCGCGGTTGCTGACAGTCCCCCGCGGTTGCTGACAGTCCCCCGCGGTTTCCGACAGTCCCCCGCGGCCGCGGACGTCTCCCGCCGCTCGGAATGGCCCCCCGGCGGCTGCACGACGACGGACGGGACCCCGTCGCGCCCGCTAATTTCGCCCGGCCGCCGACGGCTAATGAAACAGTGGGCGTATATCATTCATGTCAGAGCGGCCACCCCCCGTCGCACCGCCGCCGGCCGACCCTGGCCAAGCGGCGTCGCTCGCAAAAACGCTCGACGAGTGGCGTTTTTTGTGTACGCGCCTGCCTCCCCACCTGGCCAACGAATAAATTGCATCTAGTTAGCCTGCTGCATTCCGTGCGGCCGGCTCCCAGGCAAGATAGAGTTCAGAATTTTAATTATCAAACCGTTCGGGAACTTAATCAGTTGGATGGAGAGCGGGCATCGTGAGCATCGTCGCGTGGAGCCGGCTGGGCTGTGTGGAGTTGCGTTGTGGCTGTTCCGGGTACTGCGGCCACATGCTCCTTTGTTCCATGGATAGCTGTCAGGAGAGGTGCAGGCAGGGCTGGAATAATAAGCTGCTCCTGGAATTTTGTCATGCAGAACGTTATCCTTTCGGAAAAAAAACACCCATTCCTTTTTCACGTTGGAAAGTCCAATGGTGTTTTGTTTACAATTGCCGTTAGCCTACTGATTGTTGATACACCTTGTAAAACTCGCTGGAAGGTACACAATTTAATTTCTGATGTGCCAAAAGGAAATCAAAACATCCTCTCAGAATTGAACGACCGAAATTTGTGCTCTCCGCATCCAGGATTTAAAAACATGAATTCAACCCTAAGTTCAAGTAACATGTCTCCACAAACGGCATATCGTCTTCTTAATTGGTGCAACAAATTCATAGCAGGAGCTGAGCATCACTGACTCATTCACGTAAGTTTTGCAATGCCCATCCCGCAAGTGAACGAGCCGAAACATGTTCCTATAATGAGCTGGTATGATGATTGGTGGCTGTGACCTTACGACGCATTCAGCGGCTGGGGCCACATGGTGTCGCCTACCTCTCCTCCTGGCAGGAAAGGCGGGCCTTGCGGGAATCGAACCCCGTACCTCTGGCTTACCAGACGTTCGGCTAACTACTGAGCCATAGACGCCCACGGCGGCGTGATTCCGCCAAAGCTGCCTGCTTGTGAAATATCTGACATGATAGTATGTACCTAGATGTATGACCGGTCGAATCATGACATTCAAAATAGTAGCAACCCCAGAGATTAAAGACACATGACAATCAAAAGTTTCGGACTTACCCATAAATAAATATTCTTCAGTATGTCAAAGTCTCCATACAAGGTCACAATTCCACATTTCCAGAGAGTGCGCATAATATCCGGGTTCAGATTTCCACCGGTCACGCACATTACATCGTTAGTTATTTAGGCTTTTGGGCCCTTCGACTACTCTGGTCATATTGCGCCCATAACTTAGCGCACATTACATCCAAGGTCATTTTCCAGAGGTCTCACACACTACATCCAAGGTCACCTTCCGCACAGCACATGCCTACATCCAAGGTCACCTTCCAGAGGTCACAACCATTATATCCACGGTTACCTTTCACAGGTCACACAGACTACATCAAAGGTCACCTTCCACAGGTCACACCCATTACATACAAGGTCACCTTCCACATGTCATACACATTACATCCATGGGCGCTGTATGACCAACGCAGTCGATGCGCCCGAAAGCCCAAATAACCAACCAACCAACACATTACATCCGAGATCAGCTTCCACAGTAGCCGACCGGCGCCTCCCATACCGTGTCGCCGTGATGAAGAACCCACCAGGCACCAGGCACATGTCTGCGGCACAGCGCCGCCAATGGGGCCGGCGACTGACCCGACCGACAGAGCCGCCGGAGCTGGACGGAGGGGTGGGGGCGGGGCGGGGGAGTAGGACAGTTCCGCGGACGGCCCGGGGAGCTGGCCGACCGGCGAGTCACCAGTTATCCTGCCAGGCGAACCAGCGGGAACACCGTGGGGGAGACGGGCCGGCCGGGAGTGGAAGGGTGCTGACGGACGAAACGAATCACTGAATGAGTAATTTTCGATGTCAGCGTGAGGTCTGAGATCTTCTTCGGCGGGGTGCTTGCCCGATTGGAGAGGGCTGTTCGCCACATGAGGAGATTGGCCAAGGATACATTTTTTGGTCACATTTGGCTCGGTTTGACCACGATTTCACATACCTAAAATCATCAGGGGGTGGCTGTAGCCATAAATCTCAGATACGCAAGGATGGCAAGTTCGGATATGAACCATTCTCGAACGGCTGTGCCAAGAGGATCTGATGAGCTCCCACTGATCCACAAGGCCAGCACCATAACACCAATCATCACACCAGACGCTTATAAGGTCGGTACCACAACACCAGTCGCTACACCAGATTCTTAAGGTCCGTACCACAATACCAGTCACCACACCAGTCGCTTAAGGTCCGTACCACAACACCAGTCGCTACACCAGATTCTTAAGGTCCGTACCACAATACCAGTCACCACAACAAATATCTAAAGTCAATACCACAATACACCAGTCGTCACATCAGACGTCTAAGGTCAGTACCATAACACCATTCGTCACATCAGATTTTAAGGTTAGTTGTACCACAACACCCAGTCATCATACCAGACGTATACGTCTTATGCATAAGGTCAGCATTATAACACCAAGTCATCTCGCCAGACGTCTAAAAAGCCACTCACGTTCGGGAGACCGACAGAGACCCGCCTCATTTGTACACAGAAGTCATAAAGGGTCACTGACTGTGCTGCAATCATGGTTTTTAGTGGGAGGCTAGGGAAAATGAGGAAACTAACAATTCCACGAAACACGTTCAAGCAGTCAGCAACACGTTGCACCAGCTTCAGCTTTCATTGCAGCTCAACGAAGCACAAATAATTAAACTGGCATGCGCTCAAAACTTCCTGGCTGTTGCTCGTTCGCGCAATTCATGAATTACGTAATCTTCTCGACGATACCAGCATCTGAACAGATGACACGATCACGAACCGACTCGGAGTAGTTTAGACACACACTCAGACTCGGGGTCGCCTAGCTGAGTGAGCGGAAAAGGAAGAGCACTACAGAGCTTGAGTCGAATTGAAACACAACTACAATTCACTGAGATTGCATATTCATGGCATATTTAAGACAAAATTGCATTATTTTTTTTAGACCGGAATCAAATCAGAGTTCCTGAACGTTCCCTGGAAAAATCGTTTCACTGCAATATTGGGATGTATGTTGTCAAGCTGGCATGCGAGAGGACAAATAAAACGAAAATATGGCATGCCATTTCAAAATACGACCATTTCTAGAGGCATCCAGACTGCCGTCGGCCACATCCTTTGTTGATGATCCTTTGATACGGATGTCAAAGTAACATCAGCCCGGGATAAACGTTTGCAATATCTATTCCTCTGAGAACGGGCACAACCAAAGGCCTCGTCCCGGAATGTTATTTCCGCACGGCCTTGAACAGCTTGTGACGACTACAGTGCGATACCAGAATGCGACCCACCATCAGCCAGCCAGACGGTGGACAACATCCACGATCCACATGGGCCGAAATATATAACGCAGTCCACCATCAGCCAGCCAGACGGTGGACAACATCCACGATCCACATGGACCGACATATCTGACGCTTTCCACCGTCAGTCAGCTAGACGGTGGACAACATCCACGATCCACATGAGACGACATATCTGACGCAGTCCACCATCAGCCAGCCAGACGGTGGACAACATCCACGATCCACATGGACCGACATATCTGACGCTTTCCACCGTCAGTCAGCTAGACGGTGGACAACATCCACGATCCACATGGACCGACATGTCTGTTTGATTGTTTGTTTATTGGTTCGTTCACGGCACACTTTATGCACATTCACGGCTAATGGCGCCGCCCACACTGTTTCGCCGGTGGGCCGCGGGATTGGGAAATGTCCTGAGTGGCGCTAGAGTCGAACCCGGGACCTTTGGTACCCATAGCTCGACACCTTAACCACTCGGCCATCCCCGCCCCACCGACATGTCTGGCGCAGTCCACCGCCAGTCAGCCAGATGGTGGACAACATCCACGATCCACATGGGCCGACATATATAACGCTGTCCACCGCCAGTCAGCCAGATGGTGGACAGCGTGCACGGTCGCGGTCGTGCCGGCAGCGCAGCGCCTCCGCCACCGCTCGGTACGCCGGACGGCACGTCTGGCTCGGACGGTACACCGGCAGCGCGACACCCCGCCACCGCTCGACACGCCGGACGGCACGTCTGGCTCGGACAGTACACCGGCAGCGCGACACCCCGCCACCGCTCGACACGCCGGACGGCACGTCTGGCTCGGACGGTACACCGGCAGCGCGACACCCCGCCACCGCTCGACACGCCGGACGGCACGTCTGGCTCGGACGGTACACCGGCAGCGCGACACCCCGCCACCGCTCGGTACGCCGGACGGCACGTCTGACTCGGACGGTACACCGGCAGCGCGACACCCCGCCACCGCCCGACACGCGGGCCGGCATATCTGGCGCGGTGTTTAGAGTCGCGGCGAAGTGACCGCGACGCCGCTATCGTCGCCGTCGCGGCGCCGGCCGCCAGCCGCCGCCGGCCGCTGTCCAGCCGCTGTCCAGCCGCCACGACCGAGTTCGACAGCGGACGACGCGTGACGGACGGTACACAGGCCGGCGTGGCTGCGGCCGCCCGAGCCCCGCAGCCGCGCCGCCGCCGGCACACTGCCGCAGGCGGCCAACCATAACCAACCATAACAGGCCGCCTGCGTCACACCACTTCAAACGCGCCGCACGTGCGCGCAGCGCCGGCCGACCCGGCGGCCGTCGTGCCGTTCGGCGCCCCGTGTCGGCGGTCGGCGGTCGTGCTGTGCTGTTCGTGCCCCGACCGGACGCGGCTCGGGCTTGCGCTCTCTAATACCCGTGCACACGCGTCGCTGGCATTACACCTCGGCCGACGAGATGAAGCATTGTTGCGCCCGGCACGAGCTCGGCCCTCGACGGGCGGTGCGTCGCATGCCGTGGGTGTCGCGTGAGTGGCCGTGGTGAATGGCATCTCGGACAGCACGCGCCACCAACCCGGGCGGATCGATGGTCTGCCGCCGAATTAATGCACCACGCTATCTAATAGGCTCGTTATGCTGCGGCACACCTACTGGCTCCTTCGTCTGTGTCACGTCGAGCGACTCTTGTGACACGAGTTTCGTGCGACATGAGAGCGACAGCAGCCGGGGTGAACCTTGACGTGCCATCTGTTGAGCCGTGTCCCGTCGCGACGGTGTCGGTCTCACGCGTCTGAGGCGGGTTCGAGCCGCACGCAGGGCCGGCGTGGCGGGCAGATGCCGACCGGCGGGGTGTCGACCGGGCTGTCGCGTCGCCGACTCGTCCTCCGCTGCAAAAACAGCCGCCTCTCTCTCTCTCTGCGAGCGGCGTCTGTGACACCAGAGTCGGTGGACAGGTGGAGACTCCGCCGACAAGGCGACTGACGGCCAACGGTCGGTGTACAGTTACGGTGTGGTGCGGGTGTGACCGGAGCTGGGGCCACAGCTGGCCGCCCCCACCCCGGCCCGACTCCAGACAGCTCCTGTCAGCCCCCGCCAACCGCCAACCGCATTAGCCGGCCACAGACAGGTCCCATCAGTTTCAAGCAGGTCCTGACGTTATTGGCCAGGCTCCACCAGTCTCAGCCAGTCCCACCAGTCTCAGCCAGTCCCACCAGTCTCAGTCAGTCCCACTAGTCTCGGTCAGTCCCCACTAGTCTCGGTCAGTCCCCACCAGTCCCAGTCAGTCCCCACCAGTCTCCGTCAGCCCCGCCAGTCCCAGTCAGTCCCCGCCAGTCTCACCCAGTCCCACCAGGCTCAGTCAGTCGCCACCAGTCTCAGTCAGCCCCACCAGTCCCAGTCAGTCCCCGCCAGTCTCAGTCAGTCCCCACCAGTCTCAGTCAGTCCCCACCAGTCTCAGTCAGCCCCGCCAGTCCCAGTCAGTCCCCACCAGTCTCAGTCAGTCCCGTCAGTCCCGCCAGTTCGCAGTCTCCACCAGTCTCAGTCAGCCCCGCCAGTCCCAGTCAGTCCCCACCAGTCTCAGTCAGTCTCCACCAGTCTCAGTCAGCCCCACCAGTCTCAGTCAGCCCCACCAGTCCCAGTCAGTCCCCACCAGTCCCAGTCAGTCCCCACCAGTCTCAGTCAGTCTCCACCAGTCCCAGTCAGTCCCCGCCAGTCTCAGTCAGCCCCACCAGTCCCAGTCAGTCCTCGCCAGTCGCCAGCAGCGGCCCGCACAGCGCGCCACCACGTCCCCACCACGTGCCCGGACACAAGGCGCCACACAACCCGCTAACGAACGCGTCGAAGCGCAGCGCGCCACAATTAAAATGCCGCGCAACGCGCGCGCGCACTGCCGCCGTCGGCGTGGGGAATGTCAGCTCCGTCGCGGCGTCGGCGCGCGTTCAGGCGGCACCCACGTCGGAGGGGGGGGGGGAGCAAGACACTGTCTCCGGACAGGGGCCTGCTGCTGTCGGCGTCTGTCGGCTGGCAGCTACAGCCACCACAGCATACCCAGCTGCTGTCTTGTAAACAGCCGAAGGCCGCACGCTGGCATTGTTGCGCCCGCTTCCCGCGGCTGTCACCGACAGTGTTTCAGGAATGCATCACCGAAGTGCAGCGTTTCAGAGATATACCACTCAACTACAGCGTTTCAGAGATACATCGCTGAAGTACGACGTTTCAGAGATGCATCACCGAAGTACAGCGTTTCAGAAACACATCACTGAAGGGCTCACTGGGCTTCACTTAATACAGCGGCTGGGCCCGGAACGCCAGGGGTGCGGCAGGCCATCACAGAACACACGGATGGCACCGAACGTCGGTGCGGCCGTGTAGATGGCACAGGCGTGCGGTGCATAATCCCATCCTGCCATGTGCCGCAAAAGTGCATAGGTAGCATGTCGAGAGGCATCAGATGACGCTCCGGGAGAGCTACACGCCGTACGTTTCTCCCCTTATCCTTTTGCATTGTTAATGGTAAGTGTTGTGTGCATATTTGCACACACCACTTCTGTTACAGGCCAGAAGTTTGCATACGTGGGATGCTGCAGAGATTTGCAATACATAATGCAGCAGAGCCGGGGCTGCTCCAACTCAAGTCAATTTCGATCAGCCGCGAGGAGCAGGCTAGCAGCAGGCGCACAAATCACACGACTATGGGTGCACTGTGACAGGACAATGCTTACCTAATTCAGGAAAGGTTACTGTAATTCGCCTCGTAAAACTGACCATCTGAAACTCGATTCGATGCAAAACTTTCGACGGGGATGGAGCTTGAAGGAAGTGTTAGGTGGATCCAGCAATGCGCAAGCTAATCAGCTCAAAATATGCCCAATACAAGCATGGAACTAGTGTAATAGTACACCATGCTAAATACGCAACTGTTTGAATGGCTCGATCGAACACTGAAGAGGATGGCTGCAATATTGCCATAGTTGCCACACTGGAGAGGCTCGAGCAGGCGAGCGCTCAGCAAGTTATTTCGAAGGGGCCAGGTATTCAATTAATCTGGGAGTGGCAAGGCAAGATGTAAAACGGAAAATGATATGAGAATGAACAAGATGTAACTGAGCTTAAAATCCGACAAAAATATATTCGAACATACACATTCCAACAGCTAAGATGTATGACCGCGCGCCAAATGACCGCGAGTATTGCCCACTTTTCTTACGGAACGCAGCGGAGACTTACCACTTTAGAAAGACAAACATTGCTTAAGGAGACATGATTACATGCAGCGGTGTTGTTAAATATACCTTTGAGGGGAAGTGCTCAATGTTGACGTTTTCCTAAAAAATTTCACATTTTAACGTGGGACCATGTGGAGTGTGCCCTCACATCCAATCCACTGCCTTCATGTATTGTGCCCCCACCCCAATAATTTCCAGAAATCAGCGCCCGTGACCCCATGGCTACGCCGGAAGCGCCGCCAGAGGCTCAAGCCCTTTCAAAGGGATATGAAAGTGTAAGGACATTGTCCGGTGAAAATTCGCATTCTGCTGCCTAATCGCCTGATGCACATAGCCAGATTCACATCCGGGGCACGCGCGGTGCATGCAGCTTGTGCACCCTCCAGTCAGAGGAACCGGCACAAGTCGTCCGGCGCAATCTTGCGGGCAACTTGCAACAACAGCGGCACGAACGCCACGAACGGCACGCTGGGTGCTACATGACATACATACATACATACATACATGTAGTCGATGCGCCCTAAAACCCTAATAACTCACTAACGAACGGCACGCGTCGGCCCAGTCGCGAGGTGACCAACTACGCTCTGACGCACGCGACAAATCACGTGACAGGACCGGGAGTCCACGGCCCGCACCGCCGTCACCCAATGCTAGCCTCGACGGGCCTCCTGGTCGCGCAGCTATGCAGCCGTTGCCGGGCCGTCTGCAAGATTTCCCATCCTTCTGTCGGTGGACAGTGGACGGCGCTGCCCTCTGCCCACGGCAGCAAGAGTCGACACCACCCGCCTGTCTGACGGGGCCGGACCTTGCGCCGCCGCTGGTACCTCCCTGCCTGTCGACTCAGACGTATGTCAAGAGGGAGTCGTCGCCACGCGGAACTCGGCCGGGAGGCCCCACCCGCTACCGCAGCTGATGCTGCCTCGCGCCGCAGCTGTTGCCATGGCAACGCACACGGTCGTGAAAATATCGAGTCGGGCTACTCATGCAACACTTGTGTGTCTGTCAGACCCAACTGGTTTGTTATTTGAGCTTAGGGTCGCATCGACTGCTTCGGTCATACCGCGCCCATGTGAAACGCAACTGACGCCGCAGCTCCGCGTCGCGCTCGTTACCATAGCAACACGTGCGGCTGCGGCAGTGTCGATCCGGGCTACTCACAGGACGCACCACCGTGCAGCTGCCAAATTGAGGCAGACCAGCTCGTCGGCCGGCCGACCCCAGCCGGTACGTACCCCGCGAGGTCACAGCGCGCCCGGCGGCCGGCCGCGCGCATCAGTTCTGAGAAGCGGGCTTTCCTGGAAGGCCGCCGAATTTCGTGATGATGCAATCTACGGCGGGACCGAATTTTACGCTCAAGATAGCCACATCAAGCGACCTTTAGCCGTGGTTAGTAAAGTATTCGGCAGGCAACGTGTTCGATCAATAGAGGCCATCACGTCCGAGGGTGGCTCTGCCATCAGAGGGTGGCTCTGCCGTCAGAGGATGACTCGATGCCGTCAGAGGGTGGCTCTGCTGTCAAGGGGTGGCTCAGTGCCGTCGGAGGGTGACTCGATGCCGGTAGAGGATGGCTCTGCCGTCTGAGGGAGGCTCTGCTGTCAGGGGGAGGCTCTGCTGTCGGAGGGTGACTAGATGCCGTCAGAGGATGGCTCGATGTCGTTAGACGGTGACTCGATGTCGTTAGACGGTGACTCGATGTCGTTAGACGGTGACTTGATGTCGTTAAAGGGTGATTTGATGCCCTTAGGGGGTGACTCGATGTCGTCAGATGATGGCTCGGTGCCGTTTCAGGATGACAGGAATTCGTACGGCCAACTCAGCTACGTCTACGAGCCGTCTGGGTGTCACGCCACTGTCCAGACTGGCTCCAGGTCAGATCGCGGCAGGTCGGCTCCGCGGCCGAGGGACGCGATCGCCGCCGGAGCCGCTGGTCACAGTAGCTCGGCCACACCGGACGCCATCCTCCACCGGGCGGTCACAGTAGCTCGGCCACACCGGACATCATCCTCCACCGGGCGGTCACAGCAGCTCGGCCACACCGGACGTCATCCTCCACCGGGCGGTCACAGCAGCTCGGCCACACCGGACATCATCTCCGTCCGGCCACACCGGACATCATCCTCCACCGGGCGGTCACAGCAGCTCGGCCACACCGGACATCATCCTCCACCGGGCGGTCACAGCAGCTCGGCCACACCGGACGTCATCCTCCACCGGGCGGTCACAGCAGCTCGGCCACACCGGACATCATCCTCCACCGGGCGGTCACAGCAGCTCGGCCACACCGGACATCATCCTCCACCGGGCGGTCACAGCAGCTCGGCCACACCGGACATCATCCTCCACCGGGCGGTCACAGCAGCTCGGCCACACCGGACATCATCCTCCACCGGGCGGTCACAGCAGCTCGGCCACACCGGACATCATCCTCCACCGGGCGGTCACAGCAGCTCGGCCACACCGGACATCATCCTCCACCGGGCGGTCACAGCAGCTCGGCCACACCGGACATCATCCTCCACCGGGCGGTCACAGCAGCTCGGCCACACCGGACATCATCCTCCACCGGGCGGTCACAGCAGCTCGGCCACACCGGACATCATCCTCCACCGGGCGGTCACAGCAGCTCGGCCACACCGGACATCATCCTCCACCGGAGCGGTCACACAGGGCTCGGCCACACCGGACATCATCCTCCACCGGGCGGTCACAGCAGCTCGGCCACACCGGACATCATCCTCCACCGGGGGCGCTATCACCCCGGGCGGTCACAGCAGCTCGGCCACACCGGACATCATCCTCCACCGGGCGGTCACAGCAGCTCGGCCACACCGGACATCATCCTCCACCGGGCGGTCACAGCAGCTCGGCCACACCGGACGTCATCCTCCACCGGGCGGTCACAGCAGCTCGGCCACACCGGACATCATCCTCCACCGGGCGGTCACAGCAGCTCGGCCACACCGGACATCATCCTCCACCGGGCGGTCACAGCAGCTCGGCCACACCGGACATCATCCTCCACCGGGCGGTCACAGCAGCTCGGCCACACCGGACGTCATCCTCCACCGGGCGGTCACAGCAGCTCGGCCACACCGGACGCCATCCTCCACCGGGCGGTCACAGCAGCTCGGCCACACCGGACAGCTCGGCCACACCGGACATCATCCTCCACCGGGCGGTCACAGCAGCTCGGCCACACCGGACATCATCCTCCACCGGGCGGTCACAGCAGCTCGGCCACACCGGACATCATCCTCCACCGGGCGGTCACAGCAGCTCGGCCACACCGGACATCATCCTCCACCGGGCGGTCACAGCAGCTCGGCCACACCGGACATCATCCTCCACCGGGCGGTCACAGCAGCTCGGCCACACCGGACATCATCCTCCACCGGGCGGTCACAGAGCTCGGCCACAGACATCATCCTCCACCGGGCGGTCACAGCAGCTCGGCCACACCGGACATCATCCTCCACCGGGCGGTCACAGCAGCTCGGCCACACCGGACATCATCCTCCACCGGGCGGTCACAGCAGCTCGGCCACACCGGACATCATCCTCCACCGGGCGGTCACAGCAGCTCGGCCACACCGGACGTCATCCTCCACCGGGCGGTCACAGCAGCTCGGCCACACCGGACGCCATCCTCCACCGGGCGGTCACAGCAGCTCGGCCACACCGGACGCCATCCTCCACTGGGCGGTCACAGCAGCTCGGCCACACCGGACATCATCCTCCACCGGGCGGTCACAGCAGCTCGGCCACACCGGACGTCATCCTCCACTGGGCGGTCACAGTAGCTCGGCCACACCGGACATCATCCTCCACCGGGCGGTCGCAGCAGCTCGGCCACAGCTGGCGCTGCACCACGTGTGTGGGCAGCTGTTCGCCGTCGGCACAGCAGGCTCGCAGGTCACGCCGCTCTCGCTGCACAGCTTCAGGGCAGGCCCCGCTCCAGCCCACACACTGTCGCTCGTAATGTAAAGTCCATGTGTGGCTCGTGTGCGCCGATGTAGGCCGAGCTACACCCGGCACCACAAGGTCCGGTCACGGCCCGTACCGGTACAACAAGGTCCAGCCACGACCAGTACCGGCACAACAAGGTCCGGTCACGGCACGTATTGGAACTGGCACCGCATTAATGCACGTATTGGCACCGCAAGGACCAGTCATGGCCCGTATTGGCATCGCAAGATCCAACAATACCTGATACCGGCATTGCAAGGTCCAGCCAGGGTCCGCACCGATAGTTAGTTAGTTATTTGGGCTTTCGGGCGCTTCGACTTCTCTGGTCATATTGCGCCCATAACTTATATGATCATGGTGGTGCCGTAAGAAGCGGTACCCAGCGTCAACACGCGGACACAGTTTTTAATCTGTTACGAAGTATACACGTCGTGATTATCGGTGAGAGGTGTATATAGCTGAAAACGACGCTTCGGATAAGAAATAAATCAGTTGTCCTGATTGGACAATGGGAGAGCTGTTGGAAAGAACACTGCTGAGAGAGGCCACACCGCAAGGCTGAATGACACCCGGTATCAGTACCGCAGGCTCTAGTCACAGGCGACACTGGTTTGTACAAAGCGATCCAGTCCGATAAGTACCAGTACCGCAAGGTCTAGCCAAGAGCCGCATCGGTGCCGCAAAGCCCAATGCCAGCTAGCACCGGTACCGTAAGATACGGTCTCGGTTGGTACCGATACCACTAGGTATAGTCAGGGGCATTATCGGTACCGCAAAGTCAGACTATGGGCAGCGGTGCAGTGTCCGGTGCGGCTGAATGGCGCCAATACCGCACGCTCCAGCCAAGAGACGCGTCGACACCTCCCAGGCCGGGACACTACCCGGACCAGAACACCACCCAGATCAGAACACCACCCAAATCAGGACACCACCCAAATCAGGACACTGCCCAGACCAGGGCACCACCCAGATCAGGACACTGCCCAGAACAGGGCACCACCCCGAGCAGGACATCACCCAAATCAGGACACCACCCAGGCCGGGACAAACGCCATCGATGGTCTGAAACGGCGCTGGTGTGGTGGTCAGGCCCGTTGTCCCACAGTGTGGCACAGCAGTCTGTTTACCGCCGGCAGCACGCAACTGTACCTGTGACCAGTGACACATTACCCATGACCTGACCCGTGATCTGACCCGTGACCGCCGGCAACACACAGCTGTACCTGTGATCAGGGACCCGTAACCCATGACCCATGACGTGGCCCGTAACATGACCAGTAACCCATGACCTGACCCGTGACCTGACCCGTGACCTGATCCGTGACATGACCCGTGGCCTGATCTGTAACCTGACCCGTGACCTAACCCGTGACCTGACCCGTGACCTGACCCGTGACCTGGCCAGTGACCTGACCCGTGACCGCCAGCTGCACACCACACTGGCCGGACCGGCTGACAGTGTAGGACGACGAGAAGTACATATGGCGTTGGCAGCCCACACTCCATGAGCATGTTATTTTGCGTCAAGTGCTGAGAGGTGCAAATAAGTGCATCACAAATTTGCCACGAGAAGTTGGATCGCAGCTTTGCATGGAGTCGGCACAGTTGTGGACATTCCTTATTCATTCCTTATTCCTTATTCGACATTCCTTATTCGAGCGACGAGCTTACGACCCAACAAAGGTGGCAAAAGCCGCGTGCACCAATATGTACAATGTGGATCAAAAGCATACAAAAGCATTTACCGGACCTACCACATGTGGTAAAGTTTACCGCACCTGGTCCATGCGATAGCATTCATCACACCTACTCCATAGATAACATTTACCGCACCTGGTCCACACGATAGCAGTCATCACACATACCCCATAGATAGCATTTCCCGCTCCGCACCTACCCCATACCGGCCACCGACACTGAACTCGCATTGCTCACGAAATGTGTGGTCGATATTATTCCGCAGAGCCGTACTCAATTGATCACCGACGTTCCACGGTCATAAAACTGCGCAGTCGGTTTCCCGGCAGGGAATGGCTCCTGCTCGGCATGTGGCCGGATCAACGCCACCGGGGCGCAAAACTCGCGCGGCCGCATTCCTGTTCCGCACCAACTCCCGCTAGCCGCTGCGCGAAGGACACCGAACGGACACTAATGTAAACACGAGCGCAGTTTGCGCACGCGGCGCTGCGTCTGCAATGCGCCGGCCGATAAGTGTCCACGGAACGGGAATCCGTCGAGCCGGCGCCGATCCGCAGAAGCGCGTCCGCCGACCGCCGACGGCGTGCGTACTGCCGGCCGGGCGGCGGCGGCGGCGGATCGAGCACGTGCGGGCTGCAGCAACTCGACCGTCTCTCGGATTACGCCCAGTGGCGGCGTGTCCAGCACACGCCGCCGCGCTGCAGGGCCGAGCCGCCGCTAACGGCACGACTTCCGGTCGGACGGCACCGGCAGTACTCCATGCTCCCGACACGTCTGCCGGTGCTCCAGTGTTCCCGACACGGCCCGCCGACACGGCCCGCCGCCGCGACGACGCCAGCGCTCCGATGTTCGGTCGCATTAGAATACGGCCTTCGCCATGTCGATCCCAAGTGAAACTGTCGCACGCAAATCCGACGGTGGGCAATGCATCAAATGAAGCGGCACTTGGACGCGACCTGAAGATAACCGGCAGCCGGCAGACTGACCGCTACAGGGCAGGAGATGTAGCAGCCGATCGCTACACGGCGAAAGATGTAGCAGCCGACATACCGCCGATCGACCGCTGCAGGATATGAGATGTACCAGCCGACATACAGCCAGTCGACCGCTAAAAGGCGAGAGATGTAGCAGCCGGCATGCATCCAGCCGACCGTTAAAGGGTGGGAGACGTAGCAGTCGACATGCTGCCGAAAGACCGCTACATGGCGAGAGATATAGCAGCCGACATACTGCCGACCGACTGCCACATGGCGGGTGAAGTAGCAGCTCACAGCCATGAAAATACTTTTAACATGTCCGCCTCTAGCCCAACGAAGAAAGATCAGAACTCATGAGATGGGTCATCGCCCCGATCGTAGCACGAGGTGTTCACACCACCATATTTTTGGTGTTTCTGTGGAATGAAGCCAAAGTAAGGGACAACGGGAAAGGGGGGCCCCAAAGTGTCCCCCTTTTCCCCCATCCGGGGCGGTTTTTTCGCTGTGTTTCGGGGGGGTTAAAAAAGGGGGGGGTTTCGGGGGGGGAAGAGTTTTGTTTTCTTTTCCCCTCGGCGCCTCAGGGCCTTGGGCGAAAGTTAATTTATGATAAAAAAAAAATGCCGTTTATTTTAAAAAAAAAAAAAAAAAAAAAAAAAAAAAATAAAAAAAAAAGATAAAATAATAATAAAAAAACACAAAAAAAAAAAAAAAAAAATATATTTTAAAGATAAAAAAAAAAAAAAATCAATCGCAGCAACCCACTAATTAACGGCTTGGGATCATCTGCAACGATAAAACTCAATCTGACACATTTGAACCCAATCTAAACAGCTGATTTTGTTGTCATAACAGCTGATCTGTCAGTTGACCACAGGCGTACTCGCGTCCAGGCGATGTCGCTGCACTGGTCTGTCGACGCGTCGAAATTACGCCCTGTGCGTCAAGATTACGCCTAGTCCGTCATTGCGCTGGATTCTTTGCGTCGATATTACGCTAGGTGTGAACAGTCCTTTACCCTCCCGTAAAGCTACACCACACCACACCGCCCTCAGCATCCCGTAAATATATGCCTCACCACACCATACTCACGCTCCCGTAAAGATACACCACACCACACCACACCACCCTCGCCCTCCCGTGAAGA
The DNA here is from genome assembly GCA_034440575.1 of Imbricaverruca yamaguchii. Taxonomy (NCBI): domain Eukaryota; kingdom Metazoa; phylum Arthropoda; class Thecostraca; family Neoverrucidae; genus Imbricaverruca; species Imbricaverruca yamaguchii. Next base: position 124,288 of record JAOTOL010001516.1, read on the forward strand.
TACACCACACCGCACCACCCTCACCCTCCACCCCGTGAAGATACGCCACACCGCACCACCCTCACCCTCCACCCCGTGAAGATACGCCACACCGCACCACCCTCACCCTCCACCCCGTGAAGATACGCCACACCGCACCACCCTCACCCTCCACCCCGTGAAGATACGCCACACCGCACCACCCTCACCCTCCACCCCGTGAAGATACGCCACACCGCACCACCCTCACCCTCCACCCCGTGAAGATACGCCACACCGCACCACCCTCACCCTCCACCCCGTGAAGATACGCCACACCGCACCACCCTCACCCTCCACCCCGTGAAGATACGCCACACCGCACCACCCTCACCCTCCACCCCCGTGAAGATACGCCACACCGCACCACCCTCACCCTCCACCCCGTGAAGATACGCCACACCGCACCACCCTCACCCTCCACCCCGTGAAGATACGCCACACCGCACCACCATCACCCTCCATCCCGTGAAGATACGCCATACCGCACCACCCTCACCCTCCACCCCGTGAAGATACGCCACACCGCACAACCCTCACCCTCCACCCCGTGAAGATACGCCACACCGCACCCCCCCCCCCTCCCGTGAAGTATACGCCACACCGCACCACCCTCACCCTCCACCCCGTGAAGATACGCCACACCGCACAACCCTCACCCTCCACCCCGTGAAGATACGCCACACCGCACCACCCTCACCCTCCACCCCGTGAAGATACGCCATACCGCACCACTCTCATCCTCCACCCCGTGAAGATACGCCACACCGCCCCCCCGTGAAACCACCACCCTCACCCCTTCCGTGAAGGTATCCCCTCCCCCCCGTGAAGATATACCACACCGCACCACCCTCACCCTCCACCCCGTGAAGATACGCCACACCGCACCACCCTCACCCTCCACCCCGTGAAGATACGCCACACCGCACCACCCTCACCCTCCACCCCCGTGAAGATACGCCACACCGCACCACCCTCACCCTCCACCCCGTGAAGATACGCCACACCCCACCCTCACCCTCCCCCTCACCCTCCCCCGTGAAGATACGCCACACCGCACCACCCTCACCCTCCACCCCGTGAAGATACGCCACACCGCACCACCCTCACCCTCCACCCCGTGAAGATACGCCACACCGCACCACCCTCACCCTCCACCCCGTGAAGATACGCCACACCGCACCACCCTCACCCTCCACCCCCGTGAAGATACGCCACACCCCCCACCACCCCTGAAGATACCACACCTCACCCCCTCACCCCGTGAAGATACGCCACACCGCACCACCCTCACCCTCCACCCCGTGAAGATACGCCACACCGCACCACCCTCACCCTCCCCGTGAAGATACCACACCGCACCACCTCACCCTCCCCCGTGAAGATACACACACCGCACCACCCTCCACCCCCCCGTGAAGATACGCCACACGCCCACCCCCCCTCCGCACCACCCTCACCCTCACCCTCCACCCCGTGAAGATACGCCACACCGCGCCGTGCTCGCCCCGCCGACGAGGCGCCAAAGTTGCCGCCATCCGATGTCGTAAAGGCGCGAGATAACGACGCCGGCCGCCGCCCGCGCTGGGGGGTGACGTGGCGCTATCGGCGCTGCCAAGAAGAGCACAGAGTCGGGGTCTGGACCCCAGGGACGGCGGCCGGGTCGGGGTCTGGACCCCAGGGACGGAGACTGAGTAGAGCAATGCTTGTATATGTTGGAGGCTATACAGCAGTATGTGGGTGTATATGACTTAATTTGATGTGTGTGTGTGTGTGTCGACGGCCGTCAGCTTATGGTCGTACTACAGACGACCGCAGGATGCCCGGCCGACAACACCGGCGAAGATAACGAGACCGCTCTGCCGGGGCAGGGCTCGGTGGTACCCACAGTGGGACGTGTGGTGTCACACCCACTGGCGGGGAAGTGCCTGATGTCACACCCACCTTACGGGGCAACTGTCTGGTGTCACACCCGCTGCCTGGACAGCTGTCGTGTCACACCCACTGCGGACATGTTGATGCCCCGGGCAACTGCCTGGTGTCACACCCACTGCCTGGACAACTGTCTGGTGTCACACCACTGCCTGGACAGCTGTCTGGTGTCACACCCACTGCCTGGACAGCTGTCTGGTGTCACACCCACTGGCGGAACAGCTGTCTGATGTCACACCCACTGATGGGACAAGTGTCTGATGTCACAGCCACAGACAGGGCAACTGTCTGATGTCACACCCACTGATGGGACAACTGCCTGGCGGCAGTCTTTTATCATGGCAATTAAGGTGACATCAAACTAATCAAAACCTCTCGACACCTGCATCTTCACATGCCATGGCAAATTCGCGGCGTATGAAGAGAAATGCCGCATCGACATGCCTCACTCGAAATTCAGAGACCACGAATTGCGCCGGTGGGGCATCGCCCAAAACCGAATCACCAGCGCGATCTCACCACATGCTAATATCCGTGAAGCACCAAGTGCGGCTTTGTCTCTCCCCATATCATCCGAGTCGGCTGGTGAAGGTGTACACGGACGGCGCGGGGGAGTGGGGGGGGGTCGCCGCGGGCGGCCGGGCGCACACCACGTATGTGGGTTTTCGTAATGAACGTGCCGCGAGTGGGGGCCGCCCCTGTACTCGTTTACAAGCGGCCGAGATAATTTATCGTTCACTTTGTAGAGAGACTTTACGAGCGGCTCGCTGCCTGCATGTGTGCCGGGCACGGCCGGCCATGGGAACGGGCCAAGCGCCGGGCATGCGGACGCACACTCATCACCGCACCCCTAGCCAACCACAGCTGGTGGGCACTCATCACGGCACTCCTAGCCAACTACAGCTGGTGGGCACTCATCACGGCGCCCCTAGCCAACCACAGCTGGTGGGCACTCATCACGGCGGCCCTAGCCAACCACAGCTGGTGTGCACTCATCACCGCACCCCTAGCCAACCACAGCTGGTGGGCACTCAACACGGCACCCCTAGCCAACCACAGCTGGTGGGCACTCAACACGGCACCCGTAGCCAACCACAGCTGGTGGGCACTCATCACGGCACCCACAGCTAGTGGGCACTCAGCACAGGATCCCCAGCTGGTGGGCACTCAACACGGCACTCCCAGCTGGTCGGTACAGCTCGGAACAGCTGCAGCTGGTTGGCACTCAACTGCTGGTCATGGTCCATGATCCCGGGTAGGCCGGAGGTCAGAACAACCCCGGTTTTGAACTATGGACATGCTCCGTTGTATTTTCCACATCAAGTTTGAAAGTTTTCCAACCCTGACGCGCCACACACACATATACCCTCCTTCAACCGGGGTTGATGAGCTAACCTTGTCTTGTTGCTCGCTATAAGGAAATTTAAGTAAACAGGCGGGATTTAAGTAAACAGGCCTCCGTCATATTATGATTAGACGAGTCGTCAGAACCATCGCATTCGTCACGGATGCATCACATCACGCCTTGTACCGAGACATGTCATGCTTTCACCGCGCACACACGGTGTGGGCTTCGCCGGACGCCACGCCGCCGGTGATGACCTTCAGCCGGCGTGCATTTTGTCCTTGCGTCCCGGCATCCGGCACCGGCACCGGCACCACCGTGGACGCTTCAGCTGTCGGCTCCACCGACCTACCCGTGGACTGTGAGCGACATGTAATCCCCGTCCGAGATGGGTTTTAGGTGAACTTCAGAGTGCTTTCCGCACTCTTTTTTTCTTGCTGGAGGCGCCTCCACATCGTGCCCGCCTTTCACGCACGGCTGGGTGTCGGCCAGCTCGGTGTGTATGACTCAGCATTGTTCACGCGCGGCGACATGAATGACCGAATCGTGCTGCACTTCGCAAGCTTTGCAACTGTGCATGCATCTCACCTAGTGCATGAACACCACAAGTAAATGTGTGTCACACACACGCAAGCAAACAAAAGCTAAACATGTTGCAAAACATGAATAACGTCGCAAAGCACTAGAAGACCTGTTAATTCCACGAAATTATAGGATATAGTTCAGTTGAATTGACTATAATAATGCAAGTTACTACACTTTCCAACAGATTATAAGCACCACCCAACTCGTGCGAGATAACTTAAACCATTAGCCAATCATTTCTTGTCGGATATTCATTGAGTTGCGTAACGTCTCGTTGACAAGTACTTCTGTGGTTCTTGTTCAAGATGCAAAATCTTAGCAATTTGTCAAACGATAGCACCGGAGTCTACGTAGGTTATGTCTTACATTTCAGTCAGAGTCGAGAGGGGCAGAGCGGATAGGTGGTGCGCTCACGTTATATTGGGAACATTAGCACAAGGCATTGGCATCAGCCATAATACATCGGATGTTGTGTCTGGACGTGTGTGTCCGAAAAAATGTACCTAGGTTAGGCGACGAAAAAAATGCATAACAACTGAAACACGGCTAGTCGAGCTCTTGACCCTCGACTCCTTGACCTTATACTCATAATAACTAAGAAATAAAGTAGGCCAAAGATAGATAATTCGACGGCGTGTCCTCTTCAACAGTGATAGTTTGAAGGTGATAAAAAGCGCAGATGGAACGTGTCCCGGTATGCGCTCTACAAATTAACGATCACACAGCGAGGGGAATCAGACTGGCATGACATGATATGAACACAATTTACACGACAGGTACGGATACTCTATGGACGAACAATAAACAGAAACCACTTACCACCTAATATTATAGCCTACCCCACTGCGCGGGATGATAGCCTCCGGCTACGACGAGCGCAATTTTAGTGTGTAGTTCTTGTTATGCTGTGATCAGTAGCCTGTGCCCCTGGTATCTGTACATCGGTGTTTCGTGCCGAGGGTTTTAATGCGGTACGAGACCGGTGGCAACGGGATCCATGAGAATGTCCGCGTGTTCAGTGTTGCTCTACGATTTCTAATCTCCAGTGATTCGATTATTTTTCGCTCCGCAACATCTTGACATGTGCTTAAATTATATGTCTTGAAAGAAGCTGAGCTTATGGATGACTTCATGCGTCGGTGCGACTCTTGTGGGTTGCGTGGTCACTTAATGGTGTGCTTTGCGTCCTGTTTATTAGCACACCACTAGGAGGCCACCCACACCGCAGACTCATAAGCAAAGCTTCTTTCAAGATATGAAATGTAAACAGATGTAAAGACGTTGCGGAGCTAAAAAGAGCCGAATCACTGGAAATTAGAAATCGTAGACCAACATTAACATCCAGACATTCTCATGTATCCCGTTTCCACCGGTCCGATACCGCACTAAACCCCTAGAACCAAACAGCGATGCACAGACACCAGGAGCACAGCCTACTGATCACGGCACAATGCATACCTACACACTAAGGTCGAGTTCCCCGTAGCCAACTGTTATAATTCCGTGCAATGGGGTAGGTAAAACATGAGGTGATTGTGTTCTGTGTCTTGTTCGTTGGCAAAGTACCTATAACATAAGTTGCATTCACATCATGTCATGTCATGTCAATATGATTACACTGGCTGTGAGATCGTTAATTTGTAAAGCGTTTGCTGATACATGTGCCATGTTATTTTGCGCTTGTTTTCTCTCACCTTCAAACTATCAACGTTGACGCCGTCCAAATATACAGCTTAACTTTGTCCTAATATATCTCTTTCGGTTGTCATGAGCACAAGGCCAGTATTTATATTTTTTTTTTTTTTTTAGCACAATTATTAACAACGCTCAGTGTAGTACCAATGATCTTCAATCGGACACACAAGCCAGCATATTCACAGCGTGGCGAACGCCGCAAGACCGTAATAGCCACAATGGATTATGATGGTACATAGAAGCATGCATAATGGCAATTCGCTATACCTCAAGTTGATTGCGTGAGCAGACATTTGAACTCCACTCCCACATCATTTTGAAACGAACCCAACTACTCTCACCGCATTTAGATTCATTTCATCGAACATTTGCTACCGTCTTAATTATCGCGGTATCGTCGCGCTTCTTCAGTTAATATTTGCCTGCAGATTTAAATTACGTCATGATATGTTGATGCAAAGAAACTTGACGTCTAACACGGAAGGACATTGGCGACTTTTAACACACTTCGCTTATTACGAATGCCATTAATACAAATAGTCCTCAAAGTTAACAATTACTATATTTTCGAATATAAGAGAGGAAAATTATTACAGCAGTGACTTATGGGCGCCGTAGACAACTCATCATCAATAATACTTGATTCTAAACGTATTCCGCTGTAACAAAATATTACAGAGAACCTAAAGGCTTACCGTTAATTGTGCAAAAAAGCTGCAAATTGTCCACTTAACTTATATTACTTGGCCACTGATGGCCAACAGTTTGCACCTATATGCCATATAATATTGGTAAAGATCTCTAGCTTACCATCCAATAAGTAACTTTGTCCTAGATATTTATGTTATCGCCATATCGCCAAACGCCCAGCGACACCTATTATGAAAATTTGAACTAATCAAACGTTTAAAATCAAGTTTCAATATTAATGGGTTGTGCTAATGTACAGGTTTCTGTGTGAAAATAACTTTCACTGTTGAACCCTGAATAAAATGACCAGTGCATGCCTCATCTTATTTACGTTTGCAACCATAACCAAAAATATGCGAAGAATTGGCATTTTACAACTTTAATCGATTGCGTGTGGGCAAACCAAAATCGAAAAAAAAAATGAAATGAAGGCAATATTAGTCATCAGCATCACAAGCTGAATCAGCAAAAGGGGACCTAACAAACATTTAGAATAGCCTAGAGAAAAGGTCATACTACCGTGAGGAGGTTCCGTGGGGAATAGGTTGATGCCGCCCCCCCCCCTCCCCTCCAGATGAAATTCGTTGCGTCGTCCCTGTATACAACATATTGTGTTCTTGGAAAAATACCGTATCACAAGGAAGTGGATATATGGAAAGGGAACTATGGCACTTCCGGGTAAATGGCAATACGATGAGAATTTGCTACGTGAGAACATTTCGACGGTAACTAAGCGGCATATTTGAGCCTCGAGCAGTACACGATGGACGATGGTACTTCGGCAAGTGTTAGTCCGCAACGTCTTAAATCAATACGGCTGTCCACTTGCATAATCTCACATGCGATCTTCAAACATCGAGAGGAGGCGAGTACTGCAAAATGACGCAAGTTCCCATGGGTAACTTCGGGATAAATTTGGTCCATTATCCACAGCAGCCGCGTACACCTGTCCCTTCCACCTCGAGCACAGCATGGCGTTCCTCGCGTTGTCGTGCCGTCCAACGAGGACGGTGCTACCTCCGAAAATCAGCATAGCCCACTGCCGGCAAGTATGCATGCATGTTGTGCACATCCCACAGCACCAGACGACAATGCCATAGATAATAAACAACCAACAGCGCCAGGTGACAATGCCACAGATAATAAGGAACACACAGCTCCAGGTGACAATGCCACAGATAATGAACAACCCACAGCACCAGGTGACAATGCCACAGATAATAAACAACCCACAGCACCAGGTGACAATGCCACAGATAATGAACAATCAACAGCACCAGACGACAATGCCATAGATAATAAACAACCAACAGCGCCAGGTGACAATGCCACAGATAATAAGGAACACACAGCTCCAGGTGACAATGCCACATAAAATAAACAACAGCATCGAAGAGTATCACGGATGCTAAATCAACGCTACATAGAGGTGCAGTGATATTCCGCGGTACACAGCCGGACGCTATAGGTAATAATCCGCCGCAATGTAGACAAACACTGTGGGCGGTGTTCGCCCGACGGAAACATGGACGGACGCCGTGGGTAATAGCCCACGGCAATACTGATGGACGTCATGGGTAACCAGCCACCGCAATATGCATCCAGATATCGTGCAATGACCCACTGCAATACACACGCAATCCGCGTGTAATAACCCACCGAAACATTAACGGATGCCGTGTGTAATAAATAGCCCACCGACGCATGAATGGACGCGCTGGGTAATAGTCCACCGCAACATGGACGAAGGCTGTGAGTCCGCCCAGCGCCACATAGACGGTCGCTCTGCAACAGACGACTTGACAGTCTCCTGACATCACGAGCGGGCGGCAGCGCGGAATCTCGCGGCGTCGCTCTCCGTTTGTGTGTTTACACAAATTCGGCGCCGTCGGGTGACCATCAGGCCCTCGGCCGTCCCGTCGGTGGCGGCGCAGACCGTCAGCCGGCCAGGCCCGTCCTGTCGGCGGCGGTCCAGACCGTCAGCCGGCCAGGCCCGTCCCCTCGGTGGCGGTGCAGACCGTCAGCCGGCCAGGCCCGTCCCGTCGGTGGCGGTGCAGACCGTCAGCCGGCCAGGCCCGTCCTGTCGGCGGCGGTCCAGACCGTCAGCCGGCCAGGCCCGTCCCCTCGGTGGCGGTGCAGACCGTCAGCCGGCCAGGCCCGTCCCGTCAGCGGCGGTACAGACCGTCAGCCGGCCCGGCCCGTCCCGTCGGCGGCGGCGGTGCAGACCGTCAGCCGGCCAGGCCCGTCCCGTCAGCGGCGGTACAGACCGTCAGCCGGCCCGGCCCGTCCCGTCGGCGGCCGGCAAGAACGCGCCGCCGCGGCGCCGCCGCCGCCGAGGCGGCCGACAAAAACGGCTCGGACCGGATGACTGGTACACGGGCGGCGGATCAGCGGCGCGGATCACGGCCCGGCCGGAGCCGGACGGACGGACGGCTGTCCGACGCGACTCGTCACCGGCGCCAGCCGTGCGAGCGGAGCACGTCCGACCGACGGCCGGGGATCGCAGCTATGCTCCCGCGCCGCGCGCGACACCGCTCGGCCGCATCGCGCGCCGCCAAAGCCGCGCCGTGCGCGCTCGAAAGCCGCGCGTCGTCGCGCGCCAAAGCCGCGCCGTCGCGGGCTCGCTAAAGCCGCGCCGTCGCGCGCCGCCAAAGCCGCGCCGTCGCGCGCCGCCAAAGCCGTCGCGCGCTCGCCAAAGCCACGCCGTCGCGCGCGCTCTCCAAAGCCGCGCCGTCGCGCGCGCTCGCTAGAGCCGCGCTCCGCCGTTCCGCGTAGGACGTCCGCACGAATCTTCTTAGCGAGCGCTGAGCGGAAAAGTGGCGGCTTGCCGCGAGTACCGGCGGCGTGGATTCCCAACTCTGGCTCGAGAACGCGGTGCGCATTGCCGGCGTGGCATTTCGGCGTTGCTGATCGCTCCCATGCAGCTTGCATGTTAACCCGGGCCAGCAGCCCAGGGAATGTTGAAAACATGACAAAGTGTGTTTGCTCACACAGCACTCGTGTGTGCATGGATTTGAAGTCGTGACAAAACAAATACACGTGCATCCAGGATTCGGTCAGGGTCCGCTTCCGCAACAGCTTTTTCTGCCACACGAAATATGATGAGGCGAGCCTTGGCCGACGTCCAGCACACCGTCGGCAGCCTATGATCCTACGGTGTTAGCCGGACTGGTACAGCGATGCGGCCATGCGGCTGCCGGGGCCCGTGAGACCAATGTGGGAGCAGCGCCAGCTGTTGGGACCAGCTGTCTGCGGTACTGTCACGGGACGGTCGGAGCGCCGCTGCGTGTGGACGTGACCGACAGTGTACCGCCGTCAGCCCCTGGTTCAGTCGGTCTGTCACACACACACTCACTCACACACACGTCTGTCACACACACACACACGCACACACGCTGCACACACGTCTGTCACACGCACACGCACACATACACACGTCTGTCACACACACACACACACGTCTGTCACAAACACACACACACGTCTGTCACGTCTGTCACACACACACACACACACACACACACACACACACACACACGTCTGTCACACACCACCGTCGGCTGCCGCTGATGGGCGCATGGCAGTCGCGGCCGATGGCCGCCGCAGGCGGCGGAGCCGAAGCCAGCCCAGTCGCCGGTAACGAGCTCCTCGATCACCGAGCACACGGGTACCCTCAGCCTGCAGCAGGGGGCGACGACACAAAAAACACGCGACCACGGGTGGGGCGTGGTCTCTCTGGCCGAGCAGATAAATCGGGAAGGAGGGCGGGGTGACCAAGTGTGGACGGACGGGTGGACGGGCTGGCCGGGTGGACGGCGTGGGTATACACCCGATTGTGTATAGCCGGGTGGACGGGGTGGCTGAGTGTGGATGACGACCAGCAACATCATCGTGAATGAAGGCAGTTCGGTGATCCAGTAGGCTTACGAGCGCTGCTTTAGTCAGTGTCAGTCGTTTTGCCACCAGGGATGTCAGTTTGCTTTCCCAACTTGACTTCGAGGCGAAAGCTTTCCGTTCACAAATCCGTCATTTCCTATTCATTGGCACAGCTAGCTTGATGTGTTCAAACAAGAGGCCCGAGTTACGGGGACCGTAACTCTGACCGCGCCCAATAATCGGAACAGCCGCCAGGAGGGACAGTGATAGATGCAGCCGCCCATTCAGAGGGCACGTCAGGCTACGAGTGACAAAAGCCAGGCGTCACGCTCACACACAACGGCCAGGTGAGACCACGCGTGACGTTGGCACGCCGGACGGCGACCTCGGCGAGGGAGAGAGCGAGAGGGCGCCGTGGTACGGACGTACCCCTGGCGCACCCCTGCTCTATAAATCACCGTCCCCCAACCGGTGCCGTATCGACCTCCAAGGGTCCGCCGACGGCCGGCCGGTCGCAAGGGAGAGGCGCGCCGCACCCCGAGGCTATTTCGGGTCGGTCGCGTGGCCGGCGGTGTATACGCCCGGCTGTACCCCGGCGCGACGTTTAGTCAAATGGCGGCGAGTGACGGCCCATCGCCGCGGTCGCCCGCCCCATAACGAAGAGGTCTAGCCAGCTGCACCGACACCGGATACGCGGTGACGGTGCGGCTGGTCGGGCGGGCCTGGCAGTGACGCCGTGGATCTTCGACACTCGACGGTTGGCGACATGACCGATAGATCATGCTGCAGGCCGTGATGACCTTCCCCAATGGGTATTCAATGGCGCGACGCGAACCTAGGACGCTATGAAAGTTGTGTTGTTTGAACTTTCCGACTGTCTGAAAAAGAACGCATGAGAGTCAGACCTCGAGGCTTTGAACACCAGGTCTCACGCTGCATGGCTGTTTGTCACAACACCCCCTTCCCATCCCTCCCCTCCCAGACCCTGGCCACGCCGGACATCCTGTGCCAGCCGCAGCGGCAGCGGCCGTGGCCAGATGATGATCTCACACCCCTGGAGCACCACCGCTCACCCCTGCAGCACGGACACGACGCCGCCGCCGGCCCAGCACGCGTTCACCGCCGACAGCGACACACAGACAGGTGGCCGGCGGCGGATTCGTGTGTCGTCACCAGCAAACCCCATTTCCCGAGCCAACGCACCGGTGTCGAACAGAAGGCAAACGGTGTGGTTCAGGCAGATCCCATGGGAGGGGCGTGGCTCTAGCAGATCCGGGGGAGGGGCGTGGTTCTTGCAGATCCGGGGCAGGGGCGTGGCTCTGGCGGATCCGATGGGGAGGGGCGTGGCTCTGGCAGATCCGAGGACTGGAAGATCCGGGGGGCTTGCAGACCCGAAGGTGGAGGGGGCTCTGACAGATTGTGGGGGTTCAGCACTGGTCGGAGATCTGCTGATACCAGCGGCAGACCATGTCGGATGGTGCATGCGACACCTCCGTCCCAACTATGTCCTGTCAACTGCATGGGCCAGGAAAGCTCACCTGACCAACCGCGACTGAAACCCGCCACCCAACCGCCACCCGCCACCCGCCACACAGCCGACCATCGCCGCTCCGATAACTTGAAGCCAGTCTCGTCTGGGGCTTTCTTCATACGCACAGAAAAAAAGCACCCTGACAGACTAGCGACAAGCGCGGATACAGTTCTCGCCGGCACCAGCGCCGGCGGCGACCAAGCGGCTACCGTGGGCCTTTGGCTATCCTCACCGTTCTGCAGGACTGTGGTGGGAGGGCGGCAGGACTGTGGTGGGACGGCGGCAGGACTGTGGTGGGATTGTGGTGCGACGGCGGCATGACTGTGGTGGGACTACGGCAGGGATGTGGTGGGACTACGGCAGGACTGTGGTGGGACGGCGGCAGGACTGTGGTGGGACGGCGGCAGGACTGTGGTGGGACGGAGGCAGGAATGTGGTGGGACGGCGGCAGGACTGTGGTGGGACGGTGGCAGGACTGTGGTGGGACGGCGGCAGGACTGTGGTGGGACGGCGGCAGGACTGTGGTGGGACGGAGGCAGGACTGTGGTGGGACGGCGGCAGGACTGTGGTGGGACGGTGGCAGGACTGTGGTGGGACTGTGACGGGACGGCGGCAGGACTGTGGTGGGACGGCGGCAGGGCTGTGGTGGGACGGCGGCAGGACTGTGGTGGGACGGTGGCAGGACTGTGGTGGGACGGCCGCAGGACTGTGACGGGACGGCGGCAGGACTGTGGTGGGACGGCGGCAGGACTGTGGTGGGACGGCGGCAGGACTGTGGTGGGACGGCGGCAGGACTGTGACGGGACGGTGGCAGTACTGTGGTGGGACGGCGATAGGACTGTGGTGGGACGGCGGCAGGATTGTGGTGGGACTGTGACGGGACGGCGGCAGGACTGTGGCGGGACGGCGGCAGGACAGTGGTGGGACGGAGGCAGGAGTCGGCGGGCGCTGTCTGTCGGGCAGAGGTGGTCCGGCGAGCCGGTCCAGTCCGGTCGGCAAAGCGGCCGCTGCACGGCGCCCTCGCCAGCTGGCTAATCCGGACGGCGGTGTCGCACCGCGCCGCCGTCACTCCGCCGTCACGGCACGTCACGGCGCGTCACGCGGCATCGGGATCATCCGAGCTGACGCTGAGCATCTGACGTCGGAGCCGCTCAGAGCTGCCGCGCGAAGGCGGCCGGACCGCCCCCCCCCCCGGCCGTTTCAGGCTTCACAGCCGCGTCGCCGCCGGACTTAAGTCACGGCCACGACCACTCGACTTAAGTCGAGGACCGAGCGGAGCTCGGCCGGACTTAAGCCGGGCTCAGGCGGCGACGTCTGGACTGTGTGCATGCTCGTGAATAATGCGCGCCAACACGGCGTAAATTCGCGCCAAGACAGCGCAAATGCGTGCCAACACGGCACAAATGCGCGCCAACACGGGGCAAATCCGCGCCAGCATCGCATAAACGCGCGCCAACACGGCGTAAATTCGCGCCAAGACGGCGTAAATGCTAGCCAACACCGCACAAATGCACACGAAGACTGTGTGAATACTCGCCAACTGGCGTAAATGCGCGCCAACACGGTGTAAATGCGCGTCAACACGGTGTAAATGCGCGCCAACACGGTGAAAATGCGCGCCAACGAGGCGCAATTGCGACCTTTTGTCGCTGCAGTTCTGATAGTGCGGAGTACAATGTTAGCCGAGTCAGATTCCTGCGGTGGACATGTGTCTGGCGTGAGTCGCTACTCAGCCACTGAGCAGGGAGAATTCTTCCTCGGATCTTGCCTCGGAGCCTGCTGACAGGCACACCGGCAGCACTTTGATGGCTTCCTCCGAGAAGAACAATCTACATAATCACTCACAAACAGCAAGCCGCCACAGACCTGCGACATATTGCATCACATAGGAACCTGGCTTCTGGTCCGTTGAGTTGCACAGTCCAAGAGTAATATACAGAGTGTCAGTTGAAGGAGATCGGCCCACAGCTGATCAAGATTGCGGCGGCATTTCAGAGCATGGCCGCTTGATAAATGGATCAACCTATGTCACAGGTAGGAATGTCACTGCGGAATTCGGGTGTTTTGCAAGGTATGCATATCCTACGTCGGCTGCATTGCATGCAAACAAAATAGATGTCAACGCCGGAATAGGACACATGGGACGATATGCACGTCATTCGTTTCGACTCCTTTATGGCGAGACCTGACTCGACATTCGCATTAGTTGCTCCACACAACATAGTAGGGGAATTAATTCGAGAACACTGAAATTCTACGTCGGGCTTTTGCCAAAGAGATGCCAACAAAGTTGGGCACAAAACCACGCGGTGGCTCACAAGTTGATCAAGAGTTCTAAAGTGGCGCCAATGTTCGGGCACGGCCGCTCCGTTGTCAGCTTAATGTGGTGCCAATGTTCCGGCACGGTCGCTCCGTTGCCACTCTTCCGACCTTGTCATGCTAGTTGTCAGATGATTATCTTAGCAGAGCGTTGAATAGAAGCACGTGCGACGATTCGAACCTCGGGGCGGAGGAGACCAGAGGAACCACAGCCACCACCTGGCGGACCGGGGCGACACAGTTTTTTTTTGTCAGCGTTTCCGAATCCAGACAACTTGGAACCAGGGCTGCCTGGATGGAGATATTTGGCGGTCAGACAGACGGAGGCAGAGAGCGAACAACGGAGAGGGAGAGGGGGAGAGGAAGGATAGACGTGGAGAAGGGATTCATACATAGAGACAAAGACGGTAATAAAAGCTGCAAAGCGCCAAAATGTGGAAGACAGCGGAGACATGGCGAACAGCAAAAGAGTGGAAGTAGAGTAAAGTTCGCGACATTTAGCAGATGAAGTGCCCGAGATGCCGGGATGTCGCCGTCAAAGAATTCGAGAGGAATTGGCGAGATGACCAGCACTAAATCAAAGAAAGGCATTGAAAGAGAAAGTCAATTCGGGTAGCCTGAGGAATGACTGGAAGTGAAAATGTATTGTCGACGTTTTTATGGAGCTCTGTCGCCGTCGGTGACCATTCACCCAGACATGGTTGGATATTGGTGCTTTTCGGGGGCACCGACCACAATGCGCTGGCCAAATAGATGCCACTGTGTCAGTCTGAGAGCTCGATAAATCCAGCATAATACGGACCCTAAAAACTCCGCGCTTGCTGGAAATGTCAATGATTTAAAAGGCCATTTACATTCGCAATTGCAGCAGGCTGCTGGTCTCGTCGGCAGATTTGGGCAACGACTCAGCAATCCGGCGTTATCTCCAAGAGCGCGCATTAAATCTGATCACCGGAAGTATGGGGGAACAGAGACAGAAGCCGACGCGAATGATACACATGGATGCAGCATACAAAATATGATAGCACAGCCGTTTTACTCAAGCGCCAAATGCGGGAGTGCCGACGCAACCAAAATGCTACAAACCATTCCATAAGCAAACTGGTGACACTTTGCATGCAAGTTGAAGCAACTACCAAGTAGCAAGATTAATGGGCATACGGCGAGTCAATATTCATGCGCTAATGTGTCAGCATACTCCACTTTAGATTGGCTGAAGATTACGTATCACTCTTCAGCATATTTGCACACGAACATCAAAGAGTCATGGGACAGTGGCCACACTGGTTTCCCACGAAATGTCAAATCCGAGTAAACTGAAGCTCAGCCAGCGTTCAGCAACATGGAGCACTTAGCCATTCATTCCCTCTCCCTCTTTGGTCAGTGACTAAGCCGGCTTTCGCAGCGAAGCATGGGCGTGTTGTACACGAAGACTTCAAAGACATTCCGAGCGCTGTACAGACGTTTTGTTGCGCCCACTTCTGGAAAATACTTGTCTTGTTTCAATTAAAAGTAAATAAATTAGGACAACGAGAAGGTTATCTCACTAAGCAGCTCAGATCAGATCGAATTAGACACAGTTCAGAGCTAGATGCTGCAGAGTGTTCCACCGAGAGCATGAGAAGAATATCACCGGGTCGCTGGGCTGACGACGAACGCCACTGGCCGAAGCCCAGCGTGTGGATCTTCAGCCTCATCGTCAGCTGTCGGTCCGGCATCGGCACCAAGCCCCGTCCGAGCACGGTCGCCAGGGCACGCGTCCATCTGGCCGTGGTCTGCCACGCTGTACCTCGACCGCGGCTAAGTCCCCCAGCGACTCGTGCACACGACGGAAGGCCCGGCTGAGCCCTCCAAACAAGACCCGAGCACTCTCAGCTCGCGCATTTTGCGGTATGTCGACGTTGTAAACCCTGTTAGTTCAAGTGATTTCCAGAAGGTGATCAGGTACGTTGATATTCTTCGGTGTGCTTTAAGTTGATACGGGGGTTTGGGATCCGAGTTAGTAAATTTGTCCTCGCATTTTATTCGAAGTGAAATTGTCGTGGCAGTACCTCATTGATCTGTTATCGATATTAAGGCCGGGAACGTTTAACTTCGTATAACTGTGCTGTATTATAGCAGAGCGATGTAAACACGACAACGATTGTTTACCCGACTGCCAGCTCGGCTCTGACGGCAGTCAGCTGTTTTAGGCAGCTGAGCAGGCTTGCGGCCACTAATTGTTAGCAAGCAGCGCTGCACTGTACACTCATGATGCGCATCAGAAACGGAGGGGTTCATGCACGACCTGCGAGTGGCAAACGAGGAAACGGAGATGGTCATGTACCACCTCCTAATGGTATCAGGCGATGAACGGAGAGTGGCATGTACCACCTCCAAGTGACATAAAACGGCATTAGGAGGGGCACCAGGGCATGTGACACCTCCGAGTAGCATAAGCATAAAGGCCAGCATAGCATTGCATGAAAGCATTCGCCCCAAAGGCTATCTAATTACTTTATAAACGTTAGTACCACCACCATCGAATGCATGACCAGCATCGTTATTATTATACACCAGCCCCAGCACCAAGACCTCTAGCCGACACCACAGCGGCAGTACACCAGGACCCCTGACCAACACCACAGCGTCGGTACACCAGGACCTCTGACCAACACCACATCGTCGGTACACCAGGACCTCTGACCAACACCACACCGTCGATACACCAGGACCTCTGACCAACACCACAGCGTCGATACACCAGGACCAGGTACACCAGGACCTCTGACCAACACCACAGCGTCGGTACACCAGGACCTCTGACCAACACCACACCGTCGGTACACCAGGACCTCTGACCAACACCACAGCGTCGATACACCAGGACCAGGTACACCAGGACCTCTGACCAACACCACAGCGTCGGTACACCAGGACCTCTGACCAACACCGCAGCCCAGGCAGCCGCCAGTGGACGCGCTTGTCAAGGCGAAGCGCAGCCTGCAGGGAGGACCGGTTTTTATCTAGCCGTGATGCTTGTCAGAGGGGCTCCGTCGTACCAGACGGACGGTAGCGGAGAGGCAGACGGCTGCACACGTGTTGGAGGAACTCCGTCAGAGTAGCTGAACGGCAGAGGAGAGAAGAGATAGTGGGACAAGTGTCAGTGGAGTTCCGTCAAACCAGATGAGTGGCAGCGGTGGGACATACCTCGCATCAGGGGCACACGTGTCCGCTGCTGGTCAGAGACACCCACCCGGACACCCCTCGCATCAGGGGTACTGGGGTACACCGCTCGTCATAGACGTTTGGGCCACCGTTCACCGGAGACACCGGGGCACGCTCCTCGTCATAGGCGCCGGGGTCCGACGTTCACCAGGGACAGTGGGGTCCGGCGCTCACCAGGGACAGTGGGGTCCGGCGCTCACCAGGGACAGTGGGGTCCGGCGCTCACCAGGGACAGTGGGGTCCGGCGCTCACCAGGGACAGTGGGGTCCGGCGTTCACCAGGGACAGTGGGGTCCGGCGCTCACCAGGGACAGTGGGGTCCGGCGCTCACCAGGGACAGTGGGGTCCGGCGCTCATCAGGGACAGCGGGACCGAATTTCGCGTGGACCTGGGTGGAGCTCAGTTCAGTCACGGCGTCGGGCGGCGGGGGGGGCTGGAGAGGGCAGGGGGCGGGTTGCCGCCACGTGGGACGGGCGGAACTGTGCCCGTCCGCCGCAAAAGGTCGCAAAAAGTCGCCCGCAAAAAGTCGCCGTCATTGAGCGACTGTTCTGTGTTATGATGATTGAAATCAGCAAAGCAGCATAGTGCAAAGTCAGTACTAGAATGGAGACGGCACCAGCACCGCAGCATAGTGCAGTGTCAATACCAGAGCGGAGACGGCACAGCACCACAGCATGGTGCAGCGGCAATACCAGAGCAGAAACGGCAGTGCTGTGCAGTGGGAGGTAGCTCAATGCCACCAGAAATGCAGTGTCGACTACGGCAGCTATTAATGGGAGCAGCCCGCAACAACAGCGCCAAAAGGCGACGTGTCCAGACGCCTGTGGAGTGGCGCGGCGCATGATTGTGACCTCGTGCGCGTTCTCTGAGAAGCGTCACCAAGCCAAACACATAGAACCTTGTCCAACGTGCCGACCTATTGTCCACACCCAGAGCTGCGACCAATAAATGCACATTTCCAGAAATCCTATGGGTTTTTGTCATGCGTGGTTTCATTTTGCTGGGGTGATTGATTTCGTGTTGGATATATGAATGAATAATTGATGGTTTATGAATCAATCAATCATTCGAAAGGATGTCAGCTGAGACGTCTTGCGTGCACCCAGACATCTCGTGCAGCCCCGCCTCTACACGTGACAAAGAAAACAGAAGTGAACACGATGTTAAAAACGGCGCAGCTGCTAACTACGTCCAAGCATATTCAGAAAGCTGTCCACATGCTTCCCTGTCCGTAGGCATAGGGATTCCGAGGGAAACAGGACGGGCCTTCATAATATTAGAACGGACAAATTGAAATCAGGCTCACCGCGGTCCACGTCAGCGGAGAGGAAGAAAGAACGGCAGTTTCGCCCCCGAGAGCTCGACAGTGGTGCATGCATCAGTGAGTCAATGTTACTGAATGTTTCTATCGGCAGTGTTTCAAAGAATACTGACAACTGCGGGTCGCGCAAATAGGAGCACTCACGCCAGTGACCCACGCGCACGGAAATGTTCACCGCTGTCACTCACGTACATTACGAACACACCAACACTGACCCTAGGCTTGTGTATATCTTCAATCAGACCTCACCGTCGTCAGTGAAGTCATGCCGTTGTCACCGAGGTTCTACTGTGGTCAGTTAGGCTATACCGTGGTCAGTGCGGTTCTATCGTGGTCAGGGGCTGGACTCCGCAAGGTGGGGATGGACTCTTCCACAGCCGAGCGGATGTCTATTCGGCAGTCGGGTTGCCGTTTCATTCGCCGCACGCGACCACTATCAATGACAGCATCTGGCCGGCTTGACGGTAGTCAGCAGCTGGACAGGTATAGCTGGACAGGTACGTCCGGACAGGTACAGCTGGACAGGTACGGCCGGACAGATACAGCTGGGCAGGTACGGATGGACAGGTACAGCTGGACAGGTACAGCTGGACAGGTACAGCTGGACAGGTACAGCTGGACAGGTACAGCTGGATAGGTACAGCTGGACAGATACAGCTGGACAGGTACGGTCGGACAGATACAGCTGGACAGGTACGGATGGACAGGTACAGCTGGACAGGTACAGCTGGACAGGCACAGCTGGACAGGTACAGCTGGACAGGTACAGCTGGACAGGTACAGCTGGACAGGTACAGCTGGACAGGTACAGCTGGACAGGTACAGCTGGACAGGTACAGCTGGACAGGTACAGCTGGACAGGTACAGCTGGACAGGTACGGCCGGACAGGTACAGCTGGACAGGTACGGCTGGACAGGCACAGCTGGACAGGTACAGCTGGACAGGTACAGCTGGACAGGTACAGCTGGACAGGTACGGCTGGACAGGTACGGCTGGACAGGTACAGCTGGACAGGTACGGCTGGACAGGCACAGCTGGACAGGTACAGCTGGACAGGTACGGCCGGACAGATACAGCTGGGCAGGTACGGATGGACAGGTACGGATGGACAGGTACAGCTGGACAGGTACGGATGGATCCGTTAAGTCCTGCATCTTGCATGGCGCTCCGCACGGGGAGCAATGTGAGGAATCTGGCGGCACAATGCGCGCTGGTAGCTGTTTGATAGTGATTAATGAGCTCATTCTTTGCCCCGTGTGATTGTTCGTCGCAGTCGGAATGTTGGCCATCCATACCGCGATCATACCAACGTGGCTGACCACACCACAACCACACCACCGTAGCTAAACATACAACGGTGGCTGACCACACCACGGTGGCTGACCACGCCATGACCACACCACGGTGGCTGACCACGCCATGACCACACCACGGTGGCTGACAACGCCCTGACCATACCACGGTGGCTGACCACACCATGACCATACCACGGTGGCTGACCATACCACAGTGGCTGACCACACCACGGCGGCTGACCACACCATGACCATACCACGGTGGCTGACCATACCACAGTGGCTGACCACACCACGGCGGCTGACCACACCATGACCATACCACGGTGGCTGACCATACCACAGTGGCTGACCACACCACGGCGGCTGACCACACCATGACCATACCACGGTGGCTGACCACACCACAGTGGCTGACCACACCATGACCACACCACGGTGGCTGACCATACCATGACCATACCACGGTGGCTGACCATACCACAGTGGCTGACCACACCATGACCACACCACAGTGGCTGACCACACCATGACCATACCACGGTGGCTGACCACACCACAGTGGCTGACCACACCATGACCACACCACAGTGGCTGATCACACCATGACCACACCACGGCGGCTGACCACACCATGACCATACCACGGTGGCTGACCATACCACAGTGGCTGACCACACCACGGCGGCTGACCACACCATGACCATACCACGGTGGCTGACCATACCACAGTGGCTGACCACACCACGGCGGCTGACCACACCATGACCATACCACGGTGGCTGACCATACCACAGTGGCTGACCACACCACGGCGGCTGACCACACCATGACCACACCACGGCGGCTGACCACACCATGACCATACCACGGTGGCTGACCACACCACGGCGGCTGACCACACCATGACCACACCACGGCGGCTGACCACACCATGACCATACCACAGTGGCTGACCACACCACGGTGGCTGACCACACCATGACCACACCACGGCGGCTGACCACACCATGACCATACCACGGTGGCTGACCATACCACAGTGGCTGACCACACCACGGCGGCTGACCACACCATGACCATACCACGGTGGCTGACCATACCACAGTGGCTGACCACACCACGGCGGCTGACCACACCATGACCACACCACGGTGGCTGACCACACCACAGTGGCTGACCACACCACGCTGACCGGTCTGGTGTCGGCTGAGCTGCGGCCATGGGACAGCCGCTGACCGGCCCCCGCCAGCTCCGGCAGCGACGGTCGGCGTGCCCAGGTGGCGGTCGATGCTGACACGCGGCGTGCCTCGGCAGATCGGGTGCGTCGCATACGCACGTGTCGTAAACCGTCGGCGGCCGGGTGCTTTACGGCCGCGCCCGGCTCCCATTCGGGGCGGATTGTTCCTCGGCGCGAGATCGATCCGGACGCGCCGGCTCTGTTTATGAGGGACCACACCGTCTCCGGTGGGTGCTACACGCTGGCCGGCGGCCGGGACAATGGCCGCGCGTCCCGACCGCACAGGCGGAACGCAGCAAATCCGTCAGCGCCGAGAGCGGCACGGCGCCACGACCAGCCATAAACGGCCGACTGGAGCGCCGGTATCGCAGTCAGGTGTCACGGGCGACGGGCCGGGCCAGACGGATGGCCGGCCGGCCCTGCCCGGCCAGCGAGACCCGGCCAGGCCCGGCCCGGTCTGGTCCTGCGCCGCCAGGCCAACAGTGGCCGGCTCATTCGCGACCCGCAAACGGTGGAGTTGTCCTCCGGAGCATCGATGCGCCGCGGAACCAGGCGACGCCCCTCGGCGCGGCCCGTCACCGTCAGAGCGACACCCTTCGGCGGCAACCTCGGGAGTACACCCTTCGGCGCCGCCAGTCACCCTCGGTGCTCAGCGGCACACTCGGTACGACACCCCGGGTTCGGTCGTGACCCGCAGTACGACGCCCCGTGACGCAGCCCGCCAGCCGGCTAGCTCAAGCGCATGAAAAACTGGACTCGCAGCTGAGATCTAACAGCAAACCCGATGGTAGACTTCCCTTCGGCCTGACCCGGTTGCAGCTATGGCCCCGGGGGTGCCCGGCGTTTGGTTTGACCCCGGTTGCACCCCATGGTAGGTTTGACCAAAATGTAGGTATGACTCCGGGCGAACCCCGGGCGGACCAGGCGGTAGATATGACCCCGGCGGTAGGTGTGACCCCGGCGGTAGGTGTGACCCTGGGCGGACCCGGCGATGGGGTTTGGCCCGGTTTTTGGTTTTTGGTTTGGTAGGTTTGACCAGATTGCAGATGACTCCGGGGGGACCTCTGGCGGACCCGGCAGTAAGGTTGACCCCCGGAGGTAGGTTTGACCTGAGACGGCCTCTGCGGTAGGTTTGACCTCGGACGGACCCGGCAGTAGGTTTGACCCCCGGCGGTAGGTTTGCCCTCCGGCGATAGGTTTGACCCCCGATAGAAGGCTTGACCCCGAACGGACCAGGCGGTAGGTATGACCCCCGGTGGTTGGTTTGGCCCCTGGGGTCCCGGCGGTAGGTTTGACCCCCGGGCGGACCCGGCGGTAGGTTTGACATGAGTCGGACCCGATGGTAGCTTTGACTCCGGGCGGTAGGTTTGACCCCCGGGGGACCCGGCAGTAGATGTGACCTCCGGCGGTAGGTTTGACCCCGGGCGGTAGGTCTGACCCCGGGCGGGGCCGGCGGTCCGCTCGGCACGCCGGCGTATTTGTAATCAGTCGCGCCAGACGCCCTCATAATTGTTACACGACGCCGCCTGTACAAATAACCGGCACTGGGCGGGTCCAGCCGGGCAGGCGCGTGAACACTGTTTACCGGAACGTAACGGCAGCGTCCTGTGACACGGGTAACGAGGCATCACAGAGACGGCTGGCACCGGCAAAAAGATGGCGCCCCAGCCGCCCGTACCCCAGATGTTGCCGACGGATGAGGAACACGTCTACCGGCTGAGTGAACCCTTGACATGCTGCACCGTCCTCTCCGGCTCCGAAGAGCAGATTCTCCGGCGACAGATTCGAAAGTGAGCTCATGCAGATGCTCATGCTCATGCGTCTGTTGGCTAGATGGGACAACTACGTCATTCCCAACTGAGCACTGGTGCCATGCTTCAGTGTTAGCTAAACATTAGCGGAATATTTGACGCTACCAGTGTGACATAACACCGGGGAGCAGAGCAGTACTGGGGAGTTAAATGTTCAAACTTGAATTGCAAAACCCGTGCTGGATTGAGTTGTTAAGCCAGTGTCACCTTGTGTCTCATCAGCGTAGGGCCAAGGACACTAATTTGCAGCCTATTGTGTGAATTGCCCTCAATATTCGAGTTCAGTAAATCAGCGTCCAACTTCTTCCCTCGACGATATTCGGCACTTTGCTACCTTCGGCCGAAAGGGAGAGGGTGGTTACCCCCCACCCCCAACCTCTGGCGTTTCCATACCACAAGTCGTTGAGTGTGGGGGCGCGTGCGTGGGCGGGGGCAGATGGGCGTGCTGTGGCCGACAAAATCTCGCGCTTCTTACATAGGTTTTGAGGTCAATTATAGGTGACTTTCCACGTCGTGGTCGAAAGGGAAATCGAAACATTATGACATTTGCGTATTCAATGAAATACTGAGGTAAACAAAAGCATTAATTTATAGGATAGCAAGGCACATAACAGTTCTGATTATGTTACTACGGGTCTGGCATATGCTTGTTAGGCATATATCCAATCGTATCGTTCCTTATATATCAATAATTATATTTCAAAGCGAGTGGTCAAAATAATTTCCCAACTCCAATTTCTGATCACGAATACTATCGGAAACCATCTCGTCTAATTTAAAAAAGGTCAAATGGGTTAATGAAGGTTACTGACCTCCAATGCCCCAAGTAGGTTCCTTACCTATGCAAGTCAATAATGCTCGGAAAAGCTGGCTATCATCGGCTCTAAGCGTCACATGACACAATTTAGGCAAGCTGCCGGGAGATACTGCAACATTTGACCTCACAGCTCTATCATATGACCTGACATAAACATGATTACTCTGCTCAATTGGCGGAAATGATGCACCAGGGACAACTGAAAATGTCCGGGCTATCTATTCCAGCGTTCGGAAGATATAGAAAGCCCAAGGGGGCGTGACAACAACACCGCCGCCGCCTCCTATATGGGCGAGCGTCAGTGAAGCCAGCACAAAATGACCGAGCGCACACATACGGCCCGGCCGCGAGTTTCCGCGGAAGGGTCATGACCCGCGTAATACCCGCTGGGTGGCGGCACCAGCCCACGTGACGCAATGATCGTGTCAATCGGCCAATTATAGACGGCCGACTGGGACGGGGCTGTTGTTGCTGGCACAGCGGCCGGCGCCAGGGCGGGGGCGGCTCACTCGGCGCAGCGGCCTGAGGCGGGCTCGTCGGCCTGAGACGGGCTCGTCGGGCCGGAGCTGTGTCGCCGCGAGCACAGACGCGCCGCCGGCGACTCTGTCGCCTCCGAGAGGAGTTGTTGCCGTCGCTGGGGTCGGCGGGGCTGTGGGTCGCCGGCCGCTGGAGGCGGCTCAAGGTTCCGGTGTGCACGGCACGGTGTCGCGGCTTGACGTGATATTATACGCAGGGCGAAGGTAAAAACCAACTTCTGGATTTTCCTGCGATCTTGCGGTTCATATTGATGCCGATAAATTCCTCACACAGTGACAACTATTGCTGCTAAAGCTGCAGTAGGTGCAAATCATGGCTCATCATCGTTCAACAATCTTAACTTATGTATATTGCACGGTGACCTTTCCCGGCAAACAGAAAATGGAGGGAATGCAATATATTGTAATTTATAATGATGCCAGAGTTAGTCGGTTTCGTGTGAAGTTTGGCCTTTAATCTAGTGTGAATTGCGGCTATAGCCTTGCAAAGGGTCACCAAAATATCCAGCCAGGAAGGGTACACTAACACCACCACCTGAGCGCTCCATAGTGAATTTGATGTGCGAGTGTTGAGAGTTCAGGTTTTCCAGGAAACCTACCATCAGGGCCTGCTCCCCATGTGTCTATCGTCCGGCTAGTCGTGAATGTATCAAAATAGAATCTTGAGTTATTCTGTGATGCACAAAACATTCTGCTCCAGCCTATTTAAAGAATGATAGCTAGAGGAGGTGCACATGTGTTTTCCATGGTTAATCTCTGCCTTGCCGGTGGAAGTGGTCACCGAAAGAAAAAAACGTCGTTCATGCATTATATAAAGAGCGTGTACAAGTCGTCTACTGCTGGGCTAAATGCAGTTACATCCCGGATGTAATACTGGTGATTCTCACCATGTCATGTGAACGCAACTGAAGGTCGTGCAATTTCATGTTGTTATATTTCGTATAATAACAAATCATATTTTTTGTAGTCAAAGCAATCACACTTTGAAGAAGAACCTTGCAACAAATACCTAAGTTCAGTGAACCTGGTTGAGACCTCTTATCCCACGCTAACTGATGAGGCTTGTGCAATTTTAGCATTAGCCCTACGACACTTCATGGAGGACAGTACAGCCCGAGGTACAACCATTCATCGATGACCCACCACCTACCTAAACGATTCTTATCCCCACCAAATCCCTAACCCCACTAACTCTTAATCCCACCGATTCCTAGCCTCACCAATCCATCATAACCACACCAATTCTTAGCCCCACCAATTTTCAATCACTCCTTCAGGCAAGCAAATAATGGTAACAAGATTCGCTACGAGGCAGCATGCATGTCAAGTTTTGTACTAGATCTGACCTTCGAACAGGGCGACCTTGCCACTTAAGCAGATATTCAGAGACTAATACTATAAATGATCACATCTAAGATGACCTCCTTGAAGGTATATAGTCGAAATAAATTGCAAGTAATTGTAAGTTGAAGTTGAAGTACTTGCTCCTCCCAGACGTATTAAACGCATAAGAACTAATACTACTAACGCTTAGTATGTTGGGGACCTGGAAATTCATGCAAAACTGGTCATGTAGGCTAGGCATGACCTAACATGACTTTGGTAATGTTCTGCACCGTTCATTCATCATAGCTACGTGAAGCCACAAGAGAATGTCCACCGCAAAGAAGACAGAACAGCAAAAGTCGGCAGCTACTTGACACTCGTCTGGGAGGGGAGCAGCGAGAAGTCGCACCCCGCTCGTCTCCAGAGGACAGCCACATGTGCAGGCGTCGTCGGCGCATCCCACTTCCCACTGGTGTCCACTTACAGAGCGGCGTGCCTCGCCGCCATCGTTCACCCGCCATCGCCACCCAACACCCGCCGAGACGGCCGGGATGCCGGCTGCTGAGGGCGCTGGACCACCAGGCACCCCACCCCCGCGCACGGGGAGACGAACAAGTGCACAGGCTCGCAGCACCAGGCGGTCCGAACAACACCAGCAGTGGGGTCTGATGTCATGCCGCACTCTGACAGTCGCCAGCTTCGCCGAAGTCATGACCGCAAGGTTAGTAAAACAGCTCGTAAAACTCAATGTTGCGAGCAGAGAGGGACAAGTGTTAGTCCTGCTGAGTGAGAAATGGCATCCAGACATTGGTGCAAGCACCACCGCGCTGTTGCCGTTGATGTACGCCACATACTTCCGCAAACCGGTCTGCTGCCCAGCACTGTACAGCCCCAGCCGGTCTGCTGCCCAGCACTGCACAGCTCCAGACAGTCTGCTGTCCAGCACGGTACAGCTCCAGACAGTCTGATGTCCAGCACGGTACAGCACCAGCCGGTCTGATGCCCAGCGCTGTACAGCTCCAGACAGTCTGCTGTCCAGCACTGTACAGCTCCAGACAGTCTGATGCCCAGCACGGTACAGCTCCAGACAGTCTGCTGTCCAGCACGGTACAGCTCCAGACAGTCTGCTGTCCAGCACTGTACAGCTCCAGACAGTCTGATGTCCAGCACGGTACAGCTCCAGACAGTCTGATGTCCAGCACTGCACAGCCCCAGACAGTCTGATGTCCAGCGCGGTACAGCTCCAGCCGGTCTGATGCCCAGCACGGTACAGCCCCAGACAGTCTGATGTCCAGCACTGTACAGCACCAGCCGGTCTGCTGTCCAGCACTGTACAGCTCCAGTCAGCCTGCTGTCCAGCGCGGTATAGCTCCAGACAGTCTGTGCGGAGCACTGATGACCAGCACTGTACAGCTCCGACAGTCTGCTGTCCAGCACTGTACAGCTCCAGACAGTCTGCTGTCCAGCACGGTACAGCACCAGCCGGTCTGATGACCAGCACTGTACAGCTCCAGACAGTCTGTGCCCAGCGCAGCACCAGCCGTCTGATGACCAGCACTGTACAGCCCAGCGTCTGCTGTCCAGCGCGGTATAGCTCAAAAGACCTGGTGCTCATGGCCAATATTCTGCTGGCAGCTGGAGAACATCCCACCATCGGGCAGGTCCCTCCCGTACGCAAATTGTGGCAACGCATTTCCCTAATGAGATGAGTCTGGCCATAGGATATGATGATCAGGTCTTCTGCAGAAATGTATTACCAAAATGAACCATTTGGAGAATATGCCTAAGGTAAACGTTCATCTCAAAACGCCTAATGTTTGCAAAATAAATTAGCTGAGTGACATTGCGCGAATTTTGGTCCGTGCAAATTCGCTTATGCAAATTATTCGCCAAGCAAATCCTCGTTAGCACAATATTCATCCCAAAACCGTTATCAGCATACCACTTGTCCTAACATGTTTCATACCTACCCACAGTTTACCGTAACGATATGCTGCTAGATATTTTCACAATTATTAATTAATAAATAAAGAATTGCACGAAAATTGCCGTCGCAACCATCCGATATTATAAACTTTGGTTGCTTGCAGAGGACAGGTCTCCGAGACCTCGCTAACGAAACATCGTCAACCAGATTTTGCAGTGCACTTGGAATGTTTCCTTCCGAGCTTGTCCGGTGCGAAAACCATCCGCTGTTGCGTGCGCCTCGTCCCTATTCGCGCGCTCCACAAAGCGAAACAAAACAAAAGATGGCGTCGGCCTGCACGCGCGGCCGGCGCGGCGCGCCGTCGGAAGCGCGCGAAACGCACCAGCGCGCGCGGGCGCAAACAAGGCGCGCCAGCGCGCGTCAGCCAGCCAAACGGCAGGCGGGCACAGGAGGCCAGCCAGACGTCAAGCGGTCACAGAAGGCCAGCTGGCGCGGCTTCCGCGCCGCCCGTGGCCCGCACGTCCGCCGACCAACACTCATTCTAAGCACCGACCAAACGGAGTGGGTGCGGGGACGGGCGTCACGGCGGCCGACTCGGGTTCGGCGCTGTCCGAAATCTTTGGCGAGGTCCGACTGGCACCTCAGCCCACCGTGTGGGCACGAATCAATGGGGTGTCGCGTGTTGTCTCAGATCGAAATGTCTCCAACCAGAAGCAACACACGAACGCAACCGGGAACCGGCGCGGCTTTGGCGGCTGGCTCACGTGCGAGCCGGCGGCAAAATCTCGGGTCATGTGGCAGGGGCACTAAGCGGCGCGATGGGCGGCCAGACTCACACTGGATGGTGATGGTTGGTTGGTTATTTGGGCTTTCGAGCGCATCGACTGCGTTGGTCATACAGCGCCCATAACAATTGTAGATGGACAACTTAAGAGGATTCATGCGAACGGCAGTATGCGAGACTTCAAAAGACAGACAAGTCACTTCAGTGCCACATGTCCACGAGGACCTGTGGCACTGAAGTGACACATGTCCATTTGTGATTGGAGGTGCGACTGGGACTTGGAGCGATTTGCACATGAGGTGTGCAAATCGCTCCAACCACTGGATGGTGATGGATGCCGGAATACTCACACTGGATGGCGATGGATGCCCGAATACTCACACTGGATGGTGATGGATGCCCGAATACTCACACTGGATGGCGATGGATGCCCGAATACTCACACTGGATGGTGATGGATGCCCGAATACTCACACTGGATGGCGATGGATGCCCGAATACTCACACTGGATGGTGATGGATGCCCGAATACTCACACTGGATGGTGAGTGAGGCGGCCAGACTGGTGAGACTGAAGCCAGTCGTCACGTTCATGGCGATGCACGTGAAGTGTCCGCCGTCCCTGTGTCGGTCCACGCGCGTGATGTGCAGGTCGCTGCCGCGCTGGAACCGGCGACTAGAGTTCATCACCATCTGGCCGTCCAGCTGCCAGTAGAAGCGGATGAAGCTCGTGTTGGAGACCATGCACTCGAGGTCGACGCTGGCGCCCTCGCGCACCACCAGGTTCTGCGGGTGCCGCGAGAAGTAGAAGTCGTCCAGTGCCAGCGTCGCCGCCGCCAGGAGGCCGACTGCGGACACAGAGGTCAGGTCACCGCCAGGTCAGGTGTAATCTCAGTTACAGAGTATCGGATAAAGCCGCGGTGCACCAGGGAAGATGTGGCGATGCAGAACCGGCGCGCCAGCAGGGGTAACGAACGGTGGTGTGTATTGATCTGGACCCATTAAAGGGTGTCGTGTTTATATCTTGATCTATCGCACGGTGTCGTGTACCTATCCCGATCCATTGTACGGTGTTGTATGTTTATCCAGACCTATCGCACGATGTCGTGTATCTATTTGAACACATTACCCGATGCGGCATCTATCTGAACCCATTAAGATATGTCGTGTGTCTATCTAGACACATCGAACAGCGACGTATATATCTGAATCACGCAACTGCACCGTGTATCTATTTCGACCTGATGAAAGGTATTGTGTAACTATCTGGACCCAATTTACGCCATGTGCAGTGGTCACTGCTGAACCGGTCCCCATCCCAACGATCGCTTGTTGCAGCCAAGTCAAGGCCGGGCCAGTGATTTACTACCGACGCAGAAGAATCAACTCCATCATGATGCTTTCAAAACGTTGGCCTCTTCGCGGCGGAAGTTCATTTGCTCGCAGCCGGAACCGCTGACTCACTCGCTGACACCAACGGGTCATAAACACCCGTCTGGAGACAGCTGACCCATCTTCCCAAGATATGATCCACTAGACAACACATTTACATGCACTTAGCAGGCGCGTCCGACCTACTCTCTAAAATTACTACATTTTAGTGAGATTACTTGGCTCACTGCATAATGGATTCAAACCAGCATCTGTGTCAACCAGCAGCCGCCCAGTGTACCGCACGACTTGAGGCTGCGGTCTCTCAAACTGAGATCAGTGCATCGGTCGTAATGTATTCAAGTCGCGTCAGACGTTCTGACACACCCACTCCGTCCATGGTCATATCCAGAGCGACGACACAGCTAGAAAGGCCTGACAGGTCCACTCTGTCCATAGGCATACCTAGAACTCCGGTACAGCTAGAAAGGTCTGACAGATCCACTCTGGCCATAGGTATACCTAGAACGACGACACAGCTAAAAGGTCTGACAGGTCCACTCTGTACATAGGCTTGCCTAGAACGACAACACAGCTAGAAAGGCCTGACACGTCCACTCTGGCCATAGGCTTGCCTAGAACGACGACACAGCTAGAAAGGGTTAACACGTCAACAGGCATACCTAGAACTACGATACAGCTGGAAAGGTCTGACAAGTCAGCTCTGCCCGTAGGCATACCTAGAACGACGACACAGCTGGGAAGGTCTGCCGGCGGGGACGGCCGTCCAGTGAGCAGCCCCGCCACTCCGTCATCACAGCTCGGTCAGCGTCAGCACTTGGGCTCCAGTTTCTCAACTAGTCGCGACGGCGAGCACAACGGACGTCGCCGCCAGCGGGCTGTGGCGATATTTCCTGACGGCGACGGCCGGCGACCGGCGAGCCCCGGCGCGAGGTGCTCGGCCGGCCGCGCAGTGCTGGCCGCACCGCAGCCCCGGCCCCGACCCCGACACCGGCCCTAGCCCTGGCCCCGGCCCCGGCCCCAGCCCCAGCCCCAGCCCCAGCCCCAGCCCCATCCCCGGCCCCGGCCCCGCCAACGGCCGCTGTCTGCTGGCGAGCCCCGGCGCGAGGTGCTCGGCAGGCCGCACAGTGCTGGCCGCACCACAGCCCCGGCCCCGACCCCGACACCGGCCCCAGCCCCAGCCCCAGCCCCATCCCCACCAACGGCCGCTGTCTACTGGCGAGCCCCGGCGCGAGGTGCTCGGCCGGCCGCGCAGTGCTGGCCGCACCACAGCCCCGGCCCCGACCCCGACACCGGCCCCAGTCCCGGACCCGGCCCCGGCCCCAGCCCCAGCCCGGGCCCCAGCCCCGCCAACGGCCGCTGTCTACTGGCGAGCCCCGGCGCGAGGTGCTCGGCCGGCCGCGCAGTGCTGGTCGCACCACAGCCCCAACCCCAGCCCCGGCAACGGCCCCGGCCGCTGTCTGCTGGCGTGCGGCTGTCAAAGTTGGTCCATTGTGAGCGACGCCTGTCCGGCCGCCCCCGCAGCTGCGCCGCCGCCAGCCGTAACGACAGCGGGGCGGACGGCAGCCGGGTCGGCGCGTGGTCAGGCGGCGGCTGGAAACGTGCCGACACCGCGGCTGTGTCTGGGGAACATTCCGACACCGCGGCTGTGTCCGGGGAACATGCCGACACCGCGGCTGTGTCCGGGGAACATGCCGACACCGCGGCTGTGTCTGGGGAACATGCCGACACCGCGGCTGTGTCCGGGGAACATGCCGACACCGCGGCTGTGTCTGGGGAACATGCCGACACCGCGGCTGTGTCTGGGGAACATGCCGACACCGCGGCTGTGTCCGGGGAACATGCCGACACCGCGGCTGTGTCTGGGAACATGCCGACACCACGGCTGTGTCTGGGGAACATGCCGACACTGCGGCTGTGTCTGGGGAACATGCCGACACCACGGCTGTGTCTGGGGAACATGCCGGCACCGCGGCTGTGTCCGGGGAACATGCCGACACCGCGGCTGTGTCTGGGGAACATGCCGACACCGCGGCTGTGTCCGGGGAACATGCCGACACCGCGGCTGTGTCCGCGGTGTGTCCGGGGAACATGCCGACACCGCGGCTGTGTCCGGGGAACATGCCGACACCGCGGCTGAACATGCCGACACCGCGGCTGTGTCCGGGGAACATGCCGACACCGCGGCTGTGTCCGGGGAACATGCCGACACCGCGGCTGTGTCCGGGGAACATGCCGACACCGCGGCTGTGTCCGGGGAACATGCCGACACCGCGGCTGTGTCCGGGGAACATGCCGACACCGCGGCTGTGTCTGGGGAACATGCCGACACCGCGGCTGTGTCTGGGGAACATGCCGACACCGCGGCTGTGTCCGGGGAACATGCCGACACCGCGGCTGTGTCCGGGGCTCGGGTAGGCAGTGTCGCAGCAGGTCTCGGAGGGCCGACGTTCTGTGAGGACCCGCCGCACGTTCCACAGATTATCCATCATCGGCCGTTCGAGGCTGGCCAGACGACCAAGAATGTTGGCCGGACGGGAAGAATGCTTTGAGTGTGCTTGATAATATGAGATAAGCGTGGCACCGTCGGTTTTTTATGACGAGCTCGCTGGATGAAATGATCGGCTACTGTTATGGAGGTGATGATTGGAATGGCAGTGCACAAGATGAGATTCAAATCATGAAATTCCAGGTTCGAATCGGAGAAGACGAATTTATATGACGTAAATATCAGAATTCCTGTATAGAGCTATCACAAGTTTACCTAGGAGCGTTCCAAGACACAGAACATGCATTTTTGGACTAACATTCTCACGCCCGCAGCTAAGGTCAGAGCCGGAATCAATCGTGGTGTCAGGAAATTAGTGCCCTTGTCCTTATCCAGTGCTCCGAAGATTTATCTCCTTTCCGAAATGTACTTTGCAATGTAGCCATATACTTTGATACTATCTTGCAAATAATTACTGGTTGCCTTGTACAAAAACATGCCGAGTGCAAAGTAGCCATGCCCTGCATGTACTATGGGGAGCGAGGGTTGGTAAGAGTTCTGGAGCAGCACTATCCTGTCAGCGTTAATATTGTAAGCCTCTCCCTACGCCTACGTGCCTCCGAACGCGACCCAGCAAGCCAACCCTTGCTCAATGATGGAGTCCCACCGGCGCTACAATGTAGAGAGCAAGATTTCACGGGACGCTCAATAGGTTCTAATTTGGCATGGCCGAGTGCCCACACACACATTCTTAGTGTCTGTCAAGCAGAGTAGCTGTGTCCAGATGTCTGAAAAACAGAGGATAGGCTGTCTTGTGTCCAGACGTCTAAAAAACAGCGGATAGGGTAGTTGTGTCCGAACGTCTGCCAAGCAGAGGATGAGGTGTTTGTTAGTAAAACTGAGGATAGGGTGCTTGTGCCCAGATGTCTATCAAACAGAGAATAGGATGTTTGTCCAGATGTCTGCTTAGCAGAGGATAAGGTATCTGCGTCCATGTGTCTCCAAAACTGGCATGCCAAACTGGCATGGCAACACCTCGCACCTTTAAGGTGTATGACAACACCTCGCACGGTGGAGATGCATGGCAATATCTCTTACTGTGAAGGTGCATGGCAACATCTCCCACCGTGAAGGTGCATGGCAACATCTCGCACCGTGAAGGTGTATGGCAACATCTCGCACCGTGAAGGTTCGTAGCAACACCTCGCACCGTGAAGGTTCATAGCAACACCTCGCACCGTGAAGGTTCATAGCAACACCTCGCACCTTTATGGTGTATGGCAACATCTCGCACCGTGAAGGTTCATAGCAACACCTCGCACCTTTAAGGTGTATGTCAACATCTCGCACCGTGAAGGTGCATAGCAACACCTCGCACCGCAGCCGGTACTTGTCGCCAATGCCCGACGGCCGCTGGCTAAAGCACTCTGCGTGCATTCCGTAGTGTCGCGCTAAAGTTCTGAAAATAATAACGAGACTATTTCTGCTTTTGGAAATGCATTTCGGTGAATGAATCGCATCTGAGGTACATTAGCTCTGCGTACAAGCTTGAAGGCGCATGGCTGCACACACACACTAAAGCCGATGGCCTATAACTGATAGACACCGAGATTAGAGTGCACTGCGCTTTAGCTTTTCTTGCCCTCGCTCGTCCTGCGCGTCTACTGCAGCCGCATGCAGATCTTCACCTGATCTGATCTGCGACGCTACCGGCCGCTTCGACAATAAGAATAATACTCCATAGATTGTTGGTTTAATGTAGAAGTTCTGAATTGGTAGCAGTACAATCTGAGGTTCCACAAGACAGTATGTTAGCGTTCCTCGTCGTTGCACGCTTGGCTGAAGACATACCAAATCGTATTTAAATCGTCCACCTGATGTGTGCAGACGATAAGCAAATGTTCCGTTCCGTCCAATCTCAACAGGACACACATTCACTTCCGGCCGATACAGATAATCGGTACGAATGGTCTCAGACATGTAAGTAAACACTAATCTCATCGACATTTACCTCCACGTCGTTCATGTTTGGCACAGCGTTGCGCTACAACACGTAAATACCCGAATTCCATCCATAGAAATGTTGTCGGCAGATGCGCGATTTCGGTGTCCTTTTAGACGCGAGACTCATCTTTTGGTTAATCACACTGACATCACGGCTGTAAAAGAAAACGAGGCGCTTGACCTTCTAATCCGCGGCATGCAGGTGCTGTCCTGCGTGGGTCGGGCGCGTCTGGGCCGCATGGAATTTATGTGTGCATTTAATGTCCGAGTGCCCGCCCGGCTATTCAGTACGCCGAGGCAGTCTGGCGCCCCGCTGCGATTGCACACACCGCTCGGCTGAAATTCCGCACCATCGCGTTCTCGTGCGACCCTGTTCCGGAAACCAGTCCCATTGTGCGGCATGCGGACATGTTCCGAACCACTTCAAAGGGAGACTCGTGCGGGCGCGCTTTATGCAAACAGATGTCAAATTCCACAACCTGCTTAGCCAGCATGCTGCCAGCGCCTACTTGAACTCTGCGTTTGGTTTACGTTTTCCAATCCAATGTTCTCGCCGTGCTGGCACGCTTTACCAGTCTTCCGCCACAGGAAACGATTGGCTAGTGTTTTCATAAGGAGCTTTGAATGGGCTTGCTATCAGCTTCTTCAGTCTTCCTCCGCTGATCTCTTCCAACCAGCCAATCAAGTATGTGTTTATTTTAGCGTAAGTGACTACATTCGTGAATACGGTATCATCTCTGGATGTTAAGTGCATAACAACCAAGTAAACAGAACATTGGTGCCTTGACAACGCTTGTAACTACGCATCGGCACGTTATACGGTACGTCAGAATGCTCATGCGCTTCAGCCAACTCGTCAAACTCTATTGGACACACTACCGAGCCGACCATAGTCTAGGTCACACGACACTGCCCTGGGGCACACTTTCGGACACACTGCCGAGCCGACCATAGTCCAGGTCACACGACACTGCCCTGGGGCACACTTTCGGACACACTGCCGAGCCGACCATAGTCCAGGTCACACGACACTGCCCTGGGGCACACTGTCGGACACACTGCCGAGCCGACCATAGTCCAGGTCACACGACACTGCCCTGGGGCACACTGTCGGACACACTGCCGAGCCGACCATAGTCCAGGTCACACGACACTGCCCTGGGGCACACTGTCGGACACACTGCCGAGCCGACCATAGTCCAGGTCACACGACACTGCCCTGGGGCACACTGTCGGACACACTGCCGAGCCGACCATAGTCCAGGTCACACGACACTGCCCTGGGGCACACTGTCGGACACACTGCCGAGCCGACCATAGTCCGGCACACGCCCCACACCGACACTCAGCCCTGGCACACTGTCGGACACACTGCCGAGCCGACCATAGTCCAGGTCACACGACACTGCCCTGGGGCACACTGTCGGACACACTGCCGAGCCGACCATAGTCCAGGTCACACGGCACTGCCCTGGGGCACACTGTCGGACACACTGCCGAGCCGACCATAGTCCAGGTCACACGGCACTGCCCTGGGGCACACTGTCGGACACACTGCCGAGCCGACCATAGTCCAGGTCACACGGCACTGCCCTGGGGCACACTGTCGGACACACTGGCATGTGGTCGCCGGTGTATAACTTGACATGTGGCCGCCTGAGTATGGTTTCACATGTGGCCCCCTGTGTATGGCTTGGCACGGTTTGGTTCGCATCTGCCGACGAGTCAGCCCGCTGTCCACTACGTGCTGACGTCACCTCACTAGTGACGTCAGAGGGGACCATTTTCTTGGCCGAGCTGGCGATCTGGCACAGTGCGCACGTGGCTCATATGAGAGCAGAGACTTCTGGTAAGCAGCCCGCCACAGGCTTCTTGGATACACTTCCACCCTAGATGTCACGTGGTCGCTTCAGCCGCGCACGGCCGCGGAGGAGAGTCCACCTCGTCTCCTGTGGGTAATCTCTCAATGTGGATGATGCCACGAGCATCATGGGTATATATTTCTGGAAGAGAAATACTGGGAGGGCACAATATATGAAGGCAATAGACGGGCTGAAATCGATTTGGGACATACCACAAAGGTACGGTAAAAGTCGAAATGATTGAGAGGGCACAACAATATTGGTGGAAGGTGTCGAGTGCCTTCCTAAAAGCATACAAACCCACACCCATGATGGCATTGGGCACAGTCACTCACTCGAGGGTGCGGGAGGGGCCATGGGATAAGCCGCCCAGCACCTACCAGCCACTAATCTAATGGACAGGCCACCGCACCAGGCCAGTGTCATCCAGCAGTGACCACGCAACACGGCAGGGACCGACCCTGTGCAGCAGGGGCCGACCCTGTGCCAGCAGGGGCCGACCCTGTGCCAGCAGGGGCCGACCCTGTGCCAGCAGGGGCCGACCCTGTGCCAGCAGGGGCCGACCCTGTGCCAGCAGGGGCCGACCCTGTACAGCAGGGACCGACCCTGTACCAGCAGGGGCCGACCCTGTGCCAGCAGGGGCCGACCCTGTGCCAGCAGGGGCCGACCCTGTGCCAGCAGGGGCCGACCCTGTGCCGCAGGGGCCACCCTGTGCCAGAGGGGCCGACCCTGTGCCAGAGGGGCCGACCCTGTACAGAGGGACCGACCCTGTACCGGCCGACCCTTGCCAGCAGGGGCCGACCCTGTACAGCAGGGACCGACCCTGTACCAGCAGGGGCCGACCCTGTGCCAGCAGGGGCCGACCCTGTGCCAGCAGGGGCCGACCCTGTGCCAGCAGGGGCCGACCCTATGCCAGCAGAGACAGATCCTGTGCCAGCAGAGACCGGTTGGGAGCAGATGGCGACGCGCTAGACACACCCACCTCAGCTAAAACCCCGGAACTTTCACAGACTGGCGCCTGTGACCTGAACCTGTGCCAGACCAAACCTGAACCGGTACCGGATCAGACCTTGGTCGTGCACGGGGCTAGATCTGGACCCAAATCCGGACCAGACTGGGACGCGTCGGACACACCCACCTCAGCGAGGCCCGCCGGAGCCTGTCGAGAGGTGCCCAGCCGGCAGCCGGCGGTCGGCGGGTACGCTCTGGCCGGCCGCCGCTGCCCACGGACATTAGCGAGGCCCGGCTGGTGCGCTGCCAGCCGACGAGCACGCCCGGCCCTGCCTCGGTGGCAGGAGCCGGCCGCCGGCCCGGCCGCGGCCATGCGCCAGCCAGCCGACAGACAGAGCCGACAGACGTGACCGACAGACGGGACCGACAGACGCGACCGACAGACAGAGCCGACAGACGGGACCGACAGACGGGACCGACATACGGGACCGACAGGCGGGACCGACAGACGGGACCGACAGACGGAGCCGACAGACGGAGCCGACAGACGGGACCGACAGACGGGACCGACAGACGGGACCGACAGACAGAGCCGACACCGACAGACGGGACCGACAGGCGGGACCGACAGACGGAGCCGACAGGCGGGACCGACAGGCGGGACCGACAGGCGGGACCGACAGACGGGACCGACATACGGGACCGACAGACGGGACCGACAGACAGAGCCGACAGACAGAGCCGACAGACGGAGCCGACAGACGGAGCCGACAGACAGAGCCGACAGACGGGACCGACAGACAGAGCCGACAGACAGAGCCGACAGACGGGACCGACAGACGGGACCGACAGACGGGACCGACAGACGGGACCGACAGACGGGACCGACAGACGGGACCGACAGACGGAGCCGACAGACGGGACCGACAGACGGGACCGACAGACAGAGCCAACAGACGGGACCGACAGACGGGACCGACATACGGGACCGACAGACGTGACAGACAGACGGGACCGACAGACGGGACCGACAGACGGGACCGACAGACGGGACTGACAGACAGCGCCGACAGACGGAACCGACAGGCGGGACCGACAGGCGGGACCGACAGACGGGACTGACAGACGGGACTGACAGACAGCGCCGACAGACGGAACCGACAGACGGGACCGACAGACGGGACCGACAGACGGGACCGACAGACGGGGACCGACAGACGGGACCGACAGACAGACGGGCGACGGACCGACAGACGGGACCGACAGACGGGACCGACAGACAGGGAGACCGACAGACGGGACCGACAGACGGGACGGGACCGACAGACGGGACCGACAGACGGGACCGACAGACAGAGCCGACAGACGGGACCGACAGACGGGACCGACAGACGGGACCGACAGACGGGACCGACAGACGGGACCGACAGACGGGACCGACAGACGGGACCGACAGACGGGACCGACAGACGGGACCGACAGACGGGACTGACAGACAGCGCCGACAGACGGAACCGACAGGCGGGACCGACAGACGGGACCGACAGACGGAGCCGACAGATGGGACCGACAGACGGGACCGACAGACGGGACCGACAGACGGGACCGACAGACGGGACCGACAGACGTGACAGACAGACGGGACCGACAGACGGGACCGACAGACGGGACCGACAGACGTGACAGACAGACGGGACCTACAGACGGCAGAAGATGTGTATAGGCAGACGACTGACTCTGGCTCTGGCGGGTCGGCAGTTACCGCACTCCACCATCGCGTCCACCGAGCGTCGTACGGCCGCCGCACGACGTCCATGGTTGTCGGCGGCCTGCCAAAGTACCCCCACCCCCCACACCCTACCCCAACCACCGACATGACCAGCAATTGTTACGCACTCTGTCCTACCCCACCCGCATGCTCTCGACTGCTACGTCCTCTGTCCGGGTACCCCTCCACACCGACATGGCCCTCAACTTGAACGCCCAGTGCTCACCGACAAGATGTCTATAGGCATTCGACCATCATCGGATGCATCGACAACGTCGCTTTGGGCGGAAATGACCACAACAGGTGACGCGCCCTAAAGCCCAAACAGCTAACCAACCAACTCGACAACATTGCCAACCGACCGTTCAACCAACATCCGCCGCCGGACGTCGCATCTCTTCATCAAAACAACTGCGGGCTGCAGATGCAGCTGCGTCCCCCCCCCATCCGTGGCCCCTCTCGCCAGTCACCCCTCTCCTCCCCGCCCGTTGAGGAGGTTCATTTATTCGCTGCAGCGGCGGTGGCCCACAACTCACGCCGACTGGCGGGTCCAATTCGGCGTGCCAGCGTAGTTCATTTGTTCCCGTGTGCAGCGCTCGTGCACGGCGAGACACCCGGCGCCGCGGACTTCTGCCGAGCATGTTGGCCAATCACTGATTCACTGAGATCACTGGTCGGCTGATTCAGCCACATGCGCAGTCTGCAGTGCACTTGGAAGCGCTCGGAAACCAATGACACGTTCTTCAGCTATGTATATGCAACAACAAAATGTTCATGCTTTGGAACCACATGATACGTAAGTTACTTTTAGTGCTTCAATGAAACCGGAAATTGGCAAATGAGTTGCTCAAATCGATCCTCAGCCAGTTCCCCGTCCCCCCTAGGGTATGGGGATTAATTTTGTCCTGGAATGAATCCCCACAGGGCAGGATTAATTTTGTCCTTTGTGCTGGTCCTCGTTACATCACTTCCGTATGTTGTGTTAACATCAATGTCAGATCCTCAAAAGTCGCCGATCTAGGTCAATTTAAGCGATCTAAACTCCAAATCGACTTTTTCATGTTCAACTGATCGCTGCAGATTCCTAAATGAAGGCACCAACATGACAGTTTCACATTTCGCTTAAGTCAGTAGATTTAACAAAACTGATATATGGGATGTTTTGGAGTTGTTAATTTTCTCTCGTTATTTTTGTAACATTCACTTTTACGATTATCATATTAAATGATGACGAACCTGTGCATATTTACAGTCAGTTTACTTCAACTACTGTTTCTGGTTGCGACTGATGTATTTTGCAGATAAATTTTGGGTTAAACATTTTTTGAAAACTTTTATGTTTGTTGAAAAGTTCGAGGATCGAAGTGTTGAAAAGGTTAGTATTTGCTATAAAGCTTGCAAAGTTACTTCTACCCATAAAGCTAAGGAATGCAAACGGAAAGCGTTTGTTTTTTTGTTGTTTTTTTATTTGCTCGCGCCGAGTGTTAGATTGAGTGCTGGACGGCTGTCAGGTAGACCATTTAGGGAACCAATAGATTGCAAGCCACTTATCAACCAACAACAGTACCGCTACCATGCGTCGATCCTATCACCTAGCCAGCTTCCACCAGCAGCGGCCGTGCCGTCACCATCCAACTGTTAGCTTCCTTGGTCGGGCTGAAGGCCATGCACAACACAACAAGGTTTCGTGCCTGCGCCTGATTAGATGCTCTGAATTAAATGCTCACGTTCTACCGTACAAACGAATGGTGCAAACCTTTGAATGAATGATAGCGTAGCTGGTGCATGGCGAGTGGCCATCACCGCCCGCAACCTTTGCATCACTAATCGCACTGAGCCTCATCATGGCGCCGATATTGCGTTCAGTATGCAAACGATTACAACCGACAGAGAGGCGTGGTGAATACCAAGCACGGACGCTGTGTCGCCGGGCCGCGTCTGAAACGGTGCGAGGGCGGAGTCAAGTGGGACGGTGTAATTGAGGGCCATTACCGAGGTGTTGGAGAGTGGTGAACGTAATTGCCGAATGGGTTTCTACTTAATCGGCACCGCTCGTCAATTATTACAGTAGGGGGTGATCGTTCAATTTGAGGCGAGTTCACAGTCCATTCACGAACAAACAGCAGGGGAAGCTGGCTCTTGTCAGCTTCTTGTCGCATGGACACGGGCATCAATGAATAGTATCAGGAAATCACTTGATTGAACTCAGCCGTGTAAACTCATGGCACGCAGGTCTGCAGCTGTGCTTTTTGACAGGAACTTCGTGATCAGTAACAATCTAAGTTGTGGATCCTCCACAGCACAACGCAATTGTGCCTTGGCGTTACTAGCTTTCTACCTAGCTGAGGTGCTCCTGGGGCTACTTCTACTAATAACTGGTGGTGGCCTATCTGCAAAAAAA
Source organism: Imbricaverruca yamaguchii (assembly GCA_034440575.1). Classification (NCBI taxonomy): domain Eukaryota; kingdom Metazoa; phylum Arthropoda; class Thecostraca; family Neoverrucidae; genus Imbricaverruca; species Imbricaverruca yamaguchii. Next base: position 165,409 of record JAOTOL010001516.1, read on the forward strand.
AGACAAATAAAAAGATGCAAATAGTTATAGTGAACTGTATGTGTGGAGAGTAATGACATGTATATTGGCATCCTAAGGCATTCCTAAGCTGGCTGTCCTAACTTTTGAATAGCTGGCGATGGGAAAGCTCAATAGCAATCGAGCCTGTAACAGTGCGTGTAGCCAAATAGGATAGGCTACTGCATACGAAACAGGGGTCGACATTAGGAGGAAAAAAAAATTATTGTTTCATCTGCCCAGTCGCACCGTCGTGTGATTTCACCATGTGAACCACCGGAAGAGCACCGGAAATAAGGGCTAGTTAGTTAGTTATTTGGGCTTGAGGGCGCATCGACTAAGAGGAAAGAGAATGGCAACCGCCTCATCTCAATCAAACGTTTGATTTTCACGATCCAGACCGAGGTACGGCCAACCGCGGAATGACGACTGTGTTTAGCCGTAAAATATTCGCTATGCCAGCCACTTCACAGGCTGTGCTTTTATTCCTCTCCCTCGAAGCCATCTATCTTTGCGAGCAGTGTGAAATGTCTCGAGCGGCCCGTCGGGTAATGTGGTTGTCTCGAGCTGACCGGTCGGGTAATGCGAGATGTACTGAACCGACCGGTTGGGTAGTGTGAGGTGTCTCGAGCTGATTCGTCGGGTAATGCGAGGTGTCTCGAGCTGATCAGTCTGCTGATTATGTGAGGTGTTCCAAGGTGATCCGTCGGGTAATGTGAAGTGTTCCGAGCTGACCGGTTGGGTAATGTGAGGTGTCTCGAGCTGATCCGTTAGGTAATGAGAGGTGTCCTTGAGGCGACAGGGTGTGACCACACCTCCCTCCAGGTGACAGGGTGTGACAGTCACCTCCCCTCAGGGTGTGACCGGCACAGCTGGACAGGAGACGTGGTGCCGACGGCCGGCACGTCGTAGTCGGACGTGCCGGCACGCCAAGGCCTTGGCGAATAAGTTCGGCTCAGCTCCCGCCACGTTACAGTACGAGGGGCTGCACGCGTACTCTACCAAATCGAGGCATGATCCGATATGCATACGCAATGCTATACTAACGCTGGCGGTCCGGTATTGATGCTGTGCGTAAAGCTACCGTAATGCTGACGGTCTGGTGTTGATGACGTGGGTAATGTTACGGTAATGTTGACGGTCTGGTGTTGATGACGTGGGTAATGTTACGGTAATGCTTACAGTCTGGTGTTGTTGACGTGTGTAACGCTATCGTAATGCTGACGGTCTGGTGTTGATGACGTGGGTAACGCTACCGTAATGCTGACGGTCTGGTGTTGATGACGTGGGCAATGTTACTGCAATGCTGACGGTCTGGTGTTGATGACGTGGGCAATGTTACTGTAATGCTGATGGTCTGGTGTTGATGACGTGGTGTAGTGTAGTGTAGTGTAGTGTAGTGTAGTGTAGTGTAGTGTAGTGGTTTGTAGTGTAGTGGTGTGTAGTGTAGTGTAGTGTAGTGGTGTGTAGTGTAGTGTAGTGGTGTGTAGTGTAACGCTACCGTAATCCTGATGGCCTGATGTTGATGCTGTGGGTAATGTTACGGTAATGCTGACGGTCTGGTGTTGATGACGTGGGTAATGTTACGGTAATGCTGACGGTCTGGTGTTGATGACGTGGGTAACGCTACCGTAATGCTGACGGTCTGGTGTTGATGACGTGGGTAACGCTACCGTAATGCTGACGGTCTGGTGTTGATGACGTGGGTAACGCTACCGTAATGCTGACGGTCTGGTGTTGATGACGTGGGTAACGCTACCGTAATGCTGACGGTCTGGTGTTGATGACGTGGGCAATGTTACTGTAATGCTGACGGTCTGGTGTTGATGACGTGGGTAAGGCTACCGTAATGCTGGAGGTCCGGTTAGTTAGTTATTAGGGCTTTAGGGCGCATCGACTCGGTCATGTAGCGCCGATTCTGGAGGTCCGGTGTTGGTGATATGGGTAATGCCATAGTAATGCTTGTGGTCCGGTTTTGATTATTTGTGGATAATATTGCAGTAGTGTCGGGAATCCAAGGGTGGTTATGTGTGGATACTACCCTCCCCAATCACTAGGAATCCCAGCTCATGTACATCAACGATACGTTGAATCCCTTTGTGATTGTATGTGCATGCCTTTTCTTCTGATACATCAATATCGACCAAGCCAATTTAAGGATTAATGGTAGTACCATTTTTTAGGTTCATAGTTTGCCACTTCTATGCATAAATGTTGCAAATTGTATACAGACACGTCTGTGCGCATTTATACGACAGGATGACCATGAATTCATCGACGAAGTCACCACAGCTCGGGGAAAATAAATGCAGGCATACTCTTGGGAATACATAATGCCGAGATAATGATGAGGTATTGGTGGGCTAATGTAGAGGTCAAGTTGAAATATCGCCCCCGAGAAGCGCACAAAGGATACTGGCAGGACTGTTAATCAACTCGGAGCTCCCATGCTTGCAAAGTAAGACGTGAATAAGCCATCATGAGGTCCACAAAAGAACACGTCTGCAGCGAAGCGCAGGGTGAAACACAGGCTTACACGTAGCTATTCTTGAAGGGTGGGAGGCTGGTGTGGAGTGGGGATGGAGGATCAGTTGTAGCCCATTACGAGCATGAGGAAGCATGTCTCAACACCAAGCAGGACACATATGTAAGCACACACAAGCTTGTCGTCCAACGTCGGACTGTCAGGATCTGTCCCATCTATAGTGAGTCGCGCAGAGTCCAGAGATCGTGTTGTAATCAGCTTACCTAAACGGATCGGCAACGACTCAAACGTGTAGCATCATTCGACCCAAGTTGTCAGACATGGCCCGATCACAATACCAGCTGTTATCTGATACGCTGACTATGTCCAGTCATTCAATTGCACATCTCACATGGCCTTCCGCCAATACTAGCTGCTCTCGGATACCTTGACAATATCCAGTGGTTCGTCAGCACAGCTATCTTATCTAACATCACATGACGCCAATACCAGCTGCTCTCGGATACCCTGGCCATATCCGACAACAGCATATAGGCATGCGATGGAGTAGCCGACACACTGTAACGCTGAGTAACTCCTGAGTAACTGAGTAACACTGAGTAACTCCCGCAGATGGCGAGGTACAGGTCGACAGCGTCGACGGCCCGTCGACGGCCCGCCGACGGCCCGTCGACGGCCCGCCGACGGCCCGCCGACGGCCTGCCGACGGCGTCGTGACGATGTGTCGGTGGTGTGTGGTGTGTGTGGTGTGTGTGGTGTGTGGTGTGTGTGTGTGTGGTGTGTGGTGTGTGGTGTGTGGTGTGTGTGTGGTGTGTGGTGTGTGGTGTGTGGTGTGTGTGGTGTGTGTGGTGTGTGTGGTGTGTGTGGTGTGTGTGGTGTGTGTGGTGTGTGTGGTGTGTGTGGTGTGTGTGGTGTGTGTGGTGTGTGTGGTGTGTGTGGTGTGTGTGGTGTGTGTGGTGTGGTGGTGTGGTGGTGTGGTGGTGTGGTGGTGTGGTGGTGTGGTGGTGTGGTGGTGTGGTGTGTGGTGTGTGGTGGTGTGGTGGTGTGGTGGTGTGGTGGTGTGGTGGTGTGGTGGTGTGGTGGTGTGGTGGTGTGGTGGTGTGGTGGTGTGGTGGTGTGGTGGTGTGGTGGTGTGGTGGTGTGGTGGTGTGGTGGTGTGGTGGTGTGGTGGTGTGGTGGTGTGGTGGTGTGGTGGTGTGGTGGTGTGGTGGTGTGGTGGTGTGGTGGTGTGGTGGTGTGGTGGTGTGGTGGTGTGGTGGTGTGGTGGTGTGGTGGTGTGGTGGTGTGGTGGTGTGGTGGTGTGGTGCGTGGTGCGGTGCGGTGCGGTGCGGTGCGGTGCGGTGCGGTGCGGTGCGGTGCGGTGCGGTGCGGTGCGGTGCGGTGCGGTGCGGTGCGGTGCGGTGCGGTGCGGTGCGGTGCGGTGCGGTGCGGTGCGGTGCGGTGCGGTGCGGTGCGGTGCGGTGCGGTGCGGTGCGGTGCGGTGCGGTGCGGTGCGGTGCGGTGCGGTGCGGTGCGGTGCGGTGCGGTGCGGTGCGGTGCGGTGCGGTGCGGTGCGGTGCGGTGCGGTGTGGTGTGGTGTGGTGTGGGGGTGTGTCGGTCGGCCGCGTGTCGTCACGTCATTACAGGTGCGGAACCACGCATCAGTGGGCCTACGTGGCCTGATGTGACATGACAGTCCACGCACGGCCGCCGCCGCACTAATGTCAAGCGTGCCACCCACGCCCCGCCCCGCCCCCGCGGCAGCGGCACCGCCTGAGGCGCCACACGACCGCTGATCTGCGCACCAAGTGCATGTGGCGGTGAAATTTTGTCGGTCGGACTCGAGTCGGCGGTACGGCCGGTTGGTGTCCATATTTGGCTTGTCGCAGAGCCAGAATTTCTGGGCTCTCCGGACTCGTGGCTGTCAAATCAGGAGTATCGCTTCTGATGCTGCACTAGGCGCACCAACAAAATATCCGCTCCATCATGCAGCACCAATGTTTTGAAACTGCTCCTAACGAAACCGCACAATAGCAATCGTTCTGGAATTTGCGAGTGCTGAAGGTGCTCAACTTCCTCCCCGCTTCCCAGAAGCGGATATGAAGTCATGGCCCTAATTGTTATGAGCATAATGCGCTCTATTTATTGGTGAATACATTGTATTTGATACTGCCACGTTTCAGATTGTTTTATATATGTGCAATGCTGTCAAAGAAACACCAATAGTTCTAAAATTTAAACAGTGAATCATTGGTATTGTTTGTAAAGACACGGCGTCAACCATACTTTGGACGTACTAATACCACCGAGAAGCCTCCACTGTTCCATCGACTTGGTATTTGTTTACGCTAAGTTCAATCACACGTCATGCTAGCTCATCTCAAGATCTTGTGCCGTATTCAAATTAACTAGATGGTAAAACAAAGTTAAAATATAAACAAATACAAGCAACAAGTTCGTTTCGACCAGCTGAGCTTAGTAATAATTTCGGGGTCTTTTCCAGTGATCATGTCTGCGATTCAGTACATTGCAGTGTTCTCTGCCCCATCTCCGGCGGGTCCATGATCCCGGGCGGCTGGCCATGACCGGCTTTGATAGCCTGAGGCAGACATTTGAGACGAGACGACACGAGCGGGTCCCGTCGTGCAGACTCGCGAGCGTCCGTGTAGCTCCCAACAGGTTCCTGATGGTCGTGCCATTGTGACAACCGTCATGGTGACGTCATTGCTGACTCGAGATGGCAGGCATTTGTCGCCACAGTCTCACAGGAAGCGAACGGGCTGAGAAGGAGTTGCGGTGCGAATGACGAATTGCTGATGTCACACGGGTATCACGCCTAGCAACAGCTCGATAGGTACTATCCATCAACGGCTATTTCTTGCGGGCGCATCTTATGGTATATGTTGCAAAAAACCCTCACCACTGTACTTGTGACTGCAAATGAACTGCGAAAGCCGTGGCTGGCCAGAGAGTGCTTAGTGGAATGGTCCCGGCTACAGCGTGTTCAGTGGTGTGGTCCCGGTGTTCAGTGGAATGGTCCAGGCTACAGCGTATCCAGTGGTGTGGTCCTGGTGTTCAGTGGAGTGGTCCTGGTGCTCAGCGAAGTGTTCCTAGTGTTCAGTGGAGTGGTCCTGGTGTTCAGTGGAGTGGTTCTGGTGTTTAGTGGTGTGGTCCTGGTGTTCAGTGGAGTGGTTCTGGTGTTCAGTGGAGTGGTCCTGGTGTTCAGTGGTATGGTCCTGGTGTTCAGCGGAGTGGTCCCGGTGTTCAGCGGAGTGGTCCTATTATTCAGTGGAGTGGTCCCGGCTACAGCGTGTTCACTGGAGTGGTCCTGATGTTCAGTGGAGTGGTTCTGGTGTTCAGTGGTATGGTCCTGGTGTTCAGTGGAGTGGTCCTGGTGTCCAGCGGTGTGGTCCCGGTCAGTGTGTTCAGTAGAGTGGTCTCGGCCAGACGGCGGATGATTTGTTCGGCTCCACGACGCCGACGGCGTGACCTTTGTTAACCAACATCTTGGAACACTCGTGTTCTGGGGCCACGGCCGGCACGCGGTCCATCACGTTCCGGCCGCGGGCCGGTCGGCAGGACCTTTGAGCTCCGACGGCCCGTCTCTGGCGGGAGGCCATCCCCGCCTCCCCCCGCCCCTCCCGGCCGGCCCCCTCCCGCTGTCAAAACAAACAGCCGGCGGCCCGTACGCAGAACTCGATACGAGACGGCGACACACTGTCACTACACCGGCAATCGGATTACCGCAGGGCCGGCGATGTATGCCTGAAGCCGGCCAATTACCGACCAATTAGCCGGGCGTGCCGGCTTGGCCCCGGCCGGTGCATCGGCTGCAGAGGCGCCGCGCACGACCTGGTGCCCTGCGGCTACTGCAGGGGCCACCACGGCCCAGTCGGCAGCGCCAGCACAGCTGACTGCCGGGCACTGGTGCATCGGCTGCACACGCAGGTCTCGGGTCTGTACACACTGGCCTTAGGTCTGTATACACTAGTATGTGGTTTGTACACGCTGGTCTGGGGGTTTGTACACACTGGTCTGGGGTCTGTACACACTGGTCTGGGGTCTGTACACACTGGGGTCTGGGGTCCGTGGTCTGTACACACTGGTGTTGGGTCTGAATACACTAGTATGTGGTTTGTACACGCTGGTCTGGGGTTTGTATGCACTGGTCTGGGGTCTGTACACACTGGTCTGGGGTTTGTATGCACTGGTCTGGGGTTTGTATGCACTGGTCTGGGGTTTGTATACACTGGTCTGGGGTCTATACACACTGGTCTGGGGTCTATACACACTGGTCTGTGGTCTGTACACACTGGTCTGGTTCTATACACACTGGTTTGTGGTCTGTACACACTGGTCTGGGGTCTATACACACTGGTCTGTGGTCTGTACACACTGGTCTGGGGTCTGTACACACTGGTCTGGGGTTTGTATACACTGGTCTGGGGTCTGTGCACTCTGGCCTTAGGTCTGTATACACTGTCTGGGGTCTATACATACTGGCCTTAGGTCTGTACACATTGGTCTGGGGGTCTATACACACTGGTCTGGGGTCTTTACACACTGGTCTTGGGTCTGTACACACTGGCCTGGGGTCTATACACACTAGGCTGGGGTCTATACACACTGGTCTGGGTCTGTACACACTGGTCTGGGTATGTACACACTGGTCTGAGGTCTGTACATACTGGTCTGGGGTCTATACACACTGGTCTGGGTCTGTACACACTGGTCTGGGGTCTGTATACACTGGTCTGGGGTCTATACACACTGGTATGGGTCTGTACACACTGGTCTGGGTTTGTATACACTGGTCTGGGGTCTATACATACTGGCCTTAGGTCTGTACACACTGGTCTGGGGTCTGTACACACTGGTCTGGGTCTGTACACACTGGTCTGGGTCTGTATACACTGGTCTGGGGTCTATACACACTGGTCTGGGGTCTGTATACACTGGTCTGGGGTCTATACACACTGGTATGGGTCTGTACACACTGGTCTGGGTCTGTATACACTGGTCTGGGGTCTATACATACTGGCCTTAGGTCTGTACACACTGGTCTGGGGTCTGTACACACTGGTCTGGGTCTGTACACACTGGTCTGGGTCTGTATACACTGGTCTGGGGTCTATACACACTGGTCTGGGGTCTGTACACACTGGTCTGGGGTCTATACATACTGGCCTTAGGTCTGTACACACTGGTCTGGGTCTGTACACACTGGTCTGTGGTCTGTACACATTGGTCTGGGGTCTGTACACACTGGTCTGGGGTCTATACACACTGGTCTGTGGTCTGTACACACTGGTCTGGGGTTTGTATACACTGGTCTGGGGTCTGTGCACTCTGCCCTTAGGTCTGTATACACTGTCTGGGGTCTATACATACTGGCCTTATGTCTGTACACATTGGTCTGGGGGTCTATACACACTGGTCTGGGTCTGTACACACTGGTCTGGGTCTGTACACACTGGTCTGGGGACTGTACACACTGTTCTGGGGTATATACACACTGGTCTGGGGTCTGTATACACTGGTCTGGGTCTGTACACACTGGTCTGGGTCTGTACACACTGGTCTGAGGTCTGTGCACACTGGTCTGGGGTATATGCACACTGGTCTGGGGACTGTACACACTGTTCTGGGGTATATACACACTGGTCTGTGGTCTGTACACACTGGTCTGGGGTCTGTATACACTGGTCTGAGGTCTGTACACACTGGTCTGGGGTCTATACACACTGGTTTGGGTCTGTACACACTGGTCTGAGGTCTGTGCACACTGGTCTGGGGTCTATACACACTGGTCTGGGTCTGTACACACTGGTCTGGGGTCTGTATACACTGGTCTGGGGTCTATACACACTGGTCTGGGGTCTGTACACACTGGTCTGGGTCTGTACACACTGGTCTGGGGTCTATACATACTGGTCTGGGGTCTGTACACACTGGTCTGGGGTCTATACATACTGGTCTGGGGTCTGTATACACTGGTCTGAGGTCTGTACACACTGGTCTGGGGTCTATACATACTGGTCTGGGTCTGTACACACTGGTCTGGGGTCTATACATACTGGCCTTAGGTCTGTACATACTGGTCTGGGGTCTATACATACTGGTATGGGGTCTGTATACACTGGTCTGAGGTTTGTACACACTGGTCTGGGGTCTATACATACTGGCCTTAGGTCTGTACACACTGGTCTGGGGTCTGTACACACTGGTCTGGGGTCTGTACACACTGGTCTGGGGTTTGTATACACTGGTCTGGGGTCTGTGCACTCTGGCCTTAGGTCTGTATACACTGTCTGGGGTCTATACATACTGCCCTTAGGTCTGTACACATTGGTCTGGGGGTCTATACACACTGGTCTGGAGTCTTTACACACTGGTCTGGGGTCTGTACACACTGGCCTGGGGTCTATACACACTAGGCTGGGGTCTGTACACACTGACCTGGGGTCTATACACACTAGGCTGGGGTCTATACACACTGGTCTGGGTCTGTACATATTGGTCTCGGGTCTGTACACACTGGCCTGGGGTCTGTACACACTAGTCTACGTCTGTACACACTGGTCTGTGGTCTGTACACACTGGCCTTAGGTCTGTATACACTGGTCTGGTTCTATACACACTGGTCTGGGGTCTGTATACACTGGTCTGGGGTCTATACATACTGGCCTTAGGTCTGTACACACTGGCCTGGGGTCTATACACACTGGTCTGTGGTCTGTACACACTGGCCTTAGGTCTGTATACACTGGTCTGGTTCTATACACACTGGTCTGGGGTCTGTACACACTAGCCTGGGTCTGTACATATTGGTCTGGGGTCTGTACACACTGGTCTAGGGTCTGAATACACTGGTCTGGGTCTGTACACACTGGTATGGGGTATATACACATCAGTTGCGAACTGCACTGGACCTCGGCTGAGATGGGAGTCGAGCTGGGCTGGGGGAGGACTGGAGATTGTTCGGAGTTGGACGAGAGACTGGACTGTGACTGGACTGGACTGGGGCCAGAAGAGCCTGCCAGTGCGGTGGCACTTCGTCAGGATCCCAGGACAATGGATCGAGCTGTACGATGCAGCCCAGCCCCGCTCGCGTGCCTCTTCCATCCCAGCTCAGAGCCCTGTCACTTCGACCACGACTACTGGTGCCGACACCTGCCTTCAGAACCTGAGGCACGCATTGTTGCCGCTAATATACCACACCACTGACTGGTGCTGGTGTGTGCTCCCAGAACAGGTAACCCTCAGTGTCTCTCGCCGTTCCAGCATTCAGGGCAGCACCACCACCGAGGCAGGGAAACTTCGATTAATATTCCGCGGCCTTAAAATTCCCATAATTTCCAATTTATGAACTTCCAGTATACATCTCAGCTTGCATGCTGATCTTAAGCTGAGCATACTAAGCCTAGTAGCTTAGTATGTCAGCCATCACTTGGGCAACGTCTTAAGAGACAGACTAGACAGAGTGTCACAAGGGAACCACCGGTGAAGACGGATATCATCAGCCCACATTTGTCTGGTTGTACTCAAAGTAACCAGGCTTCAGGCAGGTGGGTTTCCTTTGAGGTAGCTGCTTTCTACTTCCGCGCAATTCATATATTTCAGTGTATTTGGTTTGTTGACAAGGTGCCAGAATGATACCATCGATGTCGAAATCCTACATCGATTGCACGTGAATTCATTGAGACCACCATGCATTCTGAAACTCAGTCGGTGTGCCATCAATGGTTTCTTCCTCGAATCAGTTCAATCTAAATTATGGACGTCCGTAACAGGAATCCATGACGCATTCCAGGTGGGATTCCGATAATCCGGGGAGTTGTCGATAGCCAGGACTGCCGCGTGGACATTTTGCTGAATTATTTAATTACGTCCCAAGGCGAGTGAGTCACGTTTCACAGGATGACAACAGGTGATTTGCAGTCTGTACCGTGACGCTGATGGCACACTCCACGTGCTACCCATCCCGCTCTGTGGCTCCGGAATATGGAATCGGTACAGCACTCGAATACGAGCGTGGCATATGAAAATGTCAATATCCAAGCCATCGAGTAGGTGCGCATCATCCCTATGTGCATCCATATTGGAATCACTTGCGGCAGCACCAACAAATCAAGTCACAACATTGGTAATGAGTGAGACCAAAAGCTAAGCCGTTCTTCCTTCAACTCAAGCAAAAAACTGCTTAATCGGTGGAGCTGGTCGACTCTGCTACCTTTCAGAGGCATTACACTTAGCAGCTCGATGATCTAGCACAATCGGGTGATCAAGCACAATCGGGGGATGCAGCACAATCGAATGGTCTTGCACAATCAGGTGACCTAGCACAACACCAAGCGGTATCCCAACGCCATAGAAGCTGCTCTATGCTGTCGACTAGATTAAACGTGCTTTCAGCTGCTCTACGTTTTTGAATACATTGTATGTATTTGGATTTTTTGTCAGCCGACGTGTCTTTGAATATATGAGAATATGTTTTAAAATTCAGTACATTTGTATATTTAAAAAAGGCAACATATGGAAGCATAAGTATGCGTGCAAGCCGGAGCACCATTGGCACCAGCCCAGTATTTCACCAGATAATTAACTTATTTATGCATGCATGCTAAGATTCTGTCCAGCCTACCTTCAGTACCACACCATTGTATATGGGGCATGTTTGGAATATTGGCGATGCTACCGAGGAATATGTGTTGCTAAGAATGCGGGCATAGCGTGTGGTGCTGCGCTGTCTATTCCTGTGGTGGCATATACAATGAGACAAAACTGAATGTATTACGAAGCAGGTCGGAGGTTCAGAAGATTAACTTGGGCCGCCAGTCTGGGCGCGGCTCAGGGCGACTCCAGCTCTATTGAGACGTGTACAACTTCGTCACGACGTTTCTCGTAACCACGGAACACGTGCGGACATGACTTTCGGCTCTCTATGAGTTGAATATTTTAAGTGACAAAATCCCGACATGTCTGCGTTTTATTCTGATTCAGATACCCCATTACATATGAAGTCACATTTTCACGTTCCCACGCTTGTATCCAGAGTTCTCATGTTTTGGCGCTTGTATCCGTGGTTTTCAAGCTGCGACGCTTATATCCAGAGTTTTCAAGTTTTGAACCATGTATCCAGAGTTTTCAAGTTTTGAAGCACGTACCTAGGGAATCAAGTTTGGGTGCCTGTATTTACGGCTTTCCCGTTTTCACGTTTGTATCCAGCGTTTTTTTACCGCGCAGTGATTGCGGTGAGGAATATGAACTCAAAGACATATTAATGTTCCCATAAATGAAATACCAAGTATGAGACTCGCCACGATGGACCATGCAATAACACGCAAAGCTGTCGTTCACTGTCAGGTGTTTCCTGCCAGCAGGTAGCTGCCCATGAGCAGCTGTTCCCTGCCAACATGTAGCTGCCCGTGAGCAGCCTCAGAAGAACCCAGAATTATTCAGAACTCCTGCAGAATGGAGCAGACACTTCCAGTTGATTTGTTCACGGATCTAAGCTGAGCCCAATCTGCATGCTGCACTATGCTTTTCAAATATGCATGCCGCTAAATTTTGAAATAATTGACGGTGCGGTGTCATACAAAGGGTAAATTAAATCAGTTAAACAGTGCCACATATCCATATTATGAGACGTTTCCGGATACTTCATACAAAAGAAGTAAAACAGGCCGGAGTTTAATTATTCAAGCATGAAATTAATCGCATAACTTGCTATTTGCATACAACCATTTACATACACAGTTACGACAGACACAGACGACAGACGACAGACGACAGACGACGGACGACGGACGACGGACGACGGACGACGGACGACGGACGACGGACGACGGACGACGGACGACGGACGACGGACGACGGACGACGGACGACGGACGACGGACGACGGACGACGGACGACGGACGACGGACGACGGACGACAGACGACAGACGACAGACACGAGCGACAGATATGAAAGTTGTTAGGTCCATTATTTCCATGTAACGCCCATAATAGGCGAAATGGAAACTTCTCGGCGTTTGGGGGGAAGTTTCCCCATCCCGTTCAACACCGCGCACACTAAGAGCTTACTGGTCGGTAATGTCTGTCGCTGGTATTCGTGGACCGATGCCCTTATGCGACAGGCACGTGCCGAACTGCTGTAGGGAGCCGACGCCGGCGACGCTGCCATGGATACCCTGATGCCCGGGTGTGGCAGTGGGCTCAGCTGTACCCTGGGGTCTGGGGACGCATCTTATACCCTGGGGTCCTCAGCTGTACCCTGGGGACGCAACTAATACAATAGAAAGATTGAATACGTAGATCAATCAGAAGTTGATGCAGGTGATTGTGATTTGCATCGCCATATTCGTGTAACCAGCGGTGAGTCTGGACAACTATTTCCAACTGCTGTAGTGGGATGGTGTGATGGGGAAGTGCCTATGTCCAGGGAGAGGTGGCCATGCATATTTAACGTCAGCACCACAGCACCGGCAGCCACGGTTCGGGTCCCATCACGCAATTTCCGACCGCCACCCAAACTGCAAATGATTCTGCATCAACGACCCGCGATTCTTGGGAATCCTGACAGCGTTCAGATCTGGGAGAATCACGGCGACCCACGACTGCGTCTCGATGCCAGCTTCGGGCAGTGAAGCGAGACCGATGGTGATCACGACATCGACCAGCCCCGCCGACCTCGTCGACACCCGCCGACCTACCCGGACACACCCAGAGCGGGCTAAAGTCCGGACACCAGCCAACCTACCCGGACACACCCAGAGCGGGCTAACGTCCGGACACCCGCCGACCTACCCGGACACACCCAGAGCGGGCTAGCGTCCGGACACCCGCCGACCTACCCGGACACACCCAGAGCGGGCTAGTGTCCGGACATCTGCCGACCTACCCGGACACACCCACTAACCTACCTGGGCACATGCGCCAACATACCTAGACACACTCGCCAACATACCTAGACAGTTGGACACATCCACCAACATACCGAGACACTCCCACCAACATACCCAGATACACCCACCAACAAACCTAGACACACTCGCCAACATACCGAGACACTCCCACCAACATACCCAGATACACCCACCAACAAACCTAGACACACCCATCAATATACCCAGATACACTCACCGACATGCCTAGACACAACCACCAACATAAACAGGCACACTTACCGACCTATCTGGACACACCAACCGACTTACCCAGATACACTTACCGACCTATCTGGACACACCAACCGACTTACCCAGATACACTTACCGACCTATCTGGACACACCAACCGACTTACCTAGACACACGCAAAGTGGGTTGGCGTCCATCTTGCCGCCTGTCTCTGTCGAGAGACACCAAGACTGCGCCGGCCCCCTCTCTCGCGCGCGCCGCACACTACCGCGCCGCCACCAGCTCTCGACTGAATGCGCTGCTGCTGGCGCTCGCCGGTCGTCTGCTGCGGACCGCCCACGGCGCATGCGCGGATGCTCGCCGGTCCAGCTGGCGGAGCCCGGCGGAGTTAATTACCGGGCTGATTAGCGCCGGTGCGGGCACGCGCAGATGCTCGCGTCGACTCATAAAATGATCTGACCGGTGGCTTTTAGTTCCACTGGAGTGTAGCAGTTTGGCAGATGGCCAGCTGGGCGTCTGTGTGGCCATTGAGAGCCGCAGCACATGCTGGGGCCGGCGTCACCTTCACCAAAGGCACGATGCACAGACGCCACCTGAACATGCGCCCAGCTACACCGAACCTCGGTCTGGAGCCAATACAAGGGTGGCGAGAACAAAACCTCCTAGGCATCCGGGTGTATAGATACACTCGACCGAGGTGAAGATGGGGAGGGGGTCGAGCCACCCCACCATCAGACCCGTCGTGGCGAAGACAGGTCGGCACGCTCCGTAACGTGACCTTCCGCTTATGCATGTATTCATAGTATTATTCCTACACGCTTTTTAGCAATAATTAGCGGTGCGGAGCCCGCCTCCTCCCACCCACCGCACAGAAGCGCTGGAGAAGATCAATGGGCGTCGGGGCATTGCGCCTTCCCTTAAACGATAGCATTTAGCACCAGCGTGAGACGCCTGTACGGAGCCGCTGGATGAGGGAAAGCAAGTGTTAAAAGTTAGTTAGTTATTTGGGCTTTAGGGCGCATCGACCAGGGAACAAATGTTAAAAGCAAAAGTGAAGTTCATCTTCCGTTTATATCAGGGTTAATCCCTTGTCTTGGGCTGAAACGCTTCCCTTGTCTTGGGCTGAATGAGCGACAAAGCTTCCGAATACCATGCGATTAGGAAAGCGTGCGAAAATATTTGTCAGCTTTTCGGATGTTTTGGTGTGCCAGAAGCTCGTATGGAAGCGCTGCTAGCGCGCGTGTTTGAATCTGCGAATCCCCTTCTTCGAACACAGATTTTCGGTGCTTTAGGAAGACATACTGTGACGAATACTCAAACTGAAACGAGCTAACCCGGCTCTGAGTGAGGGAATTCGAACTGAAAATGAAGCATCATAACGTCAAACGCTCTTGAGAATTTCCTGCGAGCGGAAATATCGCAGCGAACCTCTTCCTCCGGGCAAAGATCGAAGAGCACTTCACAGCGAATATTTCGATGAGAACAAGCAATAAGTCAAATAAAAGAGAACATCTGACTCTGAATTGAGATCATAGAGCGCGAGACGCTGCAGCGAAGAATTATAACGGTTTAAAACCATGACGGATGTGTCGGTTTGAATGTCAGGACGGCTTAAAACCATCCTGCACTGTGGATTGGGCCGGGTAGGCCCGAGCAGCTCAGATGAACTTCGGCACCATATGCACGTCGTAAATACGCCGACTTGTACAGACGTCACAATACACGCGTCGGTTTACTCGGACCCTGAGCCTCACTACCGAGTGGCCAAGGACTGCACTCGCGTTGCATTCCCGATCCCGGTCGAATGTGAATCGCCTTCTCGCATCACATTCTCGAATGCCTCATCGCATTCACGTATCGCATTCTCGAACACATGACGAAACGTCTCTCGAACTTGCCATGTCATGTGTGGAAGATAGCAGGCTACCAAATGTAGGTGCCAGGTGCAGTTTCGTGAGCAACAGACCCTTGTTCTGGAGGAAGCATGAGCCTGATGCGCGCTGTTAGCCATGGTGCACGCTTGATTGAAGGCGACAGCGCGCGGTTGTGGCTCATCAGGCACTTCTGATGACTTTCAGTTCGTCTACTGCTTCCGTCACGCTTGGCTCAAGCTGAATAATCAGCTGTCCAATAGACAGCCATGCACCTGATTTCATTGCTCATACTTCCAACGATCCATCAAAACGTTTGACATCATTGAACATTATTCACATAAGTCATCCCTAAACAGGCCCCATGACAATATGACAAAGCTATGATATGACAAGGTACCGCTTACAGCATAACTGAATAAAGCTCGTAGTAAATGAGTGTGCCTTTGAAATCAGATGCTAGAAAAACCAAAAGCAAATGTCTCACTCGGAAGGAAAAAGTGAGAGGACATATCCCCCTCCGCCTACGGTACTTCTGTTCACGCGGCCCTTTTGTAGCAAATTGTTGCTAGGGTGGTCTTCGGTGCTGAAGTATAATCACTTCTCTTTCCTACCCATAAATGCACAAATTATATAAATCGACACCATGTGAAAAATGTTCCCTGAAAATGGTACTGCCCAGTCAGATGTTACAAAATGAAAGTTCATCCAGTGTTTGGGCATGTGTTACAGCGTATCTTTCTAAATCCACTTTTTTGTTCTATCGACTTTTCGTTTTCTTTCGCGGTTCGTAAGCTTCGGTACAGTTACGTTTCAACACAACAAAACACCATGTAGCTTCCAAGGGCTACTACGCGTGACGTCTGTCTTAAAATTCGCATTTTGACAACATGGTGAGCACCAGAAGCGCAGCTTGCTTTGATCAGCAAATTGCACCCGAGCATGTCACTTGGTTAACGGGAAGAAGTAAAAACCCGGCAACATAGACCTGTCGGTCAGCAACATCACGACCTTCCACCTTTTTGAGCCCACCTGGAGGGTCAACGGTAAAAGTAGACGACATGCATGTGTAACTATGAACAGATGAGAGATGGTGCTACGCGCCAGTGAAAACCACGTTCCTGTACGCCGTGAGATAGAACGTAAGGAGCTGACAGCAGTTGGTGAGGTAGAACGTGTCTGCCGACAGCAATTCGTAGGTTAGCAAACCCTAGGACGTTGTTTGAAGTGGAAATTTAGCTGGAATGGGAGGCGCACACGACTGCCATCTCACATTCCCAGCAGGGCTCCGCTTTTCACAATTGAACAAAACACTCACGTGACACCCGAGAGACGAACGCTGTCACCGAACGAGCAACTGTCACACATATACCCGTCTAATTCGGTGAAGAGTCAGCAGCTCCACTCTCGTAGACAGGGGTGACCCCCATGTGAATTACCGTGCATCGTCTCACCGTTCCGGTGCCGGGTAAATCATTAATGCTGGCTACTCCACGAGTGTCACTTCAAACGGATCACCAGACGTATTTGGCGTAGGATAATCGGTATATCATTCCGTGACGCCCGGACAGCGCATTAACACAACAGAAAACAAACGCTCTCCTTGTCTCCTGTGAGGGCCGGCGGCTGACAGCATGATACAAGGCGTAAACAGAACGATGAAAGACGCTGTTAACAACCGGCGCACTATGTGGAGCTACTTCTGACCGCTTGGACCACACACAAGGTCAGACGCTGCGCAGGAACGTGATCCGAGACCGTCTGCAGCAGCTCTGCCTTCAGAGCAACATGCTGCAACGGTTTATTTAGGTGTTGACTGGCTTCCGAGCCGGCGACACCACACATCTGTCCCCCGCCATCTCACTTCCTGTCGTGATCAGCGTGTCCCCTGAGCCTCATCCCGGGGAGTGAGGAATTGCTGGGGGAGCGCGGGGTGTGCGGGCATGTGGCGGGGAAGCGTCAGAGCCCGGTGTCTATGTCAGGGAGAGAGAAACATATCGGGGAGTGCGGGGTGTGCGGGCAGGTGGCGGGGAAGCGTCAGGCCCGGTTTAGTCGGGGAGACATTGGGGGAGTGCGGGGTGTGCGGGCAGGTGGCGGGGAAGCGTCAGAGCCCGGTGTCTATGTCAGGGAGAGAGAAACATATGGGGGAGTGCGGGGTGTGCGGGCAGGTGGCGGGGCAAGCGCCAGAGGCCGGTGACTCATCGCAACAATCTTACTATTAAAATCGAATCATAGCGATCAAGTTCATCTAAGTTTTTCTCCACGTATCCGATGTTATTTAGGATGATGTCATGCAGCAAATGATTGCATGTGTGCTAAAACAGAACTGCTCCGGCTTCATAATAGTCAGGGTAGCCTTGGTAGTGCGTGCGTTTGCCTGTTACTCAGACCCCAAAACCAGATGTGAAATTAAGTCTCCTTTTGGATGGAAGATCAGGAATGGAATACATCGATGTGATCGCAAATACTCCCGACACCATTTGAACTAATAAGTCAACTGAGCTTGTCGGTAAATCACTTTTCCACGAATATTGCGAGCATAGTCCATATTCCGACCAAGCGAAATAGCATTAGGTACCCAGCTTCCCTCATACAGCATGCAACTGAAGCCAAATCCACAACATGTCACACGATTCGTGCAGGACCTCAAGTGGCTCAGTATCACTCAGCTCATCGGCGAACGATATCTGGTGGGAGAGCGTGTTTGTTGAACTGCCCCCAGGTACCACTCGCCAGGGTTTCACGCGTTGATCGTCGTAGCGACGCATTTTCTGGGGAAACGAGAGCTGCCGATGTTCTGCTGCCGGAACTTACGTGGTCCTCGGCGAGCATGCCCGCCGCTTGCGATCGCGCGACTGCTCTGCCGGACGCGACTCCCGGCGATATCAGAGGACCCGCCGCGTAAGCACTACGCCGCCTTCCGAGGAGGGAGACGATAGCTGCAGAAGGTGGCTGTGTGACGTATATGTGTGATTGGGTTTTGCTCTAAGCCGGAGCGTCGGCGCGATGTGTCTTAGAGACGCTGGGCCGGAATGGCCACCACCAGGCAGTTTTAGACGACATATGAAAGGAAATAAACAAAATGCCCTAAAATGATGCCAAAATGCATCATAGGCAATAGACGGCATATGCCATGAAATTCGACCGGACTTTCAGAAAATCCTTCTCAGAATTCGAGTACGAAATGTCAACTTGGAGTACGAGACTTGCACATTTTTCAATCATGTATTTCTCGTCTTCTGAATATCTCGACCAAAAGATCGTGGACGGAAAGGCACGTCGAGTCCGCTCTAGGAGCTGCATAGATTGCCCAATGACTACTCATTCAAAGACTAGATACACATAAATAACAGACGCACAATTATGCATGTGTATAAAACAGGCATGCTCCATACCAAGCCAAGGTCGGTTCAGGCTTATTTCCGTTTTGCACCCGACTTCTCTTGACTATAAGAGGTCACAACGACGCTAATTGTGTTCAACGACCTCATTCAGGCCCACAATGCAGGACATACGGAACTGTTAGTTCAGGCGGTCAATTGAAAATGGGAGCAAGCTTGAGTGCCCAAATTTTGGCCTAACCGGTGCCAACAGGCGATAACTGATGCATCACCCACATGGTCAACTATAACAGCGCCCATTATCCAGAACATAACAAGTCACCATACAGTCTATAACAGTGGCCATCATCCAGTATGCAACAGTGGCCACCATCCAGCATATAACAGCGGCCACCATCCAGCATATACTGCACACGGTGTAAATGATACACTGACATGGCTTATCATTATGCAGCAAACCACGAACAACAAAGCAAGCGTGTGCTACTCACCACACACGAAGAATGACTGATACCTGGTTTAACCAGACAATAAATGATAACAAAATACCGCGGCACATTGTACCGTACCGCAGTCTAACGTCCGCCTACAAACCGCACACTCTAGTCCGCTCATCCGACCCCAGCCATGCTGGTCACGTGCTACCGGAAGAAGCCGTCAATGGTGCGCACGCGGCCAGCCTTCTTCAGGGTGTCGAGCTTGCTGGGCCGGCCGCGCCGGCGCCGCGACGGCGACGGTCTGGCGGCGGGGCGGGCGCGCGCCGCCGGCGGCGTCACCTGCCTCGACAGCTCGAGCGCCACGTGGTAGTCGAGGTGTTCGGGCAGCTCCCAGGCCGACACAGTCTGGCCGCACTGCGAACAGGCGACCGCGTCGGCGCCCAGGTCAGCCGAGCCGGCGAGGTTGAGGTCGGCCGGCCCGGCGGCGCCGGCGGCGGGCGGCCTCGGCTCCGGCTGGCTTGGCACGTGTGTCGCGAGTGCCGCCGCCGGCTCCGGTGACGGTGTCGGCGTCACGCCGGCGGTCGCCGGTGACGCGTCAGCCGCACACGTCGCCGCGGACGGCCCGCCGCCGTGTACAGCCGCCGCCGTCACAGCGCGGCTGTCAGAGCGGGCCGCACTGGAGGCCGTGGCACACGACACTGCCGAGGCTGCAGCGGAGCTCCCAGCAACTGTCGTGACAGAAATCGTGGCAGCAGTCGCACTGGAGTCCGCAGCAGAAGTCGCAGGCGATTTCACGCCAGCTGCCGCGATGCAGTTGTCAGTTGTGGTCGCAACGGAGGCTATTCCGGATGGTCCAGCAACGGCGTGAGCCGTGGACACCGGGGCCTCGTCCGCCGCCGCTCCTCTCGACCCACCAGTCGCACCATGCACCGGCCCCGCACCCGTGGCCGCACTGCTCTTGGCCACCTCACCGGGTGCCGACGGCGCCGGCCTGTCTCCCAGCAGAAGGAAGCGGCGTATGCCGGCTCGGCGGCCCTCCTCGTCTTGCCGGCGCTGCTGTCGCTGCCGCAGCTGCTGCTCTACCTCGGCTCGGATGTCGGGCGGCAGGGCGGCCAAGGTCTCCGGGTCCACGGCACCCGCCTCCAGCCCCAGCGGATCCCGGTCCTCGTCTTGCACAGACTGCCTGCGGCCACCACCGCCCCGACGGCCCGGACTGACAGAGGGCTTCCCACGGGGGCCGCCTCGACGGCCCGGACTGACAGAGGGCTTCCCGCGACCACCGCAGCCCCGACGGCCCGGACTGACGGAGGGCTTCCCGCGGCCACCGCAGCCCCGACGGCCCGGACTGACGGAGGGCTTCCCGCGGCCACCGCAGCCCCGACGGCCCGGACTGACGGAGGGCTTCCCACGGCCACCGCCCCGACGGCCCGGACTGACGGGCTTCCCGGGCCACCGCCCCGACGGCCCGACTGACGGAGGGCTCCCCGGCCAACCAGGGGGCTCCGGGGGCCGCCTCGACGGCCCGGACTGACAGAGGGCTTCCCACGGGGGCCGCCCCGACGGCCCGGACTGACAGAGGGCTTCGCACGGGGGCCGCCCCGACGGCCCGGACTGGAGGTGGAGGTGTGGGCAGACTCCGCGGAGGCGCACTCGACACTCTGCAGAGGTGTGAGGCTGGCAGACACATTCGGCGCGGCGGGGCCAGCGGCGGACGACACGTCTGCAGCGTGCTCTGCCAGGCGCGCCCGGATCTCCTGCTCCTTACGAGCGAAAAAGCCGGTTGAGGGTGCGCCGGCGTGCGGCAAGTCTGTCACAGCCTGTCTATCGTGCGACGGCGCATCACAATCGGCAGGGTCTCCACTCCGTGCGCCGTCAGCCCGCCCACACGGATTCACTGCACGTGCCCGGGAGGCCTTCGAGACGTGCTGTGCGTCCAACTGATCGGACGGGCGCTTCCCAGAGTGTGCCGCGGAAGAGCCGGCCACGGAAGAGCCGACCGCCGACGACTGATCCGCACCCCGCAGAGCCTCGTCCACAGAGTCGGCGACTTCTTCGTCGACAATGGTGTCGTCGTCGTAGGGCGAGTCCGCTCCGACCTCACTCGTCGCTTCCGCACCGGCCACTTCCTCCGGCGTCGAGGTCGCGGCGTCGGCCGGCGGACCAGCCCCAGAGCCAGCCGCAGCCGCTGCCGCAGCCGCCGCCGCCGGGAGCCGGGAGAACATGGCGACTATGTTGCCGCACGCCACCGACGGCACTTCCGAGAATTTGCCGACCGATATTCCCAGACTGATCAGAGCCGGAAGCCTGCGGCAGAACGGCCGCGGCGGTCAGTCGAGCCCGTTCAGGTCGAGATCGATACGGCTGGTGTCACCCGGTAACGGTGTGGAGCATTCGCGACCCGGCCGATCCAGACGTGTTGTACTTATCGAAATGAGCCCAGCCACCTTGTACGCTTGGTACGATATATATATATATACATATATATATATATATATATATATATATATATATATATATATATATATATATATATATATATATATATATATATATATATATATATATATATATATATATATATATATATATATATATATATATATATATATATATACATATATATATATGATACTTTGCGTGCGCACAGCCAATCGTGATTTCATGACGATATGGCGAGTCAGATCTCATCCTGCAGATACCATGCACGTGTTTTGTCGATCAAAACCATTTGTTCCCCAGCGGACGCACAACTTACAATGGTGTGACGAGTCGGCTCTTATTGTCACGACGAACAGCCTCTCGGCCGGAAGAAGCCCGACAAGTACGTGACAGACGGGGTTTGTGGAACACATACCTGACGACAGCCAGACATAAACACGTGCTGCGACCGAGCTCCCACAAGTGTTGTACCGCTGCGCAACAACAAGCAAGATTGCTAGGGGAGTAAATTAGCACCAGCAGATTCAGGCAGACAAACGACAAGGAGAGGGCTGAATGCTGGATGGAATAAGGTTCATTAATTCATCAATGCAAAATTCAAATAATGCGAAATGATTTTATTAGTTGCCTGCCATCAACAATGAAAACATATGGAACCGTTTGGTTCAGAAAGACCTATAGAAACCAAGGATGCGGAGTCGGGAACATTTTGGACGGCCCCGGCTCCGACTCAGGCTCCGGGGAAGTATCCCGGCCCAGGCTCCGGCTCCGGCTCCGAGTGAAATGTCCCGGTGGCTCCGACTCCGGGCAAAATGTACCGGCTCCGGCGGCTCCGGCTTCGTACATCCCAAACGTGAGGGATCCATTAAGTAAGAGCTAGGGGGATGTAAAAAAAAAGTTAGCCACGGCCACTCAGAGGCACAAACTTCAGACAATGATAAGCAACTTTCCCATATAAACCCTGTATCTATCTTTAAATAAACACCCGCCCCCGCCCAAATCACTTTTTGGTGATACGCCCTCGTAAATTGAAGCTCGCTTCGCGCCGTATTGGGGCAATCAGAAGAGGGGAGACTCGAATCAACAGCACTCCTCATCCCGTGAACGGTCCAAGGAACACCATTGTTGTAAATTGTAATGTTTGACCTCATCTCTAATAAGGCACAACAACCCGTTGATGATGGAAACAATGAACTTAACTAAACTAAACATGGACCTATTACATTGACTACTGAGGCTAGAATATGGTTATTGGTTATTCTACCATTATTTGATGACATTTGTACATGCTACTCGTATTTAAGCATTTTGGCTACTAAAAATGCGTTTTCATACCATACCATACTAGGTATAATGTGTCCATTTCACGTTTGCTAATTTTGTTTAATTTACACCTCTTTCTGAGTCGGAGCCGCCCTGCTTTTGACGGCTCCGGCTCCGACTCCGGCTCCGAGTAAAATGTCCCGGCGGCTCCGGCTCCGGCTCCGCATCCCTGATAGAAACTGTATAATAGTTCCTATATGTGCTCCCATCAGACGAGGATCGGCTCGTAATCCCAACAATTGGAACTGCACATGTACAGATAACAGGATTACGTCGCATCTACGCATAGTACATCGGCGAAAGAACCTCTCTCGCAAAGTTTTGAACTGTCACAACTGCTTAAATGTGCCTCCTATGGAAATATCTGAATGTCAGCTAAATCTTCTTACAACTTCCTCAGAACGCAGTCTAGGCCTTCAGCGAAAACAAAGAGCCACGAACTGCTAAGTTGAACCGAACTTTGTGGTTTCAGCTATGGATACTGCTGACTTTGCGGGTGACCATACCAGCTGCTGGATCATGATGGAATGGTTAACCCCAAACCAGGATGGCTGTTCTGCACTCTTATCATGGAGAGGATTGGCAGCACACGGTAGAGGTGGAATCATGAGTTCTGATGTTGGGAACTTGTCTGACGGAACGCCACCAGTCACCATTGAGCATCATTAGTCACAAAGGCCGAGAATGTAGGTCATGTCACAAGGGCGGCGTGGATGGTGCAATGTTAACCTGGGAAGGGCCCATGCTCTGATAAAGCACCGAAACCGTGTCTAGCGGTAGATATGCTCCCAAACGTCACCGGGAAAGCAAACAATCGTAGTTTATTACATTCTATATATCTACGGGTGTCACAAGTTGTTGGAAAGTTGTTACGGGAAGCTCCAAATGAAAACTTTCGGACCATAAATGTGCCATGATATATTCGATTGAACATAAAGGGAAGCTTCGCGCAATAGATTACCAAAGGTAAACTTTATGGACAGATCCCGACAATTTACTGGAGGCCAGTACAGATAGAACAAGCAAGGCGGTAAAATGACTGCCAATGCATGTGAGGGGCGTGCCTAACAGCGTAAAATATTCTACGGAATCTAGAAATGTGAACAACGCTCACACAACTGTTTTGTATACACTTTGTTGAGTGGAGGGACCTTGACGAAGACGAAGCACGTCGGCCGATGGGACGGGAAGGACGCGGTGGAAGATCCAGCAGAGCCATGCCGCTACCGTATTAATCCAAGCGAGCAGTGTGCGGGCAAATGTTTGCGACTTTGCGATCTGCTGTGACCAGTGAGTAAAGCATTGGAGAAGCACCCCGCCCATACCCATGACATGAAGCAATCACCTGGTATGGAGAGCATTCAACTTGTCACTCGTAGCGTCAATATATTACACAAACCAAATGTACCAGATAATGCATTCAGCTAAGCCATTCTCACAGGGTTATCATGTGTTTTGTTACTTGGTTTATTTTTCAAAACCAGACATTAAAACATTACAATCTGACGATTAAAAGGCGGCATAGCAAAGAAGCCAAATATATACCCCACAGGATACATGCCAATATTTCAAGAATCTACTCCCTGCATGGCCCAGGCACACTTTAGGCCGGAAGGCAGCATCGCCCAGACAACCAGGATGGCAGACGGTGTCGTGTCCTGCGTCAGTGTAGGGACACCCACCAGCTGTGGTCCACGTCCTGTGTCAGTGTAGGGACACCCATCAGCTGTGGTCCGCGTCCTGCGTCAGTGTAGGGACACCCACCAGCTGTGGTCCGTGTCCTGCGTCAGTGTAGGGACACCCACCAGCTGTGGTTCACGTCCTGTGTCAGTGTAGGGACACCCACCAGCTGTGATCCGTGTCCTGCGTCAGTGTAGGGACACCCACCAGCTGTGGTCCACGTCCTGTGTCAGTGTAGGGACACCCACCAGCTGTGGTCCGTGTCCTGCGTCAGTGTAGGGACACCCACCAGCTGTGGTTCACGTCCTGTGTCAGTGTAGGGACACCCACCAGCTGTGGTCCGTGTCCTGCGTCAGTGTAGGGACACCCACCAGTGTGGTTGTTGGTAGGGACACCCACCAGCTGTGGTCCCGTCCTGTGCTGTCAGTGTAGGGACACCCACCAGCTGTGGTCCACGTCCTGTGTCAGTGTAGGGACACCCACCAGCTGTGGTCCACGTCCTGTGTCAGTGTAGGAACACCCACCAGCTGTGGTCGGCGTCCTGCGTCAGTGTAGGGACACCCACCAGCTGTGGTCGGCGTCCTGCGCCACGTTGAGTTTGGCCAGAGCCGTGTACGCGTCAGCGGCGATGGTGGCGGACGCGTACCCGGTCAGCGCGCAGGCACGGCTCACGTGTCGACCTTCCTCCGTGGTGACGGACACGGTCAGCGAGCGAGACGCGCGCTGGTTCTGCCGGCACACAGGCGCGCCGTCACCACACGGAGCAGCCGGTGGTGGAGCCACTCAGGGGCAGCCGGAGACCCAGGCTGACACCGTGTGGCGCAGCCGGTCCACCCAGGGGAAGCCGGCGGAATTAAGCGAGTGGTGCAGACGACCGCACATCTATTGGTGGTAAAGATGCCTGCTAAACGGGCGACCGATTGTAATTTTCTGTTGGGAATAACGATTGAAACAGTTCCCGTTTAAAATGAACGCAATGAGACCGTTCGCAGGGGAAACTGTATGACACGAGGTCGGAAGCTAGGTAGAGCGTATTGCATGAATCCCGACGTCACCACCCAATCTGGAAATTCAAGTTGAGTGGCAGAGTTTAAACCGAGAACTTGACTCGTCACCAGTGGACCGATACGGTCGCACTATTGCTGCGTTGCCGGCCATATCAGGGCAGCTGCCAACCAACTTTCCCAGCGAGGCGCCAAATGCTGAGCTGGTGTAGCGACTCAAATCCTGCCTTACCAGGGCAGAGAAGATCAATGCAGACAGACGCTCTGACCGACTAAGTGGTCAGATAGCCAACTAAGCCAAGTTGCAACCGACCTACTGGGATAGCATTGTAGCTCACACAGCTCCGACAATCCCATAGTTATATGGTGGACAACCGAACATGAAAACATGTTAAAGCCTCTTAAATCTTAAAGCCATCCAGCCAGTCACGAAGCTTTCAGTGAAGATATTTTCGTGGTGAAATTGGAGCTGGTGTGGATAACTCGCATACGGTAAAAAATTATACCTAAAAAGTTAATTCGTTCAAATTTCAGGTTCCATCCAATTTCAGTGACTATAACGACGTAGCCGGTTCAAATTTGACGTCTTTTTCTCACTGACTGCACTTGAGTACGATACAACCCATACATCAAGCTATTTATTAGTTATCCTTGGGTTCATGGGTTTAACGGATCACGAATCACCATGCTTTTAAATCAATACGAATCGAATCAACAAGAGTCTGATCAAGAATCGACCAAACGTACGGATGAGAGGTGAGATGGAAAGATCATTGCAGCGGTAACCATTCCAACCAAGATACAATCTGGCAGGAAATTAACGACGAGGAACTGGCTATTCAAGGCATGCAGGATGAGTGATGTGATATCAATACGCCCATCATAGTGAAACAGCTACCAATGTACGTCACGAAACCACCAAAACACATTGCGCCAATTTCGAACAGGTAAAAAACTGCATAGAAGCTGCCAAAACGGGCGCACCAAGCAACTTGACGAACGGAGAACACGCATCACAACCACCGGACTAACGAGAAGCCCAACATCAGCTCCGACAGCTGGGAACCTGGAGACCTCAGGACCGGCCGCCGCCCGCTCAGCACTCACCACCTCGCGGTCCGTGACTAGCCGGCCACTCAGGAGACCTCAGGACCGGCAGTGACCTGGAGACCTCAGGACCGGCAGTGACCTGGAGACCTCAGGACCAGCCGCCGCCCGCTCAGCACTCACCACCTCGCGGTCCGTGACTAGCCGGCCACTCAGGAGACCTCAGGACCGGCAGTGACCTGGAGACCTCAGGACCAGCAGTGACCTGGAGACCTCAGGACCGGCAGTGACCTGGAGACCTCAGGACCGGCAGTGACCTGGAGACCTCAGGACCAGCAGTGACCTGGAGACCTCAGGACCAGCAGTGACCTGGAGACCTCAGGACCAGCAGTGACCTGGAGACCTCAGGACCGGCAGTGACCTGGAGACCTCAGGACCAGCCGCCGCCCGCTCAGCACTCACCACCTCGCGGTCCGTGACTAGCCGGCCACTCAGGAGACCTCAGGACCGGCAGTGACCTGGAGACCTCAGGACCAGCAGTGACCTGGAGACCTCAGGACCGGCAGTGACCTGGAGACCTCAGGACCAGCAGTGACCTGGAGACCTCAGGACCGGCAGTGACCTGGAGACCTCAGGACCAGCAGTGACCTGGAGACCTCAGGACCGGCAGTGACCTGGAGACCTCAGGACCGGCAGTGACCTGGAGACCTCAGGACCAGCAGTGACCTGGAGACCTCAGGACCAGCCGCCGCCCGCTCAGCACTCACCACCTCGCGGTCTGTGACGAGGCGGCCACTCAGGAGACCTCAGGACCGGCAGTGACCTGGAGACCTCAGGACCGGCAGTGACCTGGAGACCTCAGGACCGGCAGTGACCTGGAGACCTCAGGACCAGCAGTGACCTGGAGACCTCAGGACCAGCCGCCGCCCGCTCAGCACTCACCACCTCGCGGTCGTGACGAGGCAGGGCCACTCAGGAGACCTCAGGACCGGCAGTGACCTGGAGACCTCAGGACCGGCAGTGACCTGGAGACCTCAGGACCGGCAGTGACCTGGAGACCTCAGGACCGGCCGCCGCCCGCTCAGCACTCACCACCTCGCGGTCCGTGACTAGCCGGCCACTCAGGAGACCTCAGGACCAGCAGTGACCTGGAGACCTCAGGACCAGCAGTGACCTGGAGACCTCAGGACCGGCAGTGACCTGGAGACCTCAGGACCAGCCGCCGCCCGCTCAGCACTCACCACCTCGCGGTCCGTGACTAGCCGGCCACTCAGGAGACCTCAGGACCGGCAGTGACCTGGAGACCTCAGGACCAGCAGTGACCTGGAGACCTCAGGACCAGCAGTGACCTGGAGACCTCAGGACCGGCAGTGACCTGGAGACCTCAGGACCGGCAGTGACCTGGGAGACCAGGACCTCAGGACCGGCAGTGACCTGGAGACCTCAGGACCGGCAGTGACCTGGAGACCTCAGGACCGGCAGTGACCTCTGGAGACCTCAGGACCGGCAGTGACCTGGAGACCTCAGGACCGGCAGTGACCTGGAGACCTCAGGACCGGCAGTGACCTGGAGACCTCAGGACCGGCAGTGACCTGGAGACCTCAGGACCGGCAGTGACCTGGAGACCTCAGGACCGGCAGTGACCTGGAGACCTCAGGACCAGCAGCCGTCCGCTCAGCACTCACCACCTCGGGTCCGTGACTAGCCGGCCACCAGGTGACCGGTCCGTGACCCGGCAGTGACCTGGAGACCTCAGGACCAGCAGTGACCTGGAGACCTCAGGACCGGCAGTGACCTGGAGACCTCAGGACCGGCAGTGACCTGGAGACCTCAGGACCAGCAGTGACCTGGAGACCTCAGGACCAGCAGTGACCTGGAGACCTCAGGACCAGGCAGTGACCTGGAGACCTCAGGACCGGCAGTGACCTGGAGACCTCAGGACCAGCAGTGACCTGGAGACCTCCAGGACCGGCAGTGACCTGGAGACCTCAGGACCGGCAGTGACCTGGAGACCTCAGGACCAGCAGTGACCTGGAGACCTCAGGACCAGCAGTGACCTGGAGACCTCAGGACCAGCAGTGACCTGGAGACCTCAGGACCGGCAGTGACCTGGAGACCTCAGGACCGGCAGTGACCTGGAGACCTCAGGACCAGCAGTGACCTGGAGACCTCAGGACCAGCAGTGACCTGGAGACCTCAGGACCGGCAGTGACCTGGAGACCTCAGGACCAGCAGTGACCTGGAGACCTCAGGACCCAGGACCGGCAGTGACCTGGAGACCTCAGGACCGGCAGTGACCTGGAGACCTCAGGACCAGCAGTGACCTGGAGACCTCAGGACCAGCAGTGACCTGGAGACCTCAGGACCAGCAGTGACCTGGAGACCTCAGGACCGGCCGCCGCCCGCTCAGCACTGACCACCTCGCGGTCCGTGACTAGCCGGCCACTCAGGAGACCTCAGGACCAGCAGTGACCTGGAGACCTCAGGACCAGCAGTGACCTGGAGACCTCAGGACCAGCAGTGACCTGGAGACCTCAGGACCAGCAGTGACCTGGAGACCTCAGGACCGGCAGTGACCTGGAGACCTCAGGACCAGCAGTGACCAGAGCCGTCCGCTCAGCACTCACCACCTCGCGGTCCGTGACTAGCCGGCCACAGGACCGGCAGTGACCTGCCAGGACCGGCAGTGACCTGGAGACCTCAGGACCAGCCGCCGCCCGCTCAGCACTCACCACCTCGCGGTCCGTGACTAGCCGGCCACTCCGGAGACCTCAGGACCGGCAGTGACCTGGAGACCTCAGGACCGGCAGTGACCTGGAGACCTCAGGACCGGCAGTGACCTGGAGACCTCAGGACCGGCAGTGACCTGGAGACCTCAGGACCGGCAGTGACCTGGAGACCTCAGGACCGGCAGGGAGACCAGGAGTGACCTGGAGACCTCAGGACCGGCAGTGACCTGGAGACCTCAGGACCAGCAGTGACCTGGAGACCTCAGGACCGGCAGTGACCTGGAGACCTCAGGACCGGCCGCCGCCCGCTCAGCACTCACCACCTCGCGGTCCGTGACTAGCCGGCCACTCAGGAGACCTCAGGACCGGCAGTGACCTGGAGACCTCAGGACCGGCAGTGACCTGGAGACCTCAGGACCGGCAGTGACCTGGAGACCTCAGGACCGGCAGTGACCTGGAGACCTCAGGACCGGCAGTGACCTGGAGACCTCAGGACCAGCAGTGACCTGGAGACCTCAGACGCATACCTGGAGACCTCAGGACCGGCAGTGACCTGGAGACCTCAGGACCGGCAGTGACCTGGAGACCTCAGGACCGGCAGTGACCTGGAGACCTCAGGACCAGCAGTGACCTGGAGACCTCAGGACCGGCAGTGACCTGGAGACCTCAGGACCGGCAGTGACCTGGAGACCTCAGGACCGGCAGTGACCTGGAGACCTCAGGACCAGCCGCCGCCCGCTCAGCACTCACCACCTCGCGGTCCGTGACTAGCCGGCCACTCCGGAGACCTCAGGACCGGCAGTGACCTGGAGACCTCAGGACCGGCAGTGACCTGGAGACCTCAGGACCAGCAGCCGCCCGCTCAGCACTCACCACCTCGCGGTCCGTGACTAGCCGGCCATCCTGGAGACCTCAGGACCGGCAGTGACCTGGAGACCTCAGGACCGGCAGTGACCTGGAGACCTCAGGACCGGCAGTGACCTGGAGACCTCAGGACCGGCAGTGACCTGGAGACCTCAGGACCGGCAGTGACCTGGAGACCTCAGGACCAGCAGTGACCTGGAGACCTCAGGACCGGCAGTGACCTGGAGACCTCAGGACCAGCCGCCGCCCGCTCAGCACTGACCACCTCGCGGTCCGTGACTAGCCGGCCACTCCGGAGACCTCAGGACCGGCAGTGACCTGGAGACCTCAGGACCGGCAGTGACCTGGAGACCTCAGGACCGGCAGTGACCTGGAGACCTCAGGACCGGCAGTGACCTGGAGACCTCAGGACCGGCAGTGACCTGGAGACCTCAGGACCGGCAGTGACCTGGAGACCTCAGGACCGGCAGTGACCTGGAGACCTCAGGACCAGCAGTGACCTGGAGACCTCAGGACCGGCAGTGACCTGGAGACCTCAGGACCGGCCGCCGCCCGCTCAGCACTCACCACCTCGCGGTCTGTGACGAGGCGGGCACTCAGCTCCTCAGACAGCTGGCGCACCCAGTGTTGAACCTTCTGTCGCGTGCGCAGCACCTCCGGTCCGCGGAAGTTCTTGCTGCAGCCGATCGACTTGGGCAGGTGGCGGTCAACAACTGGCTCCGAGTCCAGACCGCGCGCCAGCTGATACAGCCATAGCCTGGGGCATACCACCGGTCACCGGTCAGAGCCGTCGGCTCGAGTGCCGGCCACGAGCCAGCTGATACAGCCGTAGCCTGGGGCACATCACCGGTCAAAGCCATCGGTTCTGAGTACAAGCCACTCGCCAGCTGATATAGCCATAGCCTGGGGCATACCATGGGTTGGCTACTGGCTCTGAATCCAGGCCACGAGCCAGCTGATACAGCCATAGCCTGAGGCATACCACCGGTCAGCTATTGGTGTGAGTCGAGGCCACGAGCCAGCTGATACAGCCATAGCCTGGGGCATGCCACCGGTCAGCCATATTTATGTGGCCACCGACTGATTGTTTATTT
The DNA here is from genome assembly GCA_034440575.1 of Imbricaverruca yamaguchii. Taxonomy (NCBI): domain Eukaryota; kingdom Metazoa; phylum Arthropoda; class Thecostraca; family Neoverrucidae; genus Imbricaverruca; species Imbricaverruca yamaguchii. Next base: position 196,845 of record JAOTOL010001516.1, read on the forward strand.
GGTTGTGCAGTGTGCAGAAATGTAAGATGATCATCAGCCATGGTTGATCAGCTTTTGTGCATTTGTAGCCTCGGTCTAGTTTAAAATTGGGTGGCAACTATTAGTTATCACTCCGTGATTTAAATCGGCTAACATTTACTTTGCTTTCCAGTTTTAGATGCCCTGTGGCGAAGGTACACAACTTAAAAACACCACTATGTGCCGTGTGACATGTAACTGGTGGCATGTAAAACGTCGACCACTGAGTCATGAAGCGTCGTCAATCTCTCACTCCGACTGGTCGCAGGCGAGGAGCAGCGACAAGTGAGACTCGAACCCACAATATTTTGATTGTGAGATGGGCAACTTACCTCCAGACTACTAGTCCCCTAACTGGTGATAGGTGACTGGTAGCAGGTAGCTGGTGACAAGTGACCATGGCTGGTAGGTGACTGGTGATACGATCATGACTGGTGATAAGTGACCGTGACTGGTTATAGGTGACCGGTGGCAAGTGACTGGTGATAAGTGACCGCAACTGGTGGTAGGTGATTGGTGGCACGTGACTGGTGATAGGTGACGTTCAAAGGGTGTCAGATGACAGGCGCTGGGCAATCACCCCATCTTCCGGCCACTCACCCCGTCTTCTCGTCCAGAGCCGCCCACTCACCCGTCTTATCGTCCAGAGCCGGTCACTCACCCCGTCTTCTCGTCCAGAGCCGGTCACTCACCCCGTCTTCTTGTCCAGAGTTGGCCACTCACCCCATTTTCTCGTTGGTTGGTTATTAGTTTTACGATACATCGACCGTTGAGTCATGTAGCGTCGCCAATCTTTCACGCCGATTGGTCGCGAGCGAAGAGTAGGGACAGGTGAGATTCGAACCCACAATCTTGCGATTGTGAGATGGGCGACTTACCCCTAGGCTACTCGTCCCCCCCCCCCCATCTTCTCGTCCAGAGCCGGTCACTCACCCCGTCTTCTCGTCCAGAGCCGGTCACTCACCCGTCTTCTCGTCCAGAGCCGGTCACTCACCCGTCTTCTCGTCCAGAGCCGGTCACTCACCCCATCTTCTCGTCCAGAGCCGGTCACTCACCCGTCTTCTTGTCCAGAGCCGGTCACTCACCCAGTCTTCTGGTCCAGAGCTGGCCACTCACCCCATCTTCTCGTCCAGAGCCGGTCACTCACCCATCTTCTCGTCCAGAGCCGGTCACTCACCCATCTTCTCGTCCAGAGCCGGTCACTCACCCGTCTTCTCGTCCAGAGCTGGCCACTCACCCCGTCTTCTCGTCCAGAGCCGGTCCTGCACCCGTTCTCGTACCAGAGCCGGTCACTCAACGTCCGCCTCGTCGGCTGGCCACGACAGCGTCTTCTCAGTCCAGAGCCGGTCACCCCCAGTCTTCCCTCGTCCAGGTGACGACCTGCAGCGGGTACCAGTGACAGCCGTCCAACGTCCGCCATCGTCTCGCACGACAGCTGCCCAGTTACGAGGTCACCCAGCTTCCCTCCCAGGTGACGTATCTGAGGTCGGGTCAGGTCATGTCACGTCCGCCATCGTCTCACACGACATGTGCTCAGTTACGAGGTCACGCAGCTTCCCTCCCAGGTGACGTATCTGAGGACGGGTTAGGTCATGTCACGTCCGCCATCGTCTCGCACGACAGCTGCTCAGTTACGAGGTCACCCAGCTTCCCTCCCAGGTGACGTATCTGAGGACGGGTCAGGTCATGTCACGTCCGCCATCGTCTCGCACGACAGCTGCTCAGTTACGAGGTCACCCAGCTTCCCTCCCAGGTAACGTACCTGGGGTCGGGTCAGGTCATGTCATGTCATGCTATCCACTCAGTCACAGCATGACCATGATTACCACTCATGTGGTGTACCTCAAGCCAGATCAGATAAGAATAGGGGGGCCTGGTAAAACACTGGATCATAAGGTCACCACATGGATTTTGCAAGTATTCGATGTTGTTACACTTGTACTCCTTTGTACCCTATTTGTATTTGTATATCAAATGTTTAGACTTCGTCCTCAAACACCATCAAATTATATATTCACTTCTTCCAGATTCATGCTAGCCAATGAAAAGTTTCGGATTGGCTCTCTTTCTCTCTTTGATGCTGATATCCGGTAATAGCGCGCCATCTTTTATCGGCATTGGGTACTTCATCATTCACTCCAAGTACACATAGTGTGCATACTGTGAGTCTTGTGAAGCCATGCACAAATACACACTTACTTTTGCGCTGACCCTATGATTCAATGAAGAATTGGAGTTAAAGTGGGTTATCCCAATAGATGCCAGTGTACTGAGCCCATCAGGCTAGTTTGCGTCCCTACCGCCAGGCGGCATGACAATCATGCCGCCTGGCGGTAAGGACGATCATGCCGCCCAGGACGTAATTGGATCCACGCGCCGGTACAGAGCATCCGCAGCAAGCTGCCTCCCACCTTCTTGACTGGTAGGGTTGAGTAGAGGTGTGGAATGGAGCTGTGTGGCAATACCGTCTGTCTATTTGGCTTATTTTTCCCGGCGCACAATTTAGCCAGAGTCTGTGGACAGCACGGCGTTGGTCATTACCAGTTGCAGTATCAGGTGCAGAGCGGCATTTTCATATGAACTCATTAAATGCACTCAGTGATCTTCTCTCATGTCATCAAGCCACGAGTGTACATTTCGTACTACTGCATACCCACAGTTCGTATCCATCTATTCATCAGCTGTCACACGTTTGATTATGTTCACATGTTACATGTGACGGATGGTGCGGTTCCTATTATAGAAGGCATACTCAGAGAGCGCCACGACAATAATTGATCGCAGGAAGAACGAACCCAATGCTGCCTAAGCATCTTCCCGCTCCCCATGCAAAACGAAACCCACCCAGATGCCATTAGCCGAAAGTGATGAGTGCAAAACATCATGTTAAAGGTAATGCAGCAACACAATGTGGAGAATTGGAAGTGCACAGATCTTTTTTCCAAACAACCGCAAATAACGAAGGCGAAGAATTGTGTAATTGGTGAATTACTACAGTTCCAACTTACTTTGTTGTGAGCAATGCCGGCAGAGCACTTGAAGCCGGTTTGATCCAGCACAGCTTTGCGCATCTGTTCGCAGACCACGGCGCCGGCTGCCAGGCGCCGGTCCGACTCTGACGCCAACTCGGAGTTGACGACCTCCAGGAAGGCTTCCACGCCCATTTGGCGTGATTCTGGAACGGGGAATTCGCCATGAAATGGAACTCGTTGTGTCGGCTACTGCCGACGCTGTTGTGTCGGCAGTAGCAGCTGAAACGGCCGCTACTCCCAATAACAGTTGCAAGTCGTAGCAACGGTCCACAGATCCCGGACTTTAGGGCACATCGACCATGCTCATCATATAGTTCTGCAGATCCCGACACACAAACACACGTCTCTCCAACCGCATCCTTCCCAAACACTTGACGCCGAGCCGACACACGCCGTTAGCGCGTCCCACCGACCTTCCGTCCTCTCGTCCCCACTGGCCGTCCATCTCCTCGTCCCCACCGACCTTCCGTCCTCTCGACCCCACCGACCTTCCGTCCTCCCGACCCCACCGACCTTCCGTCCCCACCGACCTTCCGTCTTCTCGTCCCCACCAACCTTCCGTCCTCTCGTCCCCACCAACCTTCCGTCCTCTCGTCCCCACCGACCTTCCGTCTTCTCGTCCCCACCAACCTTCCGTCCTCTCGTCCCCACCGACCTTCCGTCTTCTCGTCCCCACCAACCTTCCGTCCTCTCGTCCCCACCGACCTTCCGTCCTCTCGTCCCCACCAACCTTCCGTCCTCTCGTCCCCACCGACCTTCCGTCCTCTCGTCCCCACCGACCTTCCGTCCTCTCGTCCCCACAGACCTTCCGTCCTCCCGTCCCCACCAACCTTCCGTCCTCTCGTCCCCACCGACCTTCCGTCCTCTCGTCCCCACCGACCTTCCGTCCTCTCGTCCCCACAGACCTTCCGTCCTCCCGCCCCACCGACCTTCCGTCCTCTCGTCGCCGCCGTAGCCGACGACGAACGTGTTGGCCAGCTGGTCGGGCCGCACCGGCGGCGCCGCCAGCCGGCACTGCTCTGCCGTCAGCTCCACGTACGCCTCGTCGACGCTGGCGCGCTCCACGCGGCCGGCCAGCGGCCGCAGCGCGCCCAGCACGCGCCGGCCCGCCTCGCGGTAGCGGCCGATGTCGGCCTTGCCGCGCACCTCTGGCACGCGGAACACCACCAGCTCGGCGCACAGCCGGCGCGCCTCGTCGCCGCGCATGTTGCGCTTCACGCCGCACGCGCGCGCCTCGTAGTTGACGGCGATGATCCTGCGACGCGACAGGCGTACACTTAAGATCTGGAGAGACATGCGTGCACGTACCGAGGGGGAATAATTCAGATCGGCTGAATGGTGCATTTCTAGTGTTCCATTTCGTCGCGTTAGCTAATGTGCACAGCATAGCACCAGTTACCCAAAGTGATAAGGAAGAGCAATCAACAGGTGGCGAATGAAATCAATTCCTTTGAATTACACGTGTCAGCATTAAATGCTCGTAATCATAATGTTAACTGTCAAATGAAAACGATGCAATTGGCAGAATTAGTGACAAGAAAGCTGCCCTCTTACGCGCCACCCTTCCACGCGTTGTATTGGCAGACCACCGCTGGCTTTCCTTGCGTTTCAGGCTGAAGCTGTTGCTCCACTTGCACATAGAAGCAATCCATGTCAATGAGTAGCACAACCCTGTCCGTCATCTGGAAACAATCCATATTGATGAGTATGATATGAAGAAAAACAAACAGAAGGAACGTTTCCATTTGATTGGACTCACCTACATGAATGGCATGAGCATTCAGATGAATCAGTCAGTAATTCACACATATCTCATATCTACCCTGCATGGCATATGAACGTTAAAGTCAAGAGGGTGGCACTTGTCCTTTAGTCAGAAGCTTCTGGATTCGAATCCATCCTGTCATTTCCCTTTGACCATCACGAATCTCCATGATTCATTAGCAATACCAATATGGCCAAAGCAGTCGAAAACGTCGTGACTGTGATGCTGCATTAACCAGCAGATTGTCCACATAGTTCATCTCCCTCCAGTACAGTAAAATTTGATGATTTGGGTTGGGATAGTGGGACATTGGGTGAGGATAGTGAGATGGTTGAGGAGCTGAGCAAGCAGTTCAAATCAGTGTTTACATTGGAAGATATGACCAATCTGCCGACCGTACACCATAGTTCAGTTACATGCGATCTGACAAATGATGTTGATTTCATTGGTAGTGATGTTGTTTACAATCATATCAGGAAAATAAAGCCAAATAAGGCAGCAGGACCTGATGATATTTATGCTAGGGTGTTGCGGGAAACTGAAAAGGAACTGGCATTTCCACTTATTATAATATTTTGTAGATCAGTTTCACATAATGAAATTCCAACGGATTGGAAAAGGGCAAATGTAGTTCCTATTTTCAAGAAAGGAGAAGAGGGAAAGTTGAAAACTATAGGCCAATAAGTCTCACATCCCTAGTCTGCAAGGTACTGAATCAATTATCAAGGATAGAATAGTTAGTTATCTGGAAGGTAGCAGATTGATTCAAGATACTCAACATGGATTTAGAAAAGGACGATCGTGTCTCACAAACCTCTTGGACTTTTTGAACTTCGCCACAGAACAATTTGATCAGGGAAATCAGGTTGATGTAGCATATCTTGACTTTAGTAAGGCCTTTGACAAGGTACCTCATAAACGGTTAATGATACAGCTTCAGTCCCATGGTATTGCAGGTAGCATCTTAAAATGGATAGAGTTGTGGCTTTCGATAGACAGCAAAGAGTGATGCTAAATGGTACAAAGTCATCATGGCAAAATGTTCTTAGTGGAGTCCCCCAGGGGTCGTACTAGGGCCATTACTGTTCATTATATTTGTAAATAACATTGAAAGTGGCCTGCAGTAAAGTTTTGAAATTTGCAGATGATTTGAAGGTCTTTAGGGCAATAACAGGTCAGGATGAGCATATCTCGCTGCAAAAGACTTAGACGAACTTGTAAAGTGGTCTGAAGAATGGCAAATGAAATTTAACTTTGATAAGTGCAAAATCATGCATGTAGGTAAGCGCATATGAAGGCTCCATACTTGATGGGTGGCCAGTGCTATCAGTGACTCAACAGGAGAAGGATTTAGGTGTTATTCTAAATACAAAACTGGGGGCATCAGAACAGACCAAGGAAGCCAGGAAGAAGGCACTGAGAATGCTCGGGGCAATAAATAGGAATGTATCATACGAAGTGAGGAAGTGATCAGAAGCTTTACTGTGCATACGTCAGGCCACATTTGGAATACTGCATCCAAGCTTGGTCTCCTAGCTATGAAAAGATTGTTGGCTTTTAGAGAGAGTACAAAAGAGGGCTACAAAATGGTTAATGGCATAAGCAACCTGGCATATGAGGAAAGATTGAAGAAATTGAATATGTTTTCACTTAGATATAGAAGGCTAGAGGAGATCTCATCGAGGTCTTTAAATTTGTCAATGGTCTGGAGAGGGGATACCTTGGGGAAATGTTCGAATTTAACAGAAATGATGCAATTAGAGGTCATAAATTCAAAATTAAAATTAACCACAGCAGAACAAGGTTAAGGCAAACTTTCTTCACCAACAGGGTAGTGGAACACTGGAACCAGCTGCCGAAAACATCGTCGTAGCAGCACATTGAACATCTTTAAAAACAGCATAGACATTCCTTATAAGAATGAGGGCTTGCTTTTCGTATTACAGGGGGGCTGATTGGCAGATTTGGTGGACAACTGGTTCAGTGTACAGAGTGCAACCAAGAAGGGCCCTTGTGGCTCAGAGTTGCACTAATCTTTTATGTCTTTATGTCTTTATGATGATAGATCTTGAGAAGAGTATTGGATGTACACTTTTAGCCATTTCTTTGGAAAGTAGTTTTTCGGAGCATTGATGCATTATTTGTGGATGTCTTGAACATCAAGACTTTGGATTAGTTCTGACCAGCATGGAAGTCATATCCATAGATATCAACAACATTTTTTTCTGGCACTAAATCTTGTTGGCATCTGTTTTCCCTATTAGACCTCATGATCATTTTTCATCTCTGACAGTTGGCAACTGGAGTTATTACAGCATAAACGATTGCCTGCTTACAAAATTAGACACATATAGAAGTGATAGTAATAAAGTGTTCAGACTTAATAAGAGCCACTGGGGCCACTCAGGATGAAGCCTGTAAGGCGAAGATACAATAATCCTCGACAAACGCTACTGAACACCTCAGACAATACTACATACTAAATCCCAAAGGTACTACCCAACAACATCCTACACACTTACCAATACCTATATACCTACCTATCTAGTCCTATTCACTCAACCCTGTGCAACACATGCATGGATCAAGTGCTCATGAATAATTTTCAAACTACATCCATGCCTGCTTAAAATAGCATGTACTCTGTGTATTTACTTGCATGCATATCACCCAATCCACCACTAATTAGCACAAAAAAATACTCGAACCTAAATAATTTGCACACCCTATTTTTAAATAAATGCAATTAGGGACTCCCCACATCAGCAGGTAACCTATTCTGTTAGTCAATCACCCCTTGACTAAAAACCTGTTGGCACTTAACAGTAGCTCAGGACCTCAGTTGGTTAGTCTCCTCTGTTCTAGCAAGACAGGTTCGAGTCGCTCCACGTGCTCGTATTTAGCCCTACGCTGAGAAGGTCAATTGGCAACTGACCCGATAAGGTCAGGTACAAGCTACCGGGGCGACCATGTCGATCCATTAGCGGCACGTTAAACTCTCGACCAAAAATTTGCCGTTGAACTGGAATTCGTGGATCAGGTGGTGGGGCTAGCATCCACGCAACAAGCCCTGCTTAGCAATGGGAATCTGGTCCATAAAGCCAATCCAGCAAGAATGCATACGAAATGTGTACAAAAATGAACAACAAACCCAGGGGTGTTTGCTTCATGCCGATCTGCCCAGTGGTTCCTGATCTATGCTGAGTACACACGAGCCGTCCAGCGTACCGATATTGGTTAAAACAGACACTACAAACTATAATTTCCTGTGATATTCGGAAGAGGGTCGGTAGAATTGACGTCAACACCTCCCCATCACTTAATCACCCCTTGCGTGCTATGTACCGACCAGATCCCAGCCAAAACGTCATGACTGGGAAGGCAACACTGAGTGCTTCAACGTGTTGTCATTGACGACCAAATTGACTGCCTGCAAATGAGCGCCGGCACGCGTCCACGCGAAACATGTGACACACATATTTTTGTCAGACCATTCTGATCCTTGTTTTAAAGTCCATATTCAAGCTCATGCGGCATGTTCTCAACTGACGGCCGAATGGCGACAATGGCAAAATATGACGTCTCGGTCTGTCCAGGTCATATAGCGTCGCCAACCTCTCACGTCGATTGATCGCGGGTGAACTCGGCAAATGCCGTAAGTTGTAAGATTCGAACCAACGATCTCTACCGATCCCAGAAAACGCCACCGTCGTACCGCCCGCCGCTTGGCCTGTACCCGTCGTCGAGCGAGCGTTCCTGCTGTTCCCGATTCACGGCCCGAGCCTATGGGGGACATCATCACGTTCCACTTGGCTCACAGGTGACCAGTGTCTAAGATTACAACATGTGTAGGGCCAGCTGGCAATTTGTCAAGGCAATTTTCACACTATTTCAAAATTTGGTTTGCCAGCAAACAGCCTTTCCCTGGTCCCCATTCCCAGTCCACTTCCCTGGTCCAGTTCCCATTCCTTAGAAGACATGACCTTCCTTCCAAGGTATACTCAATATGGATTTTTACCTCTTGTTAGTTATTGTAGGTTGAGGGTGTATCAACTCAAAGGTCTTGTTTGACTAACCTATTAGAGCTAATGAAGTATGCAACCAAAGAAGTAGACAATCAAAGCATGATTGATGTTATATGCTTGCACTTCAGGGAGGCTTTCAATAAAACTTCACAATGGCATCAAATTAAGCAAGTAAAACAGCATGGGGTCAATGGTAAAGTTATAGGTTGGGTTGAAGCATGGTTAAGGAGATAGACACAATGGGTTGTGCTAAATGGATGCAAATCTGAATGGAAGGATGGTTTGAGTGGAGGAATAGTGTTTAAATGTGCTGATGACATCAAGCTGGTAGGAGTGGCTAACAGTAGTGATCAGTCCAGTAATATTCAACTAGGCTTGAAGGACCAAAAAAGTGGGTTGATCAATGGCAGATGTTTTTAATTATGAAAATGCAAGGCTATGGATCTGGGGTCTGGAGGTGAGACATTCAGATATACCATAGGAGGTAGGGGACTGAATGATTTTGAAGAGGACAGAGACTTAGGTGTGTTAGCTTCAGATTACCTTAAAGCAGAAAGGCAATGTATGTCAGCTAAAAACAGGGCAATCATAATGCTGGGAATCATTACTAGGAGTGTGAGATATAAGAGCAGAGAAGTCATGAAAAAACTATACCTAGCCTATGTGACCTAACTTATAACATTCTGTACAGGCCTTACTTAGAATAAGATATAGATATGCAAGAAAGAGTGCAGCACAAAGCCACTGGACTTATCAGTGGACTAGGCAGGGAGGTAACCTAGAATGTGGGGAAGCCTTATGACATTAGATATGTACTCACTCAGGCAGTGTCCTAAATTTACTTTACCATTAACTGTGTGGATGAGAAAGAAGTTGCTTGGGATAGTGAAGATTGGAAGAAAATAAAGGATCGCCACTTAAGGATTAAAAAGCGGAATGCCTTTCACTTCTGTGCATGCATTTTACAATATTTAGAAGTCATGTGTATAATGACTGCCCACACATGTGGCAAATGGTAGAACCTAAGACAAGGATGAATAGCACATTCCATTAAATGTGAATTTCAGGCACATGGTCATTTATTTCACACTGACTCAGGTATAGAAGATTAAGGGGTGATATGATTGAAATGCACAAAATCACTAAAGGGCTACATCAGATCAATATAAATGATGTCATTCTACTTTATAAAATCACATAAATGTCCTTAATTCAGGTTAGACCAAGCAAGGTGTCGGATGGCTAGGTAACAACAGGTCTTCAGTCAAAGGATTGTTGATCAGTGGAATATGCTGCCTGCTGATGCTGTGGGGAGTGTATTTAAAATAGGGTAGATATTTTTTAAGCTGGAAAATCTTGTTCGAAGCTCAAGGCAGGCTGGGTTAGCTTAAGTTTGTTCAGTTTGAAAATTTTTGAGACAAGTTGTTTGGAAATGTTTCACTAAATATTAATTTCCTTTCTTGAATGGAAGGATAGGCAAGGCTAGGTTATGTTGTGCATTATATTTTTATATTTGAGCATTCTTTTCATATTTTTATATTTTATTTCTATATTACCCAACACGAAATCCTTTAATATGTGTTATTTCACCTCCCAAATGAAAAGTAAGCACTTGCAGAGGAAATGAGTTGTCAGATCATATTCAGCATGTTCATAAACATTACATAAAAGGAAAATTCCAATAAATAAGCACTTAAACTGCTAATTCACTTCATGGTAGAGCACTCCATCCATGCATGTGTTGAAAGGGATCAGTGAATACAGTGCCCTAAAATTGCTTCACCATTAACTGCATGGATGAAGAAAGAAGTTGCTTGGGAATAGTGAAAAATTGGAAGAAAATAAAGTATCGCCACTTAAGGATTAAAAAAGCAGAATGCTGTTGTAATACACATTTCACTTCAGTCACATGCATTTTACATTATTTGACTGTCATGTGTGTAATGACTGCCCACACATCATGTGGAAAAATTGCAAAAACCTAAGACAAGGATGAAATAGCACAATTCCATTAACTGTGAATTTCCAGGCCACATTGTCAATTATTTTACACTGAGTGAATAGGGCTGGATAGGTAAGGCAAATAGGCACTGATATGTGTGGGACATCAGTGGATGGTTTCTTTGGAATTAGCTATGTGTTATTGGTTGGGGTATCCAGGAGCTCTTTGTCCAGGCTTATAGTGTCTTCCCTTTACAAGCTTCACCAAGATGGGCCCTTGTGGCTCTTATTAAGTCTGACGTTATGACTTGCACTACCATTCCCAAGGATTGTACCAACCTTGAAAATAAACGAACGTGGCCAGCGGCAGACTGCGTCTTAGCAACATAAACGAAAACGCATTCGCACTTTTTCAACGCCCCTCTCACATTTTGTCAAGTCCTGTCAAGTCCCTGGTCCTGTCAAGGCCCTTTACGGATCCTGTGAATTTCTTTGGATGTTGCATATAGCGTAATTGTAGCAAATGCGGATGATCTGTCGCATAACTAAAACTTCGGAGTTTTCCATATTGTTCTATATCGGAGATCCTCAATGTAACATTAACCATTTTTGTAGAGGGCTACAAAAATGGTTAATGGCATAAGCAACCTGGCATATGAGGAAAGATTGAAGAAATTGAATATGTTTTCACTTAGATATAGAAGGCTGAGAGGAGATCTCATCGAAGTCTTTAAATTTGTCCATGGGCTGGAGAGGGAATATCTTGGGGAAATGTTTAAATTGAACAGAAATGATGCAATTAGAAGTCATAAATTCAAAAATAAAGTTAACCACGGCAGAACAAGGTCGAGGCAGACTTTCTTCACCAACAGGGTAGTAGAACACAGGAACCAGCTGCCGGAAAACACTGTCAGTAGCAGCACATTGAACATCTTTAAAAACAGCATAGTCAATCATAAGAATAGAGGGCTTGCTTTTCAGTATTACAGGGAGGGCTGATTGACAGATTTGGTGGGCAACTGGTTCAGTGTACAGAGTGCAACCAAGAATGGCCCTTGTGGCTCATAGTTGCACTAATCTTTTGCCTTTATGTCTTTATGTAGCAGATCATGGAGTGTTCAGTACTACTCGCTCGTGCCCACACATAGCCACTGATCACTCCGCCCTGCCAGCTTTGGCGAAACTGACTGCAGGTTATTGCAGTTTATTTTTCATTTTCGTGGGGTGACACCCATCACTCTTTCCTCAGTTTCTCTGGAGCGGGGTGACACCCGTCGCCCCACGCGGTTTTTCATCTCCGTCGTATCTTCTGTTCCCTAGGTTATTGTGCGTACCTGTATTTACTTAAACATTAGGTAGGGTTTTCCCCCACGATGGGGAAAACGTAAGAAGGACGCCGACCCCTGCTCTCCAACGGACTCCGACTCTGACCTTCCGCCACTGACCACACCTGGCGACCGTCGCACCAACACGGACTTGCCACTTAATGCACCTTCGCTTGATACCGCCACTGATGACCCACGCCAGACAATTCCCCTCGATGACGCAATGGAAGCCCTCTGTGCTTCACCAACCCCTGCTCGTCCCAAGACCACGACCTCACCTCGCAATTCGGACCATACCATTACTCTCCAAGCCGCTGACCCATGCTCGAACCAAACCACGCCCTCTGAACCTGAACCTATCCAACCCCTCGAACCCTACCTCAACAGTGCCGACTCTTACATAGTAGTCAAGCCCGCCGAGGAGACCGATTCCTTCTGCCGTATCAACGTTTTCTGGCCGACGAAACATGAACTCCTCGCCAGATGCTCTTCAGCCAATCCTGACGTCGAAGCCCCTGCCAATGGAACCCTTGTCATAAAAACCCAAACCAGAGCCCAGACCAAAGCCCTCCTCCGCACCGCCACGTTTTGTAGTAAATCAGTCACAATTTCCCTCCATAACAACCGCAATACCACCAAGAGCACTATCTTCGCGCCGAAGCTCCGCTTCATGTCTGAGGCAGATATTCAAGCGGAGCTCAGTCCGGAGGAGGTGACCCATGTCCGCCGCATCACGTCCTTCAAAGACAGCAGGAAGCGTGATACGAGCCTCCTTGCCCTTACGTTCAATTATATTACTCTTCCCAAAACCCTCGTCGCCGGATACCTACGATACCAAGTCCGTGTAATTATTACCAATCCTCTCCGCTGTTTTAACTGCCAGCGCTTCGGCCATGGGAGCAAAACATGCCGCCAACCAGCCCGATGCTCCAGGTGCGGTGAACCACCCCATCCCGAATCCACTTGCTCCAAACCAGCCCACCGCCTGAACTGCCACACCTCCGATCACCTGACCACATCACACCTCTGCCCAGGCTGGCGCAATGAGAAGGAAGTCTGCGCAGTAAAAGCTACAGCCGGGATGTCCTACCCCCAGGCTAGACGGTCTGTCGAGGCCACCTCGTCGTCCACAAAATCTTACGCACAGGCCGCCGCCATTGCTCCTCCACTCCCTGCGTGAAAACCACCTCTACTTCGATACAAACCGACATCATTCCTGGCTTAGCTCCACTTAAGAAACTCACACCATTGACGACAAAGACACAAGGGGACGAGTAGCCCAGGGGTAAGTTGCTCGTCTCACAATCGAAAGGTTGTGGGTTCGAGTCTCACCTGTCGCTACTATTCGCCTGCGACCAATCGGCGTGAGAGATTGGCGACGCTACATGACTCAACTGTCCATGTGTCGTAAAACCAATAACCGACCGACCACAACGACACAAACCACCCTGGCTCCCAACACAAAGACCACTTCGACTTAGCACACACAAACAAATTCCTCAAGGAATGCCAGACCCTGCAACCACTCGGCGGCGGGAGGAAGCCCACGTTCCCCAGCAGACCGCCGATCGAGCCCTGCGCGTCCAGCGCCGGCTAGCACCCACGTGACACGACCGACTCCAAACAGGCGGGCATCCCCCGAGGCAGTAACCGGCCGCCGTGACCATGCCAAGGTCAGCGGTCGGCAGTACGGATCGAGCGGGCCCGCCACTGCAACCGCCGCTGTCCGCACCCAACACACATACCCACCAGAATTACACTCCTGGCTCCGACAAGCACCGAAAGGTGCTGACAAACATTAACACATATTTTCCCGTGTCTACATTCTTACAATAGAATTGCCGTAGCTTAATATCAAGATGGGCCGAAATGAAAGCATTTTTCAGTATTCTCGCACCTATTCTCATAGCACTACAAGAAACATGGTTTGTGCCTAATTATACATACAACTTTAATATGTCCAATTACTCGCTGTACCGTCACGATGAGGTCTGTGGACCTCATCGCAGTGGCGTAAAGCACTTTACATCAACAATGATTTTACGCATACACAAATTACACTTAATTCACCTTTGCAAGCAGTAGCTTGTACTTCACGTATAAATAGTAGGAATAGAAATGTATGCTCCATTTATATTCCCACACACACAGACAATACAAGTTTTTTGCACAATTAGAACACCTTATAACATATTTCAAGAACCCATTCATATTACTCGGAGACTTCCATACACATAGTCCAACCTGGGATCAAGCACGTACACATGGAGACACTCGAGGCATTGAACACATTTTAGACCGACATAATTTAGTACTACTTAGCAACGGAAAACCAACTATTTTCATCTTGGACATAATACACAAACAGCTATTGACTATCCATATACCCTCCGACACTGGCCAATGCGTTCGACTGGACCGTCGACACTGACATTCATGATAGCAACCACTATCCCATCAAATTAACCGCTACATTTTCAACAACAACCAATACCACACCAAGTTTTATACCGCGCTGGAAAATTTCGAAGGCCGATTGGACAACATTTCAGGAACTTTCACATATTCAATACAACCTTAACATTTCTCCAGTCGAAAATATCAACCACATTACAAAAACACTTTTCGAAGCAGCTTCCATCGCTATTCCACTCACAAAACCATTAACAAAAAGAACACCAGTGCCTTGGTGGTACCTCAAAGTAGCAAACGCCATCGCAATTAGAAAACGAGCTTTTAGACAATATCTTAGACATCCCGATTCACACAATTTACTTCACCGAAACCAGGAACGAGCTCGAACCTGCCGCATCATTCGCGAGGCTAAGCGCCGTTCATGGAACTCACATTTGCAACAACTCACATCTGAAACGCCTCCAAGCAAAATTTGGCAGTTACTCCGACGGTTGCCTGGACGCACCCCATTTAAATTACTCTCGGCCCTCAAATTCCAAGACACCACAATCACATACGCACAAACAATAGTAAACACATTAGCAGAACACCATGGCCCACAATAGCTCTGATCACAATTACAGTCCGGAATTTTTACAAAATGCTCAACACGCCTTTCACACCGATTTGGCACAATTCAATTCTGACAACACTGAAACATACAATATCCCTTTTCAACTTTCAGAACTAGACACTGGAATTTCTTCTGCCGGTAATACTTCAGTAGGGCCATATAATTTACATTCTTCCTTTTTTAGACATTTATGCGACGACACGAAACATTCCATCTTACGAACATTTAATTAATTATGGTCAGGTCACATACTTCCTCAATCTTGGAAAGAGGCCACCATCATTCCCATACCAAAACCTGGCAAAGGTCACAGCAACGCGTTGCTGTGACGCGAAAATTGTTGGGGTACCCCAACAATTTTCGACCCATCGCTCTCACCAGTTGTCTAGGAAAACATTTCGAGCGTATGATTCTAAAAGTACTGACCTGGTATTTATAAACAAATTATCTTTTATATCCAATTCAATGCTGCTTTCGTCATGGACACAGCACAATAGATCATCGCATTCGATTAGAAGCAGACATACGCTTTGGGTATAAGAAACATCAACACGCCATCGCAGTGTTTTTAGACATTAGCAAAGCATATGATATGGTACATAAACCCGCATTAACCTGTCCCGTCTCGGGGCGTCTTCAACCGCCCCCCCTCGGGTTTTTTCGCGGATAGCGGACGAACGGCGTGCGGCAGCGCGCCAAAATTTGCCATACCTTTTCCCACATCAATTTGGCGTGCTGATTCAATTTTTTTGGTCAGGTCATCTATGGCCAACGAGATAGTCAAGGTCAAGTGAAGTCACCTCCAAAAAGTTCAACCAGTCGTCACGCTTTAACGGATACAGATATTGGAATGGAACTTTCAGTGTTTACTTATCCTTACGGATGCAACAAAACGTACGAGTGGAATTTTTTTTCCGTTTTTGACTACATAAATTCTGCGTACCTGCCAAATTGCAGTTCAAATACAGGATTCTGGCTAAAGTAAGCATTTTGTATTAGGGAAAGTTGCCTTCTAACAACGTTTCTCGATCTGCTCTACCCATTGCGAAAGGAAAATTAAAGAAAACTTGAAAACTCAACGTTTTGAAATCTCCAAAAAATATAATTATCCTTGGGGGGCTAAAAAGTACATAGCCCTGATCGATTTCGCTGTCCTTTTCTCATTCCAAATAAATTTTGTTTTTCATATATCCACAAAATGAACTCCCCAGAGTCAAAAACATACTGTAAGTCGTGCAAAGGCGTGAAAATCTAGCCCCCTGGTGATATCACTTTTGGGGCGAAATTATTTTCGAGGGTGGACTCGGACCCTACACGTCGAGCGCTTTCCGATGACACCTCTTTCATTTTCGTGCGATGCTTAGTTTGGATTTTAGAGGGGCCTTCAACGGCCCCCCCCCCCCCGAAACCAGGTGGGAGGATTTGACCGGAAAGACGGCGCGGGTTAATTTCCAAACTTCTTCACATCGGCGTCAGGGCGAATTTAGCTCATTATTTGATAGCATTTTTTTTTTACTGATTCCTGTCATTTCCATCTCCGGTGCAGATCAGCGATTTCAGATATACACTTCATGAAAAATGGATTGCCATAGGCAAGCTATTTATCACCAGTTTTATTTAATATCATCATTGACGATATATTCACCGACATTCCACCTCAGATATCACGATCTTTGTTCGCAGATGACAGCGCAATTTGGTGCACAGATGAAAATTAAGAACATTGCCTATTTAGACTCCAAAACGCACTTGACCGCATACACCAATGGTCCATCAAATACGGTTTTACATTTTCGCCTCCAAAATCTGCCACCATGCTATTCAGCAAAACGCCTCCAAGCCCACATCCAGAAACACCACTTCACCTTGGAAATACTGACATACCTTTCGTAAATTCGTTTAAATTTCTCGGCATTATTTTTGATCGTAGGTTTTCTATGCATAGACACATGAGACACGTCAAGGCCAAATGTTTCCACAGACTCAATTCGTTTCGCTGCATTACGTCTACATCATTCGGATCCGATCGTCACACACTTTTGCAACTGTACAAATCACTGGTTCTTCCCATCATAGAATATGGTTCCGTAGTCTGCGCAGGTGGCAGTACCTACGCTTTGCAAATTTGAGACACATTACAAAATCAATTTATCCACATAGCACTCGGTGCAATGACCAGGTCCCCCATCACGTCTCTACCAACGTAATCAGTAATTCCACCATTAGCTCTCCGAAGAATGGAACTAACACTTCGCTATGTCGCAAAAACTCAAATCAAAGAATACCACCTGACACATGCATCTTTACAAATTCTCCGAAATCTGCACCACGAATATTTAGGTCCCGCCGAAAAGCGAACGGGTCTTACAATAGATTCACGTATCAAAACATATTCTACACAACTCCACTACAACATTCCACATATTACTGCTCTTCCTCCACCAAATAGACCACCGTGGCAGATGACCGAACGACACATTTTGTATCTCACCACCACTCCAAAATCACACCTTTGTCCAGAATAAAAAAAAATCCACCAGTTTCGTTCTCGATATCGTCACGTTCCTTTTGTTTTCATCGATGGATCTAAAGACTCAAATTACACAGGAAATGCCATCGTTTCAGGGACACACACAAAATAGCATCGCTTGCCAAACAGGACCTCCATTTCATCAACGAATTGCACGTCATCCTCATTGCCCTTCGCTATGTCCACAACCGTTCAACTTGTCACCCCATGCGCAGTGTCGTCATTTGTTCCGACTCTAAATCTGTTCTTCAATCACTTTCTTCACTTTCCTTTTCACACCATTTCCACATTTCCATTTATAACACACTAGAAACACTTCATGTCATAGGCATCAAGGTCCGTTTCATGAAGGTGCGCAGTCACTGCAGCATCCCAGGGAACGACCGAGCAGATCATTTAGCTAAATCATCACTACTACTTCCAAGCATAACAGAAATTCCACAGCGTTTTTCTGTACAATATCCATACACAAAAGTTGAGAGAATGTTCGCTTTAGCACGCGCCCTGGAGGGCCTCTAAAAAATTACGAGCACCGGAGGCGGCGGATTCGGCCTCCCATAAGATTTCGGCTCCTGTTAAAGCTGGAGCAATGAAATTTGCAGGGTTGATGGGTACAGTAGTGACCTCTATTGTGTGAAAATGTCATGACCTTAGGTCAATATCTTCAAGGTCAAATGAGGTCAAAATTGTAAAATGTCCTGGTTTTGCGTGGCTTGGCTTGCCATTGGTATGGATCACTCTGATTGTGTTTAAATTCTCCAAACTGGGCATCATTGATGTTTTGGACGATACCAATGATGCAATACAGATACTAGGCCCGGAATTTGACCTCACGTCACTTATTTAGCAGCACCTTATCAGGTCATTACCTTCTCCAGTTACCAGAACCGCTCAAGTTACTCCAGTAACGCCCGCCAGATTGCTCCGTTGGGCGGCTCGGCGCAAACGGCTTCGCAAAGAAAGGAGTTTAGTACTTGAATAAAGTATGGAAACCAGGGACGCGGAGCCGGAGCCGGAGCCGGAGGCGGAGCCGCAGCCGCCGGGACATTTTACTCAGAGCCGGAGTCGGATCCGGAGCCGTCAAAAGCAGGGCGGCTCCTGCTCCGAAAGAGGTGTAAATTAAACAAAATTAGCAAACTTGAAATGAACATGTTATACCTAATATGGTATGGTATGGTATGGTATGAAAAAAAAGTATTTTTGAAAGCCAAAATGTTTAAATACGAGTAGCATGTAAAATACCATCAAATGATGGCAGAATAGCCAATAACCATATTCTAGCTTCAGTAGTCAATGCAATAGTACCATGTTTAGCTTAGTTAAGTTAATTGTTTCCATCATCAACGGGTTGTTGTACCTTATTAGAGATGAGGTCAAATATTACAATTTACAACAATGGTGTTCTTTGGACCGTCCACGGGATGCGGAGTGTTATTGATTCGAGTCTCCCCTCTTCTGATTTCCCCAATACGGCACGAGCGAGCGTCAGTTTACGAGGGCATAACACCGAAAAGTGCTTTTGACAGGGGCGGGTGTTTATGTAAAGATAGATTCAGGGTTTATATGGGAAAGTTGCTTATAATTGTTTGAAGTTTGCACCTCTCGGTGGTCGCGGCTGACTTTTTTTTACATCCCTAGCTCTTACTTAATGGATCGATCACGTTTGGGATGCACGGAGCCGGAGGCGGAGCCGGAGCCACCGGGACACTTTACTCGGAGCCAGAACCGGAGCCGGAGCCGTCCAAAATTTTCCCGGCTCCGCATCCCTGATGAAAACGCTTAAGTACACAATGCCAAACAGTAGTTTTCTGGACGTAGAGGGAGTAACATGCAAGGTGACGTCAATTGCATGACAATCATTTGCATTTGTGACAACATTCCAGTTGACCAAGTTTGGTTCCATTCACTTTTCATGGACTTGACCTGACTTGACCTCGGTGACCTAGCATGACTTTGAAACTATACAGTATAACAATGTGCGTCAAACAAGTCGCTAGTGTTGCCAAGAACACTTCCATTTTGCCAATATACGGGAAACGCATCAGCGCCGATTTTTGTGTTCTGGCGCTGCGAAATGTTTTTGACTTTAACGGTCCCTAACTCGGAAAATGTTCGGATTATTTTTGTTTTCTTCCTTTAAGCGACGCGCCGATCATTTATAAGCAGATATGCAGACAATGGGGTATATCAGCCGGTAAAATTTGGAGTTGTGCACGAAAAATTGGAGGGGTGGGCGGATTTCATCCCCCCCGTCCAGGGTGCGTCCTAATGACCAATACAAACTTCACCAACTTTTTTTTTAAACTTGCAGAATGTACAAAGCTTTGGGTGCATTTCCTACAAGAGCGAATGGTTGAATAATCCTCATCGTGTTCAAAGACGTGTTCGTACATTTATTTTTCCTGAAATGCTATATATGGTCCAAAAGAAAAAATGTTCCACCTAACCTAATCTAACATAACCGAACCCCTGGTTTGCCTGATGGAGGTAAAATGTGTGTACAGCTTATCAGTAGGTACTTTAACCTACCCCGTCTCTCCGGTCATATCCTCACACCCCGTCTCGGGGCAGGGGGTCGTTAGGGACACTCCTCTAATCTCCAAACTAAGCGTCGCACGAAACCAAAATAGGTGTCATCGGAAAGCGCTTGAAGAGTAGGGCCATGCACCATACCAAAAGACATTTCACAAAAAGAGTGACGTCCCTAGGGAGCCTAGGTTTTCACGACTTATATCATATTTGTGGCTCTGGGGAGTATTCTTGAGGGAGATGTAAAAAAAACAAAAATTATTTGGATTCGGAAACGGAAAGCGAAATCGACCAGGACCATGTAATGTGTGGCTAATCAAAATCAAAATTTTACTTTGTTCAGATTTCAAAATTTTGAGTTTCCAAATTTTCTTTAGTTTTCCTTTTCTCTTAGGTAGATCGGACCGAAAAACTTTGTTCGAAGTCAACCTGCTCCATTGAAAACGTCCTACTTCAGCCAGAATTTTCCATTTTAACTCTAGTGGGCACATATATAAATTTAATTTTGTATTATAACACAAATTTTGATTACTAATAAGTAATCAACAAAGGAAAAATGGAAAATTCCTCAGCTGTGTTTTGTTCCATCCCTAAAGATAAGCAAACGCTGAAAGTTTCATCAAAATATCTTTATCCGTTAAAGCATGACGACTGGTTTAACTTTTTTGGAGGTAACCTCACTTGACTTGACTAATTTGTTGACCCTAGATGACCCGACTTCAACATTTTGACACCACTTGCCAAAGTTGATGTTCGAAAAGGTGTGCCACATTTCAGCGTTCTGCTTTGCCCCGTTCTTTCGCTGTCCGCGGAAAACCTTAGCCTAGGATGAATGTGTTTTTGTTTCCAAAGCCGAGCTATATTCTTCATTACATATTACCGCACCAAGCCTTACTCTTAGTGCCATTATTTTCCTTGCCGACTGAAAGTAAAAAGTAAACTCCATGATTCACACGTGGGCCAGTGCCGCCTTTCGCTAGTCGCCAAACTGTCGTCCTCATAGTGGGAGAGCCGGGAGTGGCTAAGATGCAACGTGTTGGCTAACCTGGCGAAAGCACCTGATAAATATACTTCAGGTATCATTCGCTTGTCTTTCAAAATATGTGTGTCGTACGTCGTTTCATCCTGTTTGCTTTGGCATTCTCTGGGAAGACCAGTTGGATTTATGCTGGTTAATAAACCCCACTGGGGTCTGAGCTTCCCTACTCGGATTTCTCAGCGGAAATCCCTGAAGGATTTACAGGATAAGAGTGCCCTTGTCAGGATAAGAAACATTTCCCATGAGACAATTGTGTAAGATTCCCATGGTGAATTCCCATAGTGAACCGCATGGGATTCCCACACAATTGTCTCATGGGGAATGTTTCTTATCCTGACAATGACAATCACATGCAATTTGATGACTTAATCCTATTGATTTCTTTCACTACGATGTGATCCCGGTGCCATTTGTATGGCTCCGTGCGATATCTTGGTGTCCCATCGTGATTTCTTTCAGAGTCCCGGCTCGACCCTGTGGCCTGCCACTTCTCGCAGTGGGAAACAATTTTCCATTTTATTCCCCCTTCGGTGTGCCATTGGCGTGGGATAGACACCATCTAGTCATGGAGGAAATGCGTTCCAGCAGTCATCTGCCAGTTGCTCCTACCCCTTGCATGTCGTGACCTTTACGTTATCTTTCTCGTCATACCGTTGCTATCCATAGTTCCTCGCTTCCTTGTGGTTTGACAGTATGATGTGAACATCGGTCCAATTGAAATATGCTGGTTTTCTAGAAAATAATACGCATGTTCGCGGACGAAAATACTGTAATCTTTCGGATGAACCAAATTTTGCTGCATTTTAGTAAGAATTAAACACCGAAATACCGTGCGAAACATGCGAGAGGTTGTCCGGACCGTTGTCTCTAGTTATCTTGGTCCGGACCGTCTACGGCCCATCTCCCCAGCTCATGTGACGTCTCTGTTTGCCGGACGCTATTTTTGATGGGTCCTGTTTTTCTTCATCCTGGAAGTTTTGATACACTTAGGGCGGGAGATTATACAAATACCGGCGAACTGAAATTGCAAGTATTTTGATAGCTGTGGGAATTGCTCGTATGGTACCCTACGGCGACTTAGGTAATCCATGGATTCTCTGAGATAAATGTTATTATAACATTTGTGTCGTTGTGTTTCTTGCGTGAGTTGGCTGGATGCGAATTGGAATGAGTTCATGATCTTCCTGAACGAAATTAATTGGGACGGCTCATTGATGGCCTTTAATGCGTATGACATGTGTGGAATGATAACATCAACTATTTCAACGTCAGGATAGGCTCATTCCCAATAGACTAATTAAATTAACCAGGGTTAAGTACCCTTTATGGGTGACCAGGGAAGTGAAGCACTTGCTGGAGTCATGGGCGCTGTATAACCACTGCAGTTGATGCGCCATAAACCCAAATAACTAACACTTGCTGGAGTCAAATAAACATTCATTCAAGAAACTAAAAGATGCCAACTGGGGTAAACCTCAAATCATATCAAGTAGCTAGAAATAAACCTAGGTGTACTAGAGTGTCTAAAAGACTGGCAGAAATCCTTAGCTTTCACCTCTACAAATTTAAGGCTAAAAAGTGTAGTGTTTGACCACTGGAGATAGATAGGGAAATAGTGGCCCATGATTGTCATATTGTGTAATCCCTAGGCAAGCAATTCTTGACAGTCTCTACTAATGGTAATTCTTGTACATTTAGAAACAACTGAAGGTCATGCCATGACAGGTAATTTTCTGGAGGATCTTGTAATAACTACAGAAGCACCTATAAAAGCAGTTGCAGAATGTAAACCCTTATGAACAGGGTGGGAAACTTGCTTTCCAAGTTTGGAGTCGGAGTGCAAACATATTTCTTCCGGAGTACATTTTCATGCACATATTATTTTTAATGCATGGAATCTATTTGCCGGTAACCCATGAGAAAAGCATATGTACCTAGTCAGTGTCTACGTAATAGGCATAATACACATCATTTTTGGTCACATCAAAGCATAGAAACAAAGAAGTGAGCAATGGATGGCACCACAAGACAGGGAGTTGTGATCAGCTCAGCTTTGTCTCTCATAACTCACAGGAGCAATGCGTCTTCCTTTTACTATTGGTCTCAGCATAATGCTAGGCAAAATGAAAAAAACAAATAATTCACGCTTCACCCTCAGCTCAGAGCGCACACCTACCTACATACACAGCCAATTCCCTACATGATACGGACCCACACCACTACCTCACACACAGTCGGAATCGACAGAGGTATGCAAAGGATCAGTTGAGGTCTCGTGTGTGCAGCATGACACTGTTACATGTTCAAAGTTGCTAATGGTTATGACGTCATTTAAAAAATACCTTGCATTGATTGGTTGAAGGACGGTTTTCATAACAGAAAATGCTAACTCAGCAAATTCCAATTGGCGGCCTCCGCTGCACTCCGGAAGCGACTCTTAAAACAGTCAGTTTTCCCACTATAGGGTGGCTCGAAAGCAGGTTTCTGGAGATACACCAGCCGAATTTGTAGAGGCTGGAGGCCATTATATGCAGTGCACAGGCACAAAGTTTGGTGCGTTGTCGTCGGCATTTCCGCTGGTTGTGGTTTCGTGTGGTGTGTGTGTTTGGTTGCTGTCTGTGTGCTTGATGGTATGAAAAGTATATAGTTATTTGGTAACCGTAAGTAGAATAACATGTTTGGTTGATATTTTCTTCAATCTTGTATTAGTTTTTTAGTGGTATTTTTGTTCCTTCTGTATGTTTGTGTCGGAGTACATGTGGAGCCCATTCTATCCAGTATGAATCTGGAGGGCAAAAATGTTTTAAGAGGTGAAATCTCTTAAGAAGTGCCTTAATTCCACCCTGCTAATGAAGCTTCTGGATCAGATGCTATATATGACATAGTAGTGTGTGTTAAAGCTTTAGCAGTTCCATATGCTTAAGTGTCAGGCAATATATGGAATATTCTGAAGTACCTGAAGATTAGAGAGATGCAAACAATGCCAATTTATAAAATGGAAGTGTGAT
This sequence comes from Imbricaverruca yamaguchii, assembly GCA_034440575.1. NCBI lineage: Eukaryota > Metazoa > Arthropoda > Thecostraca > Neoverrucidae > Imbricaverruca > Imbricaverruca yamaguchii. Next base: position 221,085 of record JAOTOL010001516.1, read on the forward strand.
GTGTGTAGGAAACTACAGGCCAGTCAGTTTGATCTGAATAGTTTGCAAGGTACTAGAAAATCTGGCAAAACAGCATGTTCAGATTCATCTTGATAGGCATAGCCTTTTATGGGATATTCAACACAGATTTTGAGCTTGAAGGTCATGTTTAACCAACCTATTGGAGTTCATTGAGTATATTTCTAAAGAAGTAGACAATCAAAGCAGGATGGTCGTGTACTTGGACTGTATCAAAGCTTTTGATGAAGTTCTACATGGGAGGCTAATTTATCAACTACAGCAACATGGGATTGTTGGAAAAGTTATAGATTGGATTGAAGCATGTTTGAGGAGAAGGAAACAAGTGTTAGTGTTGCATCCATTTAATTCAGGATAGTGTTAAATGGATGTAAGTCTGATTGGAAGAATGTTATGAGTTGAGTATCGCAGGGCTCTGTGCTAGGGCCACTTCTTTATCATCTTTGTGAATAACATTGAGGTAGGGTTGATGAATAGTGTTAATATTCAACTAGACCTGTAGGACTCAAAAAGTGAGCTGCTGAATGGAAGATGACTTTCACCTATAATATGTGTAAGGTAATGCATCTGAGGTCTGAAGGTGAGACTCTCAGATATGCCATGAGAGGGAGGGAACTGGATGTTATCAAAGAGGAAGAAGACTTTTGTGTGTTGGTTTCAAGAGACTGGAAAAACACTATCTCAAATAGGAACAGGGAACTCAGAATGCTGGACTCATTAATAGAAGTGTGAGATATGAGTGAGGAAGTTATGTGAAACAAACTGTGTTCAACAGTGTGACCCACTTTCAATACTTTGTACAAGCATGAAGCCCCTACATAGAAAAAGATATAGATAGGTTAGGAAGAGTGCAGTACAGAGCAGCTGGACTTGTCAGTGCAATAGGTAACCTAGAATATGGAGGAAGGCTTGTGGCATTATATATGTGCTGACTCAAGTTTAGTAGATTAACCCATCCCATCTCAGGGGGTCTTCAACCCCCATCCCCTCAGGTTTTTGATGGATAATGGATGAACAGAGTGTGGCAGTGTGCCCAAATTTGGCATACATTTTCCCACATCAATTTGGCATATTGTGTCAAAATGTTGAAGTCAAGTCATCTAGGGTTAATGAGTTTGTCAAGGTCAAGTGAGGCCACCTCAAAAAGAGTTTGACCAGTTGTCACGCTTTAATGGATACAGATGTTCTAATGAAACTTTCAGCATTGGCTTATCTTTACAGATGCAACAAAACACAGTGTCCTAAAATTATTTCGCCATTAACTGTGCAGATGAAGAAAGAAGTTGCTTGGGAATAGTGGAAGATTGAAAGAAAATAAAGGATCGTCACTTAAGGATTAAAAACGTGGAATGCCTTTCACTTCAGTCACATGCATTTCACATTATTTAGCAGTCGTGTGTATAATGACTGCCCACACATGTAGCACAATGGTAAAAACCTAAGGCAAGGATGAAATAGTGCAATTCCATTAACTGTGAATTTCCAGGCCACATGGTCAATTATTTTACACTGACAAAACATACTAGTGGATTTTTTTACCGCATACATTTTGCATATTTGCCAATTGCAGTTCAATTAGAAGATTCTGGCTTAATTACACATTTTTATGAGGCCATGTTGACTTCCAACAATGTTTCTTGGTCTGCTCTACCCATTGGAAAAGGAGAATTAAAGAAAAACTTGAAGTTTGAAAATTTTGAGTTTTTAAAACAAAAAAATTGGTGGGGGTGGGCAAAAAAATTATGGCCGTGGTTGATTTCGCTGTCCTTTTCTAATTACCAATCATTTTTTTCTCATAAATCCCAAAATGAACTCTCCAGAGCCAAAAACATAATGTAAGTCATGAAAAGTTGTGAAAATCTAGCCCCCTGGTTACATCACTTTTGGGGGAATTTATTTTGGGGGTGGATCTGGACCCTACTCATTGAGCACTTTCTGATGACACCTCTTTTGTTTTCATGCAACACTTAGTTTGGATTTTAGAGGGGGTTATTATCCACCCCCATGATGGGTGTGAGGATCTGACCAGAAAGATGGCACAGGTTAATGATGGTAATGTACACAATTGTTAAAGGACTAGATCAAGTCAATTTGAATGATGCTCTTTAGTTTAGAGTATCATGTACAAGTCATCAATTCAGGTTGGACAAGTTGATGTGGAGGACAATTAAGCAACACCAGGTCTTCAGTCAGATTGTTGTCGATCATTAGAATAGGCTGCCTGCTGATGTGGGGAGTTCCTCATTGAATGTATTTACAAGTAGGGTGGACAATTTTTTAGACAGGAAAGTCTTGTTTTTGAGTTCTAATATGTGATGGATGGGGTGATATTTATGCTAAATCGGTGTGCATGGCACAGACCCCTTAAGCAGGCATGGATGCAGTTTAATTACTGGTTTGGCACTCAATCCACATGTGTTAGAATCCACTCAATCATTCAATCAACATCTGCATGTGTAGAAAAGCTGAAGTAAGTAGGGGAGCAGTCTGAGCATGTTCAGTTTCCCAAACACCTACCTTTGGATGTCTCCTGCATCACATTCAATGTGTAAATAATGAAAGGATATTCATAAACGATGACCAATCTCTTCCAAAATTCCAAAATGCATAGTTGTGATTGCATGGTTCTACTGATTCTTTGTATACATGGATAGCAAAGTCTCCTGGCACAATTTTTGAACCTCTGAAAGCACTCGGCTTGGGTAAACCACAATGAAGTGTCCTCAGATATTTCTTGAAATCACACCAGTATTCTTAGCAGCTACTAATAACTTGTAACACAACAGCTACAGTGAGGTATTCCTGAACTACCACATTTGCATGTTTGGAATATCTTACACCACTGCAGAAAATTCTGGTTTAAAGTTGCTATTTGCAAGTGGTTAGAGGATTTTCATTGAAAGGAGCTGTTTGAATATGGATAGGTTGTTCATTGTTGTGTTCAACAAACACAATGCAATTCCTGATTCAGCCATACAGAAGCAGTAGTATAGCAGTTTGTTGCATGACATCTTAAGTGTTCAGAACCCCTCTCTGTTATGGGCACTAAATGACCTATGCTGGTCGATGCACCCAAAAACCCCAATTATCATCATCAGAACCCCTCTCTTCCTCTACCAAGGACCTAGGTAGGTACATAGGCACCCCAGGCTGCAATGTATGGCACCTTCAACAAGGTCTTGTCAGAGCAGGTGGGGGGCCAGTCATGTTGCTGGTGCTGTGATTTATATGGGATTGGGTACCTGATGTGTGGTGATAGTTAATCCACTGACACTTCATGAGTAAGTAAAAAAATCACCAGAATTGTAGGAAGCTGCAAAAATATACTGTGAGCCACATTTGTATCCATTCATAGTTCCTAAATGTGCTTATTGTGCAAAAAAGTTGTGATGCCAATTTAGTTCAGTGTCCCATGCTCTTTGAAATCATCAGGTGCAGTACAAGTTGTTTGTGCTTTAGTCATGTTGTAGGTATGTGCATTTTTATTTATTATATATGAAATATGTGTATGTAGAAAAGGTGCCTGCTTAGGCCTCATTTGAAAAAAGTGATACTTTCTTTCAAATGTGACATTTATGAATGTGATTAGGATGATGTGGCCACCGACTCCCTTTTACAGTGCTTACTTTTCAGCTTGCAAACCAAAAGCACAAGAAGGCTTTCAGTCAGGTAGTTTTAAAATGTTGCATCCCAACCTAACCTAGCTTTACTGCCAGTGACAAACATAAAGACATCAAAGACATAAAATATCAGTGCAGCTATGAGCCACAAGTTCTTGGTTGTACTCTGGACACTGAACCAGTTGTCCACCAGATCTGCTAATTAGCCCTACTTGGAATACTGAGAAGCCAGCCCTTTATTCATATAATGATTGCCTATGTTGCCTTAAATATGTTAATGTGCTGCTACTAACAATAGTTCCTGGTAACTGGTTCCAGTGTTCTACTACCCTGATGGTGAAGAAAGACTTAACATCATCCTGCTGTGATTAACTTCAATTTTGAATTGGTGACCTATGATTGTGTCATTTCTGTTCAATTGGGCACAAAATGACCCTGGATGTCGACGTGCCCTTAAACTCCAATCCACCACCATTTCTGTTCAATTCAAACATTTCCTTGAGACATCTCTGTTCCTGACAAAGTTTAAGATCTCTATAAGATCTGCGCTCAGCCTTCTATATCTAAATGAAAACAGACTCAATTTCTTCAATCTTTCCTCATATTCTCGGTTAATTATACTGTTGACCATTTTTGTTGCCCTCTTTTGTACTCTCTCAAGGCCAACAATCTTCTTCATTACTAGGGGACTAAGCTTGGACACACTATTCCAAATGTGGCCTAATATGCACAGTAAAGCTTCCTGATGAAGCTTTACTATTCTTTTCTCTCCTTTCATTGTCCTTTCCTCACTTTAGTATGATACATACATATTTATTGCCCTAAGCATTCTCAGTGCCTTCTTCCTGGCTTCATTGGTCTGTTCTGATGCCAATCTTGTGTTCAGAATAGCACCTGAGTCCTTCTACTGAGTTACTGGTGGTACTTGGCCACCATCAAGTGTGGAGCCTTCATATGCGGCCTACCTACATGCACGATTTTTCACTTATCAAAATTATATTTCATTTTCCATTTTTCAGGCCACTTCACAAGTTCGTCTAAGTCTATCCACAGTGAGATATGCTCACTGTGTCCTGTTACTACCCTAAACCTTACTGCTTAGGCCACTTTAAATGTTATTTACAAATATAATTATCAGTAGTGGCCTCAGTACTGACCCCTGGGCGACTCCACTAAGAGCATGTTGCCATGATGATTGCACCATTTAGCTTCACTCTCTGCTGTCTATCTAAAAGCCACAACTATATCCATTTTAGGATGCTGCATGTAATACCATGGACCTGAAGCTGCATCATTAACCATTTATGGGGTACCTTGTCAAAGGCCTTACTGAAGTCAAGATAAACTGATATGCTATATTAATATGCCACATGAGCCTTATTCCCCTGATAAAATTGTTCTGTAGCAAAATTCAAAAAGTTTAAGAGATTTGTGAGACACAATCACCCTTTTCTAAACCAATGCTGAGTGCCTTGCATCAATCTGTTTCCTTCAAGATAACTGACTATTCAATCCTTGATAATTGATTTGAGTACCTTGCAGATAAGAGATGAGAGGCTTACTGGCCTATAGTTTTCAACTATCCCTCTTTCTCCTTACTTGAATATAGGAACTACATTTGCAATTTTACAACCTATTGGAATTTCATGTTGGGAAACTAATCTACCAGTTAATTTATCTTTGATCTGCCTCATAAGCGATAGCCTGAATAAACTGCTCATAAATTTTCTGTCCATCTGAAGTCTACCCTCAGATGGACGGGAAATTTGTGAGCAGGTTATTCAGGCTAGCACTTATATGGCAGATGAAAGGTGGTTTAGACACTAGGCCGAATCACGTTTCGTTTTGCATGGCTTGTGGAGTCCTTACATGATTGCATAATGAAACTGGGAGGTTGAATGTGTGTACAAAACTCTGGTGAAATGGGGAAGTTGGGTAAAGTAGGTTGTTATTTTTTTCTGCAGTAACAATAACTGCATTGGCATCTACATGACAATATGGAGTGCTCTTCAGTCTTGGACATGACATTTTGGAAAAGATCTCAGACTCCCAATCAACATTTTCTCTGTCTGACATGATGACAAATATATTCGTTATCATGTTTGTTTCATTTCAGACCTGTATTCAGGAAGCCCGTTTTAAACATATTTACTGGCTATAGCCCTTGCTATCAGCTATGGGAGTTCCAGCATTCTTCCGCTGGCTCACCAAGAAGTATGCATCAGTCATCGTGGACTGCATTCAAGAGAAGGTGAGTGCTGTGTGCAGTGCAGTGTCGTCCTTTGTCAGCTCATGATCTGTAGTGTTCATGTTTACTTCACAGTGGTGCCTTGTGTGAGCTCACGATCTGTAGTGTGTTATGTTTACTTCACAGTGGTGACTTGTGTGAGCTCACGATCTGTAGTGTTTTATGTTTGCTTCACAGTTTCGTCCTTTGTCAGCTCATGGCATGTAGTGTTCTGTGTTTACTCTACCATTCTACTTATGGTTGATGCGATCACTATTGTAGTATGTGTGACCCTTTCACTGGTGGGTATTTCAAAACATGTCAGAAGTTATGATTACATTCACCACTGTCTGCTAAATGCATTCCCTGCAGCTTCTGCCTAGTGTGCATTTCATCTTTCCCTGCATCGTGCGGTTCTGTGCTTGCTTTGCTGTATGGACACTTGGCTTAGCTCTAGTTGTGTATTGAATCTGAGATTGGAACGTTGCTATGACAAGAAGGCTGTCCAGTCCTTTTCCCGAGATGTCACAAGCATATAAGTGTACGGCCTGCTGTAGCTAACGCACATTCACAGCCGAATGCCATCAGGCATTACAGCTACAGCATCTGTAAGAGCATAATGAAACCAGAGGATGGAACTGAGAATTGCCACATTCCCATCCGCCCCTATCATGCATGCTTCACCTGAAAGTGGTGGTTCAATTTCGATCCAAAAATTCCATCTTGTGACGTTTACTAGGGGATGTACATTGTACAATGAAGATCAAAATAGAGCATTGAGGAGACAAACATTGAAGATTGCAACAGCTTGTCAAGACAGCACATTGACGTTTTGAATATGACCATCACTAAATTAGCAGTCATGATATATGAGCCCATTAATAAATGCAATTTAGTTTCGGCCATCATAGATGCCATTAGGTTGAGGTGACCGCAATTTGTAGGATGGTCAAAATAGTCTTAGCTCACCTCCCCTTCCCACCCCCTGATAGTAGAAATGGATTCTCATTGTACATATTCCAGAGTCATGCAACTGAAAGGGCAAATAAAAATGCTATGCATTTTTAGCTTAACGAAAGCATTGGAATCATGCTCCTCTGGGAACCATGTCTATCGCATCAAGAAGTGCTAATGCAGAGTAAATTACAAAGGCGTGGCGAATTTTAGTATTGCGGTCAAAACCGCATTAGGCTGAATGCGGTTTTGATTATTTCGGTATTCAGGATTCATCTGCTGCTGGTTGCTGGTTGTCAGCTAATGCTCCAAACACTCCCAGCAGGGGCTCAGTGTCGAATCTGTGTGCGCATTCAGCATGTCCTTTGGGGCGCTGCATGACCGATGTAGTCGATGCGCCCCTAAGCTCCAATAACCAACCAACCAGCATGTCTTTTGTTTGTGGCACATAAGTGTATGTGCCACACACATGTGTTGATGGAGTATTTCTTCTCCTTTGTCCACAGCCGGCTGACGTGAACGGAGTCCAGGTCCCCGTCGACATCAGCAAGGCCAATCCCAATGGGGTGGAGTTCGACAACCTCTACCTGGACATGAATGGCATCATTCACCCGTGCACCCATCCGGAGGACAGGTGAGCGGTTCTGCCGGCCGCCTCTCCCATGTCAGATTTGGCAGGTGCTCGCGCTAGAAATGGTCGCAGTGTGCTAGATTCGTGATTTTAGTCGTCGAGGCAAGGGTGTAGATGTAATATCAACTTGAGAGGGATAAGAATCCTGACGAGTATAGACGCCAAAGTCAAAACTTGGACCTATTTATCCAGGTAAGGGAACAGCGCAAGATAGCTGACGAAGCTCGCGTGCCCACAAATTTAAACTGCTCACGAGGTAAAGATTCAGCTGAATGTGGTTCCATTTTCATTATCTATCACAAATTCTCAAGAGGTAATTGTTTGTCTTTATATGCTGACGTCTAACCTAGCGAGTTTAGACACACTGCTTGGTCGGTATTGCATGTGTGCATAGTGTGCTGTAGCATTTATGCGCTAGTGCTCGCTGTAGCATTTATGTGGCGAGCGCTTGTAAATTGACGCATTCGCCGTGGTATGAGGATGGAATGGTATCGTCTGCTGCTGTTGTTTTCGGTGATTTCATCTAGTGTTTTTGTTTCTCGATGTATGTGTCATGAGTTTCATTGTTTTGAGTTGTGAGTTGGATTTGGTTGGGGGTGTTTAGCTGTGTTACTCGGTTGGGTTTATGGTGTTTGGCTATGCTAGTTGGGTTTATGGTGTTTGGCTATACTAGTTGGTTGGGTGGATGGTGTTTGGCTGTGTTAATTGGTTGGGTTTATGGTGTATGGCTATGCTAGTTGGTTGTGTGGATGGTGTTTGGTTATGCTGGTTGGTTGGGTGGTTGGTGTTTGGCTATGCTGGTTGGTTTGGTGGTTGGTGTTTGGCTATGCTGGTTGGTTGGGTGGATGGTGTTTGGCTATGCTGGTTGGTTGGGTGGATGGTGTTTGGCTATGCTGGTTGGTTGGTTGGGTGGATGGTGTTTGGCTATGCTGGTTGGTTGGGTGTTTGGCTATGCTGGTTGGTTGGGTGGATGGTGTTTGGCTATGCTGGTTGGTTGGGTGGATGGTGTTTGGCTATGCTGGTTGGTTGGGTGTTTGGCTATGCTGGTTGGTTGGGTGGATGGTGTTTGGCTATGCTGGTTGGTTGGGTGGATGGTGTTTGGCTATGCTGGTTGGTTGGGTGGATGGTGTTTGGCTATGCTGGTTGGTTGGGTGTTTGGCTATGCTGGTTGGTTGGGTGGATGGTGTTTGGCTATGCTGGTTGGTTGGGTGGATGGTGTTTGGCTATGCTGGTTGGTTGGGTGTTTGGCTATGCTGGTTGGTTGGGTGGATGGTGTTTGGCTATGCTGGTTGGTTGGGTGGATGGTGTTTGGCTATGCTGGTTGGTTGGGTGGATGGTGTTTGGCTATGCTAGTTGTGTGTCAGTGGAGCTGTGGTTGTTAGCAGGGTCCAGGTCTTGGTGGACACCAGCGGTGGTGGTGTGTGCCGTGCCGGCAATGTCGTATTCCCGAGTGGGTGTCTTCAGCCGCATCTCAGCTGGGCTTCAGGCTTTGCCTTGACTGTGCATTTGCAACGCCGTTGTGGTGCTTGTGGTGTCATGCACGAATTGCTTCCTGCTGTGGCATAATGTCGGATTGATTGCTGATTTGAGCTGGAAATATGAACTGGTACTGGCACGAGACTGGTACTCCTACATGTCCATGGAATGGCAGCATAATGCATGTCTTTTTTTGTTCATTTTGTACTCCATTTAATAATATCGAAAGTGCAAAGGTAGTATTGACTTTGATCAGTTAATTCATTAAGGAGAAAATACCGGTGAATACACTCTTGCCAGGCATCCAGTGCTTTGCAGAATACTATATACAACTTACACAGGGATGACAATAACTTAATAAAATAGTGTATACTTGAGGTTTTCACCAGGTGCTTTGGCTATATTGCGCCCATTGCTAGATGGCGTACATGCATGGTAACCGTAAGGTCTCCGATGGGCGCGAAATGACCAAAGCAGTTAATGCACCCTCAACCGAAAGAACTAACCAATACACGTGAGGTCTGCTGCATGTGTTACCTGTTCGGGATTGTGGCTTCCCCTCGCCGACCACGCGACGTGACACGTTCCGATGCATGGGTTGTAAACGAACCCAACGTTCCGCTGTCCCAACATGAGAAATCTTCCAAACAACAATGTGCAGCTTGCATGGAAGAAGGCGATATAGTACACAGGTGTGTCCACGACGACGACGAACCACGACACGAACCCCAGCCAACACGCCCACGACGAACCACTACAAGGACCCCAACTATCACGCCATCGAACACCACGGCTCGCGTTCTGTTGTGAAATTGTTTACGCTGATGTTAGTGTGCAGTATTTTCTGCCCTCAGTTTTTTTTTCAGTATAATTCCATTTTCCTACATGGCCTTGTCTCCTACCTTCCCTTCCCTGCATTTCCCCTTTCCTACGCATCTTTCTGACTTCAGCCGGCGGCAAATGACTGTAGTGCTCCAGCTCGCAACTTCTTTTGACGTTCCTCGCTGTTCATTCAACTGGTTACCCCATTCAGTCACCTTGCCTATATGTACTGAAATACAGTGGCAAATTGCTAGATGCAACCATTTAGCATGCAATCATGCCCAAGAATGCCAGCACCACATATAGTAAGTACGTTATTTTGCTTATCCCCGTGATGACATGGTGACGTGACATTGTGGCCACCTGATGGCTGCCCGATAGCGATTTACGACCCAAGTTCAGTGAAATAAGATCAGTGCCTGGGTCTGAGATATATATATATATATATATATATATATATATTGAAATCACGGATTTGCAGAGGGAAGTGGTTGGACAAACCAATTCGGAGACGATAATTTTCGTCCAATTTGTGACGTTGAAAGCTCCATTTTTGTACCTTCCGGTCAGTTTTCCTCTTTTTTTTCACCAAAGAGCAGCAAGCTGGCAGCCATTTTAGATAACACTTCAATCTTTCAACGAGAAGGTAGCGATTTTTTCGTGGTATTCGTTGACGTAATTCCAGGACCACTACTTGTTTACCAGAGCTTGGCTGTGTCCGGTATTATGAGGCACATTGTGAGCAATTCAGCGTATTGACTGACTGACAGTAAACTGCCAATAAGCAGTTTGCTGTCAGTACTGTTGCACCTGTCTGGTTATTTGTCGCTACTATAGCACCTGTCTGGTGTTACTGTCAGTGCTGTAGCACCTGACGTATTTCTCGCTTCCTTGCCATGATGCAATCAATTGACTGACTGAGACGATGAACGTTATTGCCTTGCAGTATTTATACTCTTGTTTTTCGACAAAGCACACAGGGCGTCCATATCTTAGTGGTTAAATTGGGCGTGTTGGGAAACGAGATGTACGGGGTTCGATTCCCGCGGTGCCCACCCTTTCTCCCGGGGTGATAGGGAAGCGAAGCCACATGGTCGCAGCTGCTTGGTGCTCCACAAGCCACGCGCAGCAATCAATGAACCATCCCGTACAAGATGGGGCGTTGGCATCCTAGGGAGGGCAACGTGACAGGCATTCCTCACAACGATGTAACCAATCTAGCTGACGTTTCTCAGACCTGCCCCCAAGAATGAGGACGAGATGATGGTGGCAATCTTCGAATCGATCGACAAGATGATGGCGATCGTGCGGCCCCGAAGGCTGCTGTACATGGCCATCGATGGCACGGTGGGTGCGCCGCTGCTGGTAATGACCTGACCCCGTGTCACGTGCAGGTCGGCCTGCTCCCGCTCATATCTGAGGCACGGTGGGTTTGCCGCTGCTGGTAATGACCTGACCCCGTGTCACGTTCAGGTCGGCCTGCTTCCGCCCACATCTGAGGCACGGTGGGTGCGCCGCTGCTGGTAATGACCTGACCCCGTGTCACGTGCAGGTCGTCCTGCTCCCGCTCATATCTGAGGCACGGTGGGTGTGCCGCTGCTGGTAATGACCTGACCCCGTGTCACGTACAGGTCGGCCTAGTCCTGCTCATGTCTGCCCCGAATGCTCTGGTATGACGACACTTACTTCAAGCCAGTCCAAAATATAGCATTTGGTCTAAGCGAGTTCAAAATGAATCCCATGCATCATCCTATTTCCCAGTTCATCCCGTATCACAGAGGAGCTGGCAGTGATTACCAACCACCTTGTTTATAACCAACAAATTGCTATTTTGAACAACCTCACTGGATATAATTATCAAAGCTCAGAAAACGACCGCATATAAGATAATGCAATGGAAAGCGTGGATGTTTCGAAACTCACGGCTCAGGAAGTTCGACCCTTGCCTGACGGCGCTATTGGACTGTGGATATTTTATCGTTCTTGTGTATGTCGTTGACGAGTTGCAGGCTTCCGGCGGTTGTTGGTTTTACGAAACGTCGACCGTTGAGTCATGTAGCGTCGCCAATCTCTCACGCCGATTGGTCGCGGGCGAAGAGTAGCGACAGGTGAGACTCGAACCCACAATTTTTCGATCGTGAGACGAGTAACTTACCCCTATACTACTCGTCCCAAGTTGCATGCTTCCGAAGCACGGTATGGCCGACCTGGGCCGCTGCAGTTTGTTATGTTCCTTAGCTGGCCGAGGACTAGCCTGGCCTTCGGCCCCGCTTGCACTGAGACAACGTTTGAGCTGCCTTTGTACCGTATAGGGGTGCTTAAAGCACTCAATCAACTTGTCCCATGCACCGCGCTGTTCTTATCTAGAACCACAGTTTAATGTGCGACAGGGCTGCGGCCCCGATTTGTATCGCCGGTCATGTGATAGGTGTGGGCACGCTCGTACCGAACTGGCTATATAGGTTACGTGGCTAAATCAATGGTACGTAGAAGGTGGGTTGGAGTACGGTCCACAACATCGAGGTAGTCCCACCGTACGCCAGTCAGCCCAACGTTTAGTCGGGCTCCATCACCTGATGTGTTGATAACTCCATGCTCACTTACATCTTTGCGAGTCAGGCATCAGATCAGATGTGTGCATCAGACAAAACTTTGGCACGGGAAAGATAACGCCCCACCAACTACACTCCCCTGTATATAGGAAGCACTGAGCTGTAGCGTAAACCAACCCAGCCTGCCCGTCTCGATTTTGAAACCTAGACAAGTTCTTCGTTTGCAAGATGTTTACAATGTTGCAATGGAATGTTTGCAAGACCTGTCATATTCTCTCATAATTGACGCGTTTAAAAAGACTAATTTACGGGAGAATATGTCCTGTGAGCTCCTTACATTCTGTGTCCAAGCAAAGCTTTCAGCACGGCGCCGGCCGCCTGGCTGCAGGTGATCTGCCGCGCTGGCACAGCCACCAGTACTGCTCGTGACCGGGTCAGCACGTGTACCCCGCCAGCTATTGGCCTCACTCGGCCAGTGCCCTACAGCGTCGCCTGGCTGCAGGTGGTGTGCCGCACTGACATAGCCACCTGTATTTGCCCGCCTGTCATTACCCCACCTCCTAGAGCGCCAGGATTTCAGGATTTCACGTGTTATTTTCTGCAACGCAGAAGTAGATATCTTTTATAAGCAAACTATTCTTCCGAGGAGCTCGCTTTCGTTGTCCTAAGAGATGTCTCGGTGGCGATGTTGGCCCGGCTGTGGCTTCCGGTAGCTCGGCCAGCCGTGCCTGAGGCGCACCACCCCCGCTGGCTCAGTGACGGGGAGCGCGGGCGTCACGCTGAGCTGTTGCGGAGCTCCATGACCGATGCAGTCGAAGTGCCTCTAAACCCCTGAGTGGGCGCTATATGATCAACATGGTCGATACGCCCTAAAGCCCAGATAACTAACTAATTAAACCCCTGAGCTGTTGGGTATGACACGAGCGGAACAGAACGGCTGCGAGGCTGAAGCGACGGCGGCACACCGTGCCACGTACGCCCTTTTCAGCGCTTCGGCGCACCGCCTATAAGCGTGCGACACGTGCATCGTGTTTGGCAGAGGAACCCAACCTTGGCCACCGCGCAATACGTTTTGGCCAAGGTGGACTGGTTCTGCATGCGCTCTGTCAAAACTGGCGACACCTTTGTGCACAATATCAGGCTACTTTGGCGACTATGGCGCACAATCTCAACTCCGGTGGTTTGGCACTGTGCCAAACCACCGGAGTCGAGATTGTTTCTACGGACTACCAGGAGAGCGTGGTCGTGGTCGGTCAACAGGTTCTGTGCTGCGTCGGAAGCATGCCCGGTCATTTGCGTGAGGCACAAGGGCGACATAGTCCACCTGTTGTCCACGCTTGTGCACCCCACCACGACCACGACCATACATACTCACCAAATAGCCCACACTGATCAGCAAGAACATTAATTGGACAGAATGAAGACGTTTACGAATTGTATATATTGCATACACATATTAATTATTGTATGTGTGTATACGTTATCCAAAGCCTCAGATTAACCATTGAGAAATGTACGCACTGGGCATGCAATCGAGAGGCATTTATGTTATCATAAAGCACATGTAGCTGTCGCCTATCACCGGCTGTCTACCACAGGCGCCGCGGGCCAAGATGAACCAGCAGCGGTCGCGTCGGTTCCGCGCCAGCAAGGAGACCTGCGAGAAGCTGGAGGAGATCGCGCGCATCAAGGCCGAACTGCGCAGCAAGGGCGTCGAGATGCCGCCCGACAAGCCCAAAGGAGACCACTTCGACAGCAACTGCATCACGCCTGTGAGTGTCTAGGAGGGGCGGACGGGCCACCCACCGGGGCTGCGGTAGGAAGTGGTCCCAAAGGAGACCACTTCGACAGCAACTGCATCACGCCTGTGAGTGTCTGGGAGGGAGGGGAGGGGCCATCACGCCTGTGAGTGTCTGGGAGGGGCGGACGGGCCACCCACCGGGGCTGCGGTAGCGCGGCTGGTAGAGCGTCCGACTCTTGATAGCAAGATTACCGGCTCGAATATCACAACCGACGGCATTACCGAGCCCACCCTCGACCAATCGGGTTAGCGCGGTTGCCAATCGCGGTTGGTAGAGCGTCGGACTCTTGCTAGCAAGATTGCGGGCTCGAATATCACAACCGACGGCATTACCGAGCCCACCCGCGACCAACCGGCGTGAGAGGTCGGCGGCGCTATATGACCTAGCGGTTGAATGCGCCGTAAAAGAACCCGAGGGGCCACCCATCGGGACGGCCGCAGCCGCAGCTGGCGGTGAGGGTCGTGGGCCGCCCACCGAGACGGCCGCAGTCGCTGCTATCCTCAATCGTCATGCGGCTGTCGTATATAGGCGGAGGCTTCAGCAGTAACAGTAACACTTGGATTGTCATCACACGCACGATACATGCTGATGTTGCTGGCACCAACTTGTAATGCGTCCCACCTGCTCCGACAGCTGAAAGTGCACTTTTCGTGAACATATATACTGATGTAGAACACGCTGCAGGCTTTTGATGTTCTTCGGGCATGCTTTGCGTTGCATTGCGTTGCGTTGCCAATCATATCGTGGATTATCGTCTCTGCTGCCATACGACCCGGCTGCGTTATTGCCGTACCCGACCTGACCTGACCTGACGCCACCCACCAGGGCACTCCATTCATGGACAGACTGAGCAAGTGTCTCTGCTTCTACGTGCACGATCGTCTCAACAACGATGCTGGCTGGAGGAACCTGAAGGTGATCCTCTCCGACGCCAACGTGCCCGGCGAGGGCGAGCACAAGATCATGGACTACATCCGCAGACAGAGAGGTGAGCTGGGTCTTTTGACCAGTCTCCGACAGGGGATTAGATAGCCGCCGAATGACAGACCTGTGTCAGGCGTTCTGTGAATGGCAGTATTCAATCAGCTGCATGTAAGTGCATGCTTTACACGCAAATCTCTACCATGTCGTTAATTGCATACAGGCATGCTGTTTTACTTCATTCAGCTGTTTCATTAAGTTATCCTATGCTGGTAGTATCACGTCATATTGTCTATTTGCATGCAGCCTTTAATTGATTGTTTAGCCCAAGCCAAGCATGAATTTAATCATTGTGTTCCTCCAGTTAGCCGATCAGGGAATGGAGTGGCATTACTATTTGACCCTGTTTGTGTCGGCATGCGTGTGGAGTCCGGCCTGACCCCTTCCATTTCTGAACAGAGAGTCCGGCCCGACCTGTTCCGTCCCCAGACAGGGGTCTGGTCTGACCTGGTCCGTTTCTAGTCGGGGTGTTTTGCATGATCTGCCCCGTCCGTGGGCAGGAAGTCCCGCCTGACCTGTTCCGTACCTGGGCAGGAAGTCCGGTCTGACCTGTTCCGTACCTGGGCAGGAAGTCCGGTCTGACCTGTTCCGTACCTGGGCAGGAAGTCCGGTCTGACCTGTTCCGTACCTGGGCGAAGTCCCGCCTGACCTGTTCCTACCTGGGCAAAGCCTACCTTCACAAGTCCCGCCTGACCTGTTCCGTACCTGGGCAGGAAGTCCCGCCTGATCTGCCCCGTACCTGGGCAGGAAGTCCCGCCTGACCTGTTCCGTACCTGGGCGAAGTCCGGTCTGACCTGTTCCTACCTGGGCAGTCCGGTCTGACCTGTTACGTACCTGCAAGTCCGGTCTGACCTGTCTACTGGCAAGTCGTTACCTGTAGTACTAGCAAATTCCTACTGTTTTCTGGGCAGGAAGTGCCGCCTGACCTGTTCCGTACCTGGGCAGGAAGTCCCGCCTGATCTGCCCCGTACCTGGGCAGGAAGTCCCGCCTGACCTGTTCCGTACCTGGGCAGGAAGTCCCGCCTGACCTGTTCCGTACCTGGGCAGGAAGTCCCGCCTGACCTGTTCCGTACCTGGGCAAGTCCGGTCTGACCTTTACGTACCTAGAAGTGTCGCCTGACCTGCTCCGTTTCTGGGCGGAAGTGCCGCCTGACCTGTTCCGTACCTGGGCAGGAAGTCCGCCTGATCTGCCCCGTACCTGCAGGAAGTCCCGCCTGACCTGTTCCGTACTCAGTACCTTTTACCTCGGAGGAAGCATTTGGAGAGTCCGCCTGACCTGTTCCGTACCTGGGCAGGAAGTCCCGCCTGACCTGTTCCGTACCTGGGCAGGAAGTCCCGCCTGACCTGTTCCGTACCTGGGCAGGAAGTCCGGTCTGACCTGTTCCGTACCTGGGCAGGAAGTCCGGTCTGACCTGTTCCGTACCTGGGCAGGAAGTCCGGTCTGACCTGTTCCGTACCTGGGCAGGAAGTCCCGCCTGATCTGTTACGTACCTGGGCAGGAAGTCCCGCCTGACCTGTTCCGTACCTGGGCAGGAAGTCCGGTCTGACCTGTTACGTACCTAGGCAAGAAGTGTCGCCTGACCTGCTCCGTTTCTGGGCAGGAAGTGCCGCCTGACCTGTTCCGTACCTGGGGAGGAAGTCCCGCCCGACCTGTTCCGTCTCTGAGCAGCAAGTCCGGTCTGACCTGTTCCGTCCCTGAGCAGGAAGTGCCGCCTGACCTGTTCCGTCTCTGGACAGGGAGCCAGGCCCACGACCCCAACACTCAGCACGTGCTGTGCGGCGCCGACGCCGATCTCATCATGCTTGGACTGGCCACGCACGAGCCCAACTTCACCATCATCAGGGAGGAGTTCAAGCCGAACCAGCCCCGGCCGTGCGATATCTGCGGACAGATCGGTTAGTGCTCGCCCCACGCTATCATCGATAAGCCACTGCTTAGCGGGTGCAGTACTATATATCCGGAACGTGATGTTTAACCACTTAAAGGTTGCTAGCTGCGTCCTGATTTTGTTTTCCGGAGAGTGTTTGAATCAAGCGTTAATGTGAAAGTCCGTGATGCATAAGTCGGCGACACGGCAGGCGTCGGGTGGTTTTACAATGCGGTGGATGGCCACTGGTGGCAATATTCGGCCGACGTGGATATCCTAAAATAGGCATGATAAAAATCAGAAGTTCTGCGCCGTGAAATAGCATATTGATTTATCACCAGGAGGTCAAAGCAAGTCGTCTAGGTGTTGTTTTAGCTTAAATTCTGAGGTTTCGGAACACAACACGTTGTCTCAAAGGTCAAAATAAGTTCCTATTATTTATTTAGTTATACTTAAATGTCGAGTTTCAGAAGACGTGTTGAACATCCACTGTCTCTGGACGCTCGAGTTGGCATCAGACAATACAGAGGTGATTTTAGACCAGGCACAACAAGTAGCATATTTCAACTCTGTGGGTCAGTTTAGGTACCACTCACCAGGTGGCCCCTGTGCTCCATTTGAGGGGACAACCGGAGCCGCAGGTTATCGTTACATTGGTTGCAGGGAGACACTATGATTCGTGCACTACAGTGATAAATGATTCGTGAAACGGGGTGGAATTTACCACTTTCTGAGCGCTGAATATACATCCAAGGACGTGTCGACATCGCGCTTGTTGACGTGTGTTTATGAAGACTTCATGACTTTTTCCTGAAAGTGTTTTTCCTATAAGTAGCATGCTTATGCTCACCATTATGGATTGATTGCACAAGCATTTCGTGACACAATTCCAGATACCGAGATTATCTGTGATGTGGTGTGTTAAGCAATGCGATCTGCTGATAGCATGGCATTGGGATCGTTATCGTTAACATGGGTATCGGTATATAATAGGTGTCTCCAAAATAGAACCAAAAACATACACTGATGAGTTCACTAATGAAGCTGAAATGAAGTTTCAGGGACAGGAACGATATTTTAATAGTCATGCTCCCAAGGCATATTTGTACATCCTACCGTTCTCGCTTCGACATCTCACACCTCACGAAGAACCGTAATTTTAACACTGGTACACTATGATCCGTACCGGTGTATTGTGCCGTTTCGGCGTCGCACAGTGTGTTTGTTTGTTTATTGGGTGGTTCACGACGCACTGTATGCACATTCACGGCTAATGGCGCCGCCCACACTGTTTCGCCGGTGGGCCACGGGATTGGGAAATGTCTTGAGTGGCGCTAGTGTCGAACCCGGGACCTTTGTCGCACAGTGTGTGGTGGTGCGCTGACGTAGCCGATGACCGCCCCCGGCACAGGTCACGAGATGAAGGAGTGCACCGGCTGCGCGCGCCAGAAGCAGGGCGAACACGACGAACTGAGCATGCCCGTGACGGCCGAGACGCAGTACATCTTCGTGCGCCTCAACGTGCTGCGCGAGTACCTGGAGCGCGAGCTGGAGATGCCCAACCTTCCGTTCAAGGTGGGTGGCTCGTGCTGGATGCGTTCGACACGTGCGGCACGGGAACAGCCCGGACGTGAACGGGTGCAGGTCGATAGTCGCACGTGACTGCGAATACGTGCTGCGTCCGAGTCCGTTTTCTTGGTATCTTACATGGGTCTTTTTCAGTTAGGTCTGTTGTGCGATGACTACAGCACGCATATCCGTCGATACGATGAAGCCTCTGTAGTGCTCCTGTGCATTGCACTTAATGAAAATTGTAGTGACAAGCTGAGCCTGGGGTTTGAATAAATAATAGCTGACTTTGTTATCAATCTTAATAAAAAAGTGAACGGCTTTGGATCAGGGTTAAAATATTGGTTTTTCGTCAGGTGTGAGATGTCGAAACGAGCACAACAGGATGTCGAAATTTGACATGTAATTAGTGTAATATAAAATGTTTTTGATGTCTTTCAGACTAAAATTTGAGTTCATGGTGTAGGTAAATATGACTGGACCTTTATCATTTCTTTTCAGATTCATAATTTACGAAGAGCTATATTCGGGATAGGGAGAATAATAACTATAATAAACTGGTATTATATGTCATATCACATCATAAGTCACCCCTTTACCTGAAATTTCATTACAAAATGCTCGTGTAACACCATTCCTATCGAGGGCATGCACATCCTGTTTATAAACGAGATACTGTTAGAAAGGAGACATAAATACTTTGTATCAAGGAGCAGGATGCCGATACTTATTGGAGAAGGGCGTCGATTGAGTGTTCAGAAAGTGGCACTCAATTTCACCCAATTTCGCGAATAGTTTATAACTGCTTTGAATTGCGTTGGACGTTGCAACTGGCACTGTATGTAGACGTGGTTGTTCTGGCGATATTGAGAAGTTCCTAATGGTCTCATGCATCGCCAAATTTGACATCACATCTGGGGACATGATGGTCGTACTGGGAGATTACAACTCGGTACGCTATTATTTTGGCTAAGGGAAAATGAAATCCTTCTTCTCGCAGGGCGTAGCTGGAAATGACGTGCCTGGTTTGTGCATTGATAGCACATATGATTAAGAGATTGCTTTATCCATCTCAGGTAATTTACTGTCCCCCATCGTTTTAGTTTCTCACACCGAAAACTCTCAGGTCGCCAGATATACCAAATATAATTTGATGTCGCATGTCACGCCACAGACCACCCCAAGTTATGTTTCCTATTCTTATAATCGCTCTATCCAGAAAATTTAGTCCGTCTTTACTCTTTCATTTAGTTTCAATTAATTTAGTCTTTCATTTGCCATTCTTGCCATATAAACTGGCTGGCGGCCTTGGCCGGTTGGTATGCTGCATCGGCCACCCTTGGGAATGCAAGACGCCAAAATGGCGTCAAAATGGCGCCAGCAGGGGTGGGCGTGTCATGACCGGCGGCACGCTGCTTCCAGTACGACTTCGAGCGCGCCATCGACGACTGGGTGTTCATGTGCTTCTTCGTCGGCAACGACTTCCTGCCGCACCTGCCGTCGTTGGAGATCCGAGAGGGCGCCATTGATCGGCTGGTCAACCTCTACAAGCAGACCGTCTACAAGACGGGGGTAAGTGCCGCCTGGCTGTGGACGTGTCGTGATGTCATCGCGCTGGGGGTGGCGCCATTCGGCTCCCATGCCGCAGCCTGCCCCTCGAAACACGGGCTCGTGTCGATATGTTGTAAGACCGACTTACAACACAGCCGATATGAAAATATTCTACAACCGATATTTGTCGGTTGGTTGCTGGTGCTCTGGAGCAAAACATGTGGATGTTTTATGTGGATGGCTACTGCACCCCATCCCCCGTTTCGATTTGGCGGCAATTAGCAACATCTTTTTGTGGCAGTTGACAGCATTTCCAGGTGATAAATAATAACAGCATCTCCCTTCGACAATTAACGGCATCTCCCTGTGGCATTTGGCAGCCGAACCCCTACTACTATTCTGCCCGACGTTCAAGTGTCAAGGCTGTTTTCCAGGTAGTGTTGTGGCCTCATGTCTAAATGCGTTCCTCTCAAACATTCCCAAGGCAGATTGGTCGGCCGTGGCATAATCCAACCAACACACGATGCCGACGGTCAGAGGTGAAGTGACATGACCCGACCTGTCCTCGGCAGGGCTTCCCAAACCAATACACCAGTGTGACGTTGGGAGGTCAGGTGACCTAGCTCAACCTGGCCTCGGTAGGGCTTCCCCAACCAATGCACCATAACGACAGTGGGAGGTGAGTTGACCTGACCCGACCTGACCTGGCCTCGGCAGGGTTTCCTGACCAACAGCGGTCGGGTGAACCTGCAGCGGGTCCAGCTCATCATGCAGGACCTGGGACACATGGAGGACGAGATTTTCAAGGGTCGCCAGCGGCGCGAGATCTCGTTCCGCAACCGGAACAAGGCGCAGCGACGGCAGAAGCGGCAAGATCAGGAGCGACAACACATCGCCTCCGGCTCGTTCGCACCTCAGGTGGGCGGGGGGTGGCGAGGGGACATGTAACGTCCCCAGGTGGACAAGTAGGATTTCTATGTTGACGCGGTGCCAGGGACAGGCAGCTTCCTCAGGTGGACACGTGACATTTCTAGGTAGACTGCAGTGGCAGAGACAGGCAGCTTCCCCAGGTGGACAGATAACATTTCTAGGTAGATGGTAGATGTTTTGGTATCATATAAGTACCTTGCAAGCGTTTTTCTACCTCAAATGTTATGTACTGCAGTTATTCTAGCTTGAACTTATTTATCCTGACCTTGTGACGTGACAGCCTGACCTTGGAATTTTAAGATGTGAAGCAGTTGTGCACGTTTTGCTGCACGAATACCGTTGAAAGGACCAGAGACATACATATTCATATCTTCAAACAATTCTGAAAGACAAAAGTTATGTCACTGGGTTTACATACTATGGCCCGTTTTGACCTCGCTTTCAGTATATGTGAATAACTGAGCTGTGATATGCTTTCAAGGCTACTTGCCAATGTTATACATGTGCAGCTGCAATCTGGCATGCATACTTCGGAAGTTGATTTTGAAGCCTGATACTATGTTTTTACCATTTCGAGGTAAAAGGCCAACGTACTCGGGCTGTATTGACGTAATCAAACCTCTGGTGATCTGATTATTCGCGAAAACTCAAATGTGCGCGTTGCCCACGGGCACAGTCGAAGCCGAGATCCCGGACGTAGCCGGACGGAGTCCCTCCCTGTGGCCGGTCGGCCCTGTATTGCAGCTGAAGAGGCGCGGCTGATGAAGGGCCTCCTGGCTATGTCGCGGTGCAGTCCGCACGGACGGTCTAAGCTGACGCCCACCTCCGCAGGCGGTGGGCGGAGCGGTCAGGCCAGTGGAGAACGCCCGCAAAGAGTCATACCAGATTCGCATGGAGCAGATCGCGGCCAAGTCGCAGTTCAAGCCGGAGAACAACAGGTTCATCGACAGTGTACGTGCGAGCCGAGCGGCGGGGTGACCTGCCTGTGACGTCACATGACTGCAGTTGCATTGTGAAGCAGGCTGGCCGCGCGCGCGCCAGAACAATAACACCTCAGGCAGAAGTTATCCGTGAGAACTGTAGGAAATGTGTCTCACGTCGTGTTATGTGCAGCTGTGTTATAAAATGTAGGGAATATTTATCATCGTGGTAGGTGCCGCTGAGTTGTAAATTGTAGGGAATATCTGTCATCGTGGTAGGCGCAGCTGAGTTGTAAATTGTAGGGAATATCTGTAATCGTGGTAGGTGCAGCTGGGTAATTGTAGGGAATATCTGTCATCGTGGTAGGTGCAGCTGAGTAATTGTAGGGAATATCTGTCATCGTGGTAGGTGCTGCTGAATTGCGAAGTGTAGTACATATCTCGCTCATCGGTGTCTCTCTTGTAGGTGAAGCTGACTTGCGAAATATGGGACATACCTTTCTTGTGGTAGACAGAGCTGGGTTGCACTCTCCCCTCTCTGTCTCTGTCTTTCTCGTTCCCTCTTCCTCTCCCTCCCTCCCTACTTCGCTCTCTCCCTCCATCTTTTCCTCTCTCCTGGAGTCGAAGCGCCCCTAAACCCCAATAACTAACCTCTCTCTCTGACCCGTGTCGCACAGCAGTAGCTCTGACATCCGGTGACCTGACCGCCTGTGCGCGATCTGACATGTGTCAGACAGTGGTAGCTGTGAGATCCCGTGACCTGACCGCCTGTGACTGATCTGATCTGTGTCGCGCCATTGCAGTCTGCCTCGGCCACCCAAAAGCGGTCCAATGACACGGACAGTGAGGAGGAGACACCGGACGAGGTCCGCCTCTGGGAGGACGGCTTCAAGGACAGGTCAGTGCCCGTCCTGGGAGATGGACCTCGTGGCCAGATTATTCACCACCTTGGGGAACGACATCATGAATAGCTCATTTTTCTACCTTGGGAGGAC
Source organism: Imbricaverruca yamaguchii (assembly GCA_034440575.1). Taxonomy (NCBI): domain Eukaryota; kingdom Metazoa; phylum Arthropoda; class Thecostraca; family Neoverrucidae; genus Imbricaverruca; species Imbricaverruca yamaguchii. The sequence goes on from JAOTOL010001516.1 coordinate 244,001, forward strand.
AGCTTCAATTACATGTCAGACATGATGTTGACCATTCTCGAGATACGAAATTATGGTTTTTGCGTGCTCTGCTGATTAATGCATGCAATTTGCTGAAATATTTAATCAATTATTATGCTGCACACTGGAAGATGGCTGTTCGTTTGAAAGTGCTGTGTCATCCTTTTTTTTGTAAAGACCCGTAACATTTGTATGTGATCGTATGAAACCGAAAGCCATGGTCAGCTTTTCCACTCCTAGGTGGCTATCATGCAAGAGGACCAATGCGCTGTGCGACGTTGCGGTTGATGTTGATGAGGGTGCTTTTGGGAACGCTTTCGTTTACACATGTTGAACTGTCACTGTCCGCAACAGATGTACACCCCAGACTATCTATGTCCGATTGATGTATGTCCCAGGACCGCCACTGTTCGCAACAGATGTACATACCCTGTCTGTATGTGTCCTCAAAATGTCTGTATCCGACAGAGGTATATTCCCGGACAGTGTTAGTCAGATAGATGTATATCCACTGATTGTCTGTTTCCTCAAAATACCTCTGTCCGACAGATGTCCATTCCCGTGCGTTTGCAGATTTACGCCCCCACACTGTGTGTCCGACAGATGCTTTCCCGGACTGTCAGTGCCTGACAGATCCGTGTTCCAGGACTGTCAGTGCTTGGCAGATCTGCGTTCCCAACTGATTGTTTGTGCCTGGCAGATGTGTTTCCAGCTCATTGGCTGTGCCTGGTGGATATATTTATGCACTGCATGTGTGTGTGTGCTCCCAGCAGGCTTGTGTGACTGAGTGTTCTCAGAAGTATATGTTTCCGGCAGGCTTGTATGTGTTTCCAGAAGGTTCACGTGCTATCAACAGACCTGTATGTGTACGCATTTCCAGGTCTGTATCCCGACAGGTTTGCATGTGTACGTGCTCCCAGACGGTTTGTTTCCGCATGGTTGTATGTATGCACATTCCCAGGTCTATGTGCTCTCAGCAGGCCTGTATAGGTCCGTGTTCCCAGAAGGTCCATGTGTTCCCGGCAAGGCCTTCCTGTTGGATTGGATTGTGGCTTTGCGACGCACTCATCAGCTGAGGGTACATGGCTTACCCTGACAAGGAAAGGCGGGCATCGCGGGGAGTCGAACCCCGTACCTCTGGCGTGCCAGACGCTCAGCTTAACCACTGAGCCACTGACGTCCCTAGGCCTCTCTGTTCCCGTCTCCGGTGTGAGGTAGCTGCCAGCAGTCGCCTGCTGTCGAGTGTGATGCTGGCGGTCCAGACGGCACAAAGTGTGACGCTAGCGGTCCAGACGGCACAAAGTGTGACGCTGACGGTCCAGACGGCACAAAGTGTGGCGCTGACGGCCGAGACGGCACAAAGTGTGACGCTGACGGTCCAGACGGCACAAAGTGTGGCGCTGACGGCCGAGACGGCACAAAGTGTGGCGCTGACGGCCGAGACGGCACAAAGTGTGACGCTGACGGTCGAGATGGCACTAAGTGTGAAGCTAGCGGTTCTGTGCGCTATATGACCGTGGCTGTCGATGCGCCCTTTAAATCCATATAAATATCTGACACTAACTGTTCAGATGGTAGCAGATGCGACGCAGAGGTACCGATGGTACCGACGGTGGTGTGACACTCCACCTGATTCGGTACCGCCCCGCCAGGTACTACGAGTCCAAGTTCGACGTGCTGCCGGAGAACATCGAGTTTCGCCACCACCTGGCGCGCGAATACGTGCTCGGCTTGTGCTGGGTGCTGCGCTACTACTACCAGGTCAGAGCGCCGCCACTGATGGCCGGCCACACCGCCACTCGCACCCGCCACTGACACCCGCCACTGACACCCGCCACTGACACCCGCCACTGACACCCGCCACTAACACCCGCCACCGCCACTGACACCCGCCACTGACACCCGCCACTGACACCCGCCACTGACACCCGCCACTGACACCCGCCACACCCGCCACTGACACCCGCCACTGACCCGCCACTGACACCCGCCACTGACACCCGCCACTGACACCCGCCACTGACACCCGCCACTGACACCCGCCACTGACACCCGCCACTGACACCCGCCACTGACACCCGCCACTGACACCCGCCACTGACACCCGCCACTGACACCCGCCACTGACACCCACCCGCCACTGACCCCCGCCACTGACACCCGCCACTGACCCCCGCCACTGACACCCGCCACTGACACCCGCCACTGACACCCGCCACTGACACCCGCCACTGACACCCGCCACTGACACCCGCCACTGACACCCGCCACTGACACCCGCCACTGACACCCGCCACTGACACCCGCCACAACCCCCCGCACTGACACCCGCCACTGACACCCGCCACTGACACCCGCCACTGACACCCGCCACTGACACCCGCCACTGACACCCGCCACTGACACCGCCACTGACACCCGCCACTGACACCCGCCACTGACACCCGCCACTGACACCCGCCACTGACACCCGCCACTGACACCGCCACTGACACCCGCCACTGACACCCGCCACTGACACCCGCCACTGACCCCGCCACTGACACCCGCCACTGACACCCGCCACTGACACCCGCCACTGACACCCGCCACGACACCCGCCACTGACACCCGCCACTGACACCCGCCACTGACACCCGCCACTGACACCCGCCACTGACACCCGCCACAACCCCGCCACGACACCCGCCACTGACACCCGCCACTGACACGCCACTGACCCGCCACTGACACCCGCCACTGACACCCGCCACTGACACCCGCCACTGACACCCGCCACTGACACCCGCCACTGACACCCGCCACTGACACCCGCCACTGACACCCGCCACTGACACCGCCACTGACACCCGCCACTGACACCCGCCACTGACACCCGCCACTGACACCCGCCACTGACACCCGCCACTGACACCCGCCACTGACACCCGCCACTGACACCCGCCACTGACACCCGCCACTGACACCCGCCACTGACACCCGCCACTGACACCCGCCACTGCCCCGCCACTGACACCCGCCACCGACACCCGCCACTGACACCCGCCACTGACACCCGCCACTCCGCCACTGACACCCGCCACTGACACCCGCCACTGACACCCGCCACTGACACCCGCCACTGACACCCGCCACTGACACCCGCCACTGACACCCGCCACTGACACCCGCCACTGACACCCGCCACTGACACCCGCCACTGACACCCGCCACTGACACCCGCCACTGACACCCGCCACTGACACCCGCCACTGACACCCGCCACTGACACCCGCCACTGACACCCGCCACTGACACCCGCCACTGACACCCGCCACTGACACCCGCCACTGACACCCGCCACTGACACCCGCCACTGACACCCGCCACTGACACCCGCCACTGACACCCGCCACTGACACCCGCCACTGACACCCGCCACTGACACCCGCCACTGACACCCGCCACTGACACCCGCCACTGACACCCGCCACTGACACCCGCCACTGACACCCGCCACTGACACCCGCCACTGACACCCGCCACTGACACCCGCCACTGACACCCGCCACTGACACCCGCCACTGACACCCGCCACTGACACCCGCCACTGACACCCGCCACTGACACCCGCCACTGACACCCGCCACTGACACCCGCCACTGACACCCGCCACTGACACCCGCCACTGACACCCGCCACTGACACCCGCCACTGACACCCGCCACTGACACCCGCCACTGACACCCGCCACTGACACCCGCCACTGACACCCGCCACTGACACCCGCCACTGACACCCGCCACTGACACCCGCCACTGACACCCGCCACTGACACCCGCCACTGACACCCGCCACTGACACCCGCCACTGACTCCCGCCACTGACTCCCGCCACTGACACACGCCACTGACACCCGCCACTGACACCCGCCACTGACTCCCGCCACTGACACCCGCCACTGACACCCGCCACTGACACCCGCCACTGACACCCGCCACTGACACCCGCCACTGACACCCGCCACTGACACCCGCAACTGACACCCGCCACTGACTCCCGCCACTGACTCCCGCCACTGACTCCCGTCACTGACACACGCCACTGACACCCGCCACTGACACCCGCCACTGACACCCGCCACTGACACCCGCCACTGACTCCCGCCACTGACTCTCGCCACTGACTCCCGCCACTGACACCCGCCACTGACACCCGCCACTGACACCCGTCACTGACACCCGCCACTGATGTCCGGCCACACCCGCCACTGACACCCGCCACTGATTGTCGGCAACCCCACACACTACAACACGCCTACACACTACAGCACGACCACACACTACAGCACGACCACACAGTGCAATTTCACTACACAGTACGGCGCGACTACACAGTACGGCACGACTACGCACTACAGCGTGGCTACACACTACAGCACGACTAACTACTCCAGCAGCGAGTGAGTGGTCGGCGCGCCCATCTCGCCGGCTGTGTAAGCTCCGAAGTACCGTGTGATACCGCGATGTTTCACTATCTCGCCGGGTTGTCTGAGAGGGGTGTGCGCCGTGTGTTACTCTCGCCGGGTTGTCCGACAGGGCTGCGCATCCTGGAAGTGGTACTTCCCCTACCACTACGCGCCGTTCGCGTCCGACTTCGTCAACATCGGCGACATGCGGCCCGAGTTCACCCTGGCGGCGCCGTTCAAGCCGCTCGAGCAGCTGATGAGCGTGTTTCCGGCGGCCAGCCGCTCCCACGTGCCGGAGCCATGGGGGAAGCTGATGATGGACCCGGTGAGTGGTGTTGGAGCCATGGGGGAAGCTGATGATGGACCCGGTGAGTGGTGCCGGAGTCCTGAGGAGGTTGGTGATGGACCCGGTGGGTGGTGTTGGAGCCATGGGGGAAGCTGATGATGGACCCGGTGAGTGGTGTCGGAGTCCTGAGGAGGCTGGTGATGGACCCGGTGAGTGGTGCCAGAGCCCTGGGGAGAGTTCGTGTTGGACCTAGTAAGCAGCCGGCGAGGTGTGGGATGATGTTAAACTTTAAGTTCAAGTGAATGACAATGCCACTTTAATCATTCGTTAGTATGAACTTGTACGATCTTCTTACATGGTGCTCACAACAATCTAGTTAGTACCAAATAAGTGCAGTTATATTGGATGTTAGAACATATAATGTATATATTAGGACCTGTGTTAGCTTAGCTGATTTCATAAAAAAAAAGTGGGAGATGGTGGTATTATTTGTCTGAATCATTGTACAAACCCACTATGATCTAGAGGATTATTGAAGCATTGGTTGTCCAGATATGTTGTGCGTTGTATGTATGCCCAAATTCACGATTGTCGGTGTAGATCGGTGTCGGTGTCGGTCTGTCCGTAACAGCCACTGCACGTGGAGGACATGTATTGTTAAATAAATAAATAAATAAATAAATGGAAGGAAGGATGTAAATTCAAAATAAAGTAAATAAATATAGCTTTCACATCTTTTGGAACATAGTCATTGAACTGAAAGTGTGGGTGTATTCCGAAGGAAAGGAATCAGGAATTGTGAATGAAGTACGATTTCCATTGTCCCTCAGAACTTCGCCAGGGAGGTTTTTATTTGCATCCTGACACTAAACTGAGGAGTTTGGACACACTGGCAGTTACTTATTGCCATTTAATTATCCACCTCTTCGACATCATAATCAGCTACATAACCAATGTAGTCGATGGCCCTAAAGCCCCTAACATCATAATTTATTTTCTTTTATCATTTGCATAATTTCTGGCGGTGTCGTGATGATTAAATTATTAATATCGTCGTGATCTCACGTTTTCCAGAAAGACTGATTTTCCACCCGACTCCCTAGCCTCTAACTGGCTTATAGCGGCCTCACGCTGCTTCTCCAGCTTCTCAATGATCCATGGTGATCTCACACCGTCTCGCAGGCTCTCACACCCGTATTGGTACCACACTGTCTCCCCAGTTGCACACCAAGCTCTGGGGACCTCATGCTGGCCTCTGGGACCGTCACTCACACTCGTGACCTCTCACTGACCCGGCGTGACCTTAGACTGGCCCCTTACTTCCCGCAACTGACGACACGTCTGACCTCTCGTCGACAGGACTCGCCCATAATCGACTTCTACCCGGTGGACTTCAAGATCGATCTGAACGGCAAGAAGTTCGCCTGGCAGGGGGTGGCGCTGCTGCCGTTTGTGTCCGAGGTATGCCGCCTGACCGCTGCAGTAGATGACATGCCGTCTGACAGCGCGGCACTCTCCATCGGACTGACCGTTGGCTGTACCTGACTGACTGCTTGCTGTACCTGGCTGACCATTGGCTGTACCTGCACTGACTGTTGGCTGTGCCTGCAATCGATAAGTTCCGCCATAGAACCTTTTCTTTGAATACTAAAGCACACACTTCAAAGGAAATGCGAGGAAAGCAGCTGATAATTTCGATTGAAGTCATAGTCTAATTCTTAGTGAAGAAATTAAGACTTGAATGGTGTAACCAAACCCCCCAAAAATGTTATTACGGTTTCAAAAACGTGACGGTCCTGCCAAGCCGGGCTGGTCCCCCAGATGAACCTCTGTCGTACATGCGCGGGACCAGACTTGCTCGGGTTTCGCTCTCGCTCGCAATAAAAGTTATGGACCATTTGCGTGCACATTCGAGCATTGGTATGGCGTATTTATTAGTGCTCACGAACAAAGTGCGCAAGCATACACCCCGCGCTCACGTGGCCAGTGTTTGCCGTGATGCAGCGCTGTGTCGGCGGCTGACCTTGTGCTCGCCGTGGCCAGTGTTGGTCGTGATGCAGCGCTGTGCCAGCGGCTGACCTTGTGCTCACGTGGCCAGTGTTGGTCGCGATGCAGCGCTGTGCCGGCGGCTGACCTTGTGCTCGCCGTGGCCAGTGTTGGTCGTGATGCAGCGCTGTGCCAGCGGCTGACCTTGTGCTCGCCGGGATGTGTTGATGCAGCGCTGTGCCGGCGCGCTACCTTGTCGTGCGTGTTGTCTATAGCGCTCCGCGATTTGCTGCCGTGGCTAGTGTTGGTCGTGATGAGCGCGTGCCGGCGGCTGACCTTGTGCTCGCCGTGGCCAGTGTTTGTCGTGATGCAGCGCTGTGCCGGCGCGGCTGACCTTGTGCTCGCCGTGGCCAGTGTTGGTCGTGATGCAGCGCTGTGCCAGCGGCTGACCTTGTGCTCGCCGTGGCTAGTGTTGGTCGTGATGCAGCGCTGTGCCGGCGGCTGACCTTGTGCTCGCCGTGGCTAGTGTTGGTCGTGATGCAGCGCTGTGCCGGCGGCTGACCTTGTGCTCGCCGTGCCGTGCTGGTCGTGGTGCAGCGCTGTGCCGGCGGCTGACCTTGTGCTCGCCGTGACCAGTGTTGGTCGTGGTGCAGCGCTGTGCCGGCGGCTGACCTTGTGCTCGCCGTGACCAGTGTTGGCTGTGATGCAGCGCTGTGCCGGCTGCTGACCTTGTGCTCGCCGTGGCCAGTGTTGGTCGTGATGCAGCGCTGTGCCGGCGGCTGACCTTGTGCTCGCCGTGGCCAGTGTTGGTCGTGATGCAGCGCTGTGCCGGCGGCTGACCTTGTGCTCGCCGTGGCCAGGTGCGGCTGAAGGCGGCCCTGAAGCAGGTGTACCACCTGCTGACCGAAGACGAGGTCAGACGCAACGTGCGCGGCGACGACCGCCTCTTCATCCACGCGACGCACGGCGGCTTCCAGGTGGTCAGCGAGATGTACACCAACGGCGTGGTGAGTGCCGCACTGCTGACATCTGTTGGGCGCCGGGCGAATCATTGTTTGTTTATTGGTTGGTTCACGACACACTTTATGCACATCCACGGCTAATGGCGCCGTCCACACTGTTTTGCCGGTGGGCCGCGGGATTGAGAAATGTCCTGAGTGGCGCTAGAGTCGAGCCCGGGACCTTTGGTACCCATAGCCCGACATCTTAACCACTCGGCCATCCCGCCCCGCGCCGGGCGAATCACAGCTGGATGGAAGTGGTATCACACCACGGACAACTGGTGCTGAGTTTCGCCGTGCGCACGGCCGGGCCAGCCGCCGTGCGCTGCTTGCTGCAGCAGAGCCTGTTGGCCGGACAGGCAGCACGGGGTGTGGGGCAGCGGCGTGGCCGGTGGTAGCCTGACATCACCAGCCTGCCGTGTCAACAGCATTGGCGCTCTGGTGTTCGTGCGTGCGCATTGTGTGTCGTGTGTCGAGTGTTTTGTGTTGTGTGTTTGTGTCGAGTCTTGTGTCGTGTATGCGTGTGCTTGTGTTGTGTGTCGAATGCTGCATGTTGTGTGTGTGTGTGTGTGTGTGTGTGGTGCGTGTTGTGATGTTTGTGTGTGCGTGCGTGTTGGATCGGTAGCAGACCCGACAGCGGGGTCCTCTGCTCAGGAAACGCTCGACATCAACCCGGAAGTGTTCGAGAAGATGTCTGGCGTGATGATGCCAGCCGGCGACCTGGTGGAGCAGGGAGGCGACGTCATCGCGCCCATATCGCTCTGCGATAGCTTCCACAACAACAAGGTGGTCACGTGAGTGTGACGTCACACGTCGATCAGCTCCAGAGCGCCGGCCAGGCTACCAAGCTCCAGAACGCCGGCCAGGCTACCACCGCTGCGCGAACGATGGGCGTCGAGGCGTAGTTAAAGCGCTGAAGCAGGTGTTTGTGGTGGTGGCAGGTTGAGGGGCAAGTGTAACAGCACCAACCATGATTCGGGAGTTCGATGTTTTTATAGGATTTGGGACCGTGGGCAGATCAAAATAATCGTGTTGTTACGAGTGAACCCGGCGGCGGAGATAGTCGGCCAGTCCAACGGCAGCTATTGAGACACGTTACCCTGGATTTGTGACGAATTAGCGTGGGGGTGCGTTTGGTGAGCTACATTTTTTAGTAGGATGGTGTGTTCTGCGCGGTTCAGATCTATTTTCCTGCACAACAAATAGTTCGCTTGAACAGTGATGTTCTTTGAAAACGTACAACTGTCGATACTGTTCCCTAATACCTTGTGGAATATCATGAATAGTTTATGTCCGTGCGTGAGTGATCAACCCTGGTCGATGCGCCCTAAAGCCCAAATAACTAACTGTGTGTTTGTGAGTTGGAGGCTATCCATGGGGAGATGTCGGATTTATAATTTGGAATTTTTATCAAAATAAAAACCGGGTCATTTTGCTTCCCATGCTCCTATTTGCTGACTCCTTATCTTGTACTTGATCACTGCCAATGGGTGTGTCCCAATGTAAGGGACAATTTTCGGCAAGGTTAATTTCGGTGACATTCGAAGTAGGGTTGACAAAACGCCGGCTAGGATTAGTTTTCGCGATGCTACTAGTCCAAACTGCTTTGCACCGGCTTAGACCTGTTGGAGCTGGTTAATGCTCAAAATGGTGTTTTCCCAAAGTAAGCTATATCCAATATTGGGCTTTAGCACATTTTATTTTGAACTCCCTACCATACTTGTGCTCAACTCGAGTTGAATCGAGAATCGACTCACGAATCAATTGTTTTTGGATGAGTCGCGAGTTGAATCGATTCTTTTCCCCAAAATATATCTTGAGTCGTGAGTTGACTCAAGATATTGTATTGTCTGTCTCCCAGCGGTCTCCGACATTGTGAGGCTAGTGAGGCTGCTTCTGAGTGTGCTTTGGATTTCCAGCGTCGGCAGACCTACTGAACGTGCTGTGATGTTGCAGGTGCAGATTTAAGGACCCGCAGTTCCCACAAGAGCACGTGTTCCCAGCCAGCAAGTTGCCGGGTGCAACGTAAGTGTTGGTCCGGACCACTAGAGATACCCGGGTGTAGCTGGTGCGGTGTAAGTGTTGGTCCGGACCACTGGAGATACCCGGGTGTAGCTGGTGCGGTGTAAGTGTTGGTCCGGACCACTGGAGATACCCGGGTGTAGCTGGTGCGGACCAACACTTACACCGTTTATGTAAGTGTTGGTCCGGACCGCTGTACCACCAGAGGTATCCTCTGCAGTGGTTCATCACACATGGACACATAGGAACACAGACAGAGGGACATGGGCACATAACGACATGTAGGCAAAGGGACGTGGACATAAATGCTGACTCTTGACTGCTGTCACTGTCGTTTGAGGACTTGACGTGAACTACAGAGAGATGGATCTGGACGTGCAGTACTCTGGGGTTACCAGTCCGTGCACGACTGCGTTGCTCCATTCGTGTGGTTTAACTCACCCCGAAACTACCGTAACGAGTGTTATGCATTCGTGTAGATGCAGCCTACCATCTGCCCCCTCCACGCCACCCAGCCTACCATCTGCCCCCTCCACGCCACCCAGCCTACCATCTGCCCCCTCCACGCCACCCAGCCTACCATCTGCCCCCTCCACGCCACCCAGCCTACCATCTGCCCCCTCCACGCCACCCGGACTGCGGCTGAGTCTGCCGCCTTTCTGTTGCGTGACGCGATCTGAGAGTTCCGGTGTGACCGTGCATGACCGGATCATTGTGATGTGGTCAGCATTTCCCAGCCTTGTGGCGTTACGTGGCACAGTCGGCCCCTGATGTCCTCACTGAATCGCGACCGCTGTACGGCCCCGCTGAACCGCTCGTGTTGCTTAGGGTGACATCGGAGTGTACTGCCACACACGGTGTCCCTCCACTTCACGCTGTTCTGTCACCTCGCTGTTGGAGTAGCTTCGAGGAAGCAGCCAGTCCCCAGGCTCTTGGCGATGACTTAGGGCGGCCGGGACGCCGCCGTGATGTGACCTCATGTGACCTGACATTTGCTGTCGGCAGGTCACCGCCGCGCGTGCTGAAGCCGCAGGACCTGGCGGCAGCTGCCTCCCAGCGGTGGCGGCCGCAGGTTGGCATGGCCCGCTCCAACACCATGGCATCTCTGGGGGCGGCCGGACACAGGATGGTCGGGTGAGTGTCCCGGGGTAGTGTCAGGGCCCGCTCCAACACCATGGCGTCTCTGGAGGCGGCCGGACACAGGATGGTCGGGTGAGTGTCCCGGGGTAGTGTCAGGGCCCGCTGTAACACCATGGCGTCTCTGAGGGTGGCCAGACGCAAGGCAACCTGAACTGAGTCGGACTGGACTGGACTGAGCCGAATTGAATGGAACATAGGGAAGGTGACAGGATGCAGTCGCCATTGCGAACAGCGAGAACAAAGATCGATGGTTTCAGCAAGTGGTATTGTTGACCGAAGCAAGTGAAATTATGAAGACGTGCACCGTGGACGTTTTTAATACGTATTTTCACCATTCATAAGCACAACCAAACATGTATTTTTGCTTGCTTTTATGATCATGAGCTTGGTTCAGACCAGGTTTTTACCGACTCGACCTACAAACAGTGCAGGCGTGGTCCTGGGGTGTTGAATGTGGAGGGGAGTTTCATAATTTGTATTTGGCTGAAAATGAATGCACACGGAGCTTGATAAGGCACCAACGGCCAGCACGTAAGCCGGCTTGATTCAGAGTTGCTGTTTGTGTTCAATATCGCTGTTCTTGCGTTGAGTGGTCATGTACTGGCGAGCCGTTCAGCGTCCTCTTTTCCACACGGTGTTTGATGAGCGGTGTCTTCTTGAACATCAGTTTCCGATCGCGTCCAGCAGATGGCACTGTGCATTGTGCTCCACCGGTGAATCGTTGGTCATGCGTCGTGTTGAGAAACGGGCGGCCGTCGCTGTCATCATGCAAGGTCTCTCCTTTGTGTCCGTAAAGCGTCTGCTCATCGTGGCTGGCATGTTTGCTTTATCGATGATGTCACCGAGCCGTGTGACGGATCCGTTGTATTGTTGTGGAGCTGTGGGATGGTGTGTCGGACGCTGTTCAGCTGTGGGATAGTGTGGTGGACCCTGTGGAGCTGTGGACTGGTGTGGTGGACGCTGTTCAGCTGTGGGATGGTGTGGCGGACGCGGTGGGGCTGTGGGATGGTGTGGCGGACGTTGTAGAGCTATAGGATGGTGTGGTTTACACTGTGGGATGGTGTAGCGGACGCTATGGGACGGTGTGGCGAACGCTATGAAGCTGTGGGATGGTGTGGTGGATGTGGGATGGTGTGGTGGATGCTATGGGGCTGTGTGATGGTGTGGTGGACGCTGTGGAGCTGTGTGATGGTGTGGTGGACGCTGTGGGGCTGTGGGATGGTGTGGTGGACGCTGTGGGGCTGTGGGATAGTGTGGTGGACGCTGTGGAGCTGTGGGATGGTGTGGTGGACGCTGTGGGGCTGTGGGATGGTGTGGTGGACGCTGTGGAGCTGTGGGATGGTGTGGCGGACGCGGTGGGGCTGTGGGATGGTGTGGCGGACGCTGTGGAGCTGTGGGATGGTGTGGCGGACGCTGTGGAGCTGTGTGATGGTGTGGTGGACGCTGTGGAGCTGTGGGATGGTGTGGTGGACGCTGTTCAGCTGTGGGATGGTGTAGCGGACGCTATGGAGCTTTGGGATAGTGTGGTGGACGCTGTGAAGCTGTGGGATAGTGTGACGGACGCTGTTCAGCTGTGGGATGGTGTGGTGGACGCTGTGGGGCTGTGGGATGGTGTGGTGGACGCTGTGGGGCTGTGGGATGGTGTGGTGGACGCTGTGGGGCTGTGGGACGGTGTGGTGGACGCTGTGGAGCTGTGGGATGGTGTGTCGGACGCTGTGAAACTGTGGGATGGTGTGGCGGACGCTGTGGGACCACGTGGGTGTCCGACGTGAGTCGGGCGGGACTGACCTAACTTGCAGACAACTGGGGCACGGAACATTTTCCTCACCGTTCATAAAATATACTCACCTTATAGTTTAGTGTATACGCCCCAATTCGAGTGTACGCCCCTTATAATTTATAATTATAAATTGATATTTCGCACAGCCATATTTTGTGACTATTGAGGTGTTTGTGGTGCTCATTTTTGTCTTCATTGTGCAGTCCGTAGATAATCATTGCCTCACTTGTTTAGACTGTTCCGTGGCGATGCGATGCTACGCTGCAATGAAGATACGTGCCTACTGGGAGGCGGGTTTTCCCGTGCTGTACTCGTTACCAAAGGCCGGCGGCGGTGGCGTCCCTGCATCATCAGGCCGCTGACTGCGGCCGTTATGGGCAGCTGGTGATATTGGTGCGGTGGTGTGTTGGCGCGCGGACTGTCGACAGATGGTAACACTAGCGAGCGTTGTGAATGGTAATCACTAGTGAGCGTCTGCCTAGTCACTCGTCGGACGGGCTGCATACGCACCCCCAGTGAACGGTCGTCGGCGTCGCCATACGTATCCCCAGTGCACGGTGGTCGGCGTCGCTGAAGCTCGCCATACGCATCCCCAGTGAACGGTCGTCGGCGTCGCCGAAGCTCTCGCTGTCGCACGCTCATACCACGTCAGCTTTAGCATCCACGCTTGTCCGTCGCTTTCCTCCTTCGCTTCCGCTCCCCATCCTGCAATGACTTACATGTGGACGTATGCAGACATACGCGCATGTACACGTGTGTGTGTGTGTGTGTGTGTGTGTGTGTGTGTGTGTGTGTGTGTGTGTGTGTGTGTGTGTGTGTGTGTGTGTGTGTGTGTGTGTGTGTGTGTGTGTGTGTGTGTGTGTGTGTGTGTGTGTGTGTGTGTGTGTGTGTGTGTGTGTGTGTGTGTGTGTGTGTGTGTGTGTGTGTGTGTGTGTGTGTGTGTGTGTGTGTGTGTGTGTGTGTGTGTGTGTGTGTGTGTGTGTGTGTGTGTGTGTGTGTGTGTGTGTGTGTGTGTGTGTGTGTGTGTGTGTGTGTGTGTGTGTGTGTGTGTGTGTGTGTGTGTGTGTGTGTGTGTGTGTGTGTGTGTGTGTGTGTGTGTGTGTGTGTGTGTGTGTGTGTGTGTGTGTGTGTGTGTGTGTGTGTGTGTGTGTGTGTGTGTGTGTGTGTGTGTGTGTGTGTGTGTGTGTGTGTGTGTGTGTGTGTGGTGTGTGTGTGTGTGTGTGTGTGTGTGTGTGTGTGCACCCTGTGCACATACACACACACACACACACACGAGTCATGTGGAGACACACCTCGTGTCGGCCGTCCACGTGAGTCTACACGGGCCGCTGATGGGCGGCCGAGGGTCGGCGGCACGCGCGGCCGCTGACGTGGAGTGTGCTCGAGCGACACCTGCGCGCCGGTCGGTGTGTGTCGTGGCCGGCGGTCGGTGTGTGTCGTGGCCGGCGGCTGGTGTGTGTCGTGGTCGGCGGTCGAGGCGCGCCGTGCCGTCCGCGGCTGCCGTCCGGTAGTCTGCACGTCATCTATGTCAACAGTGGCCGGCCCGGCCCGGCCCGGCTGCACATCGCCACATGTCGGCCCGGAAACGGCCGTGAGGTGTCTGGCGGGCGGACCGGCTGCCGTTCGGTCCGGCACCCGCTGGTCTGACTATAACGGACGCAGTCATCGCATGCCACAGCCGCCGCGGTTCTGGTCCGGTCCAGTCCCCGTTGGTCTGGCTGCAGCGGACACAGTCGTCGCATGCCACAGCCGCCGCGGTTCTGGTCCGGTCCAGTCCCCGTTGGTCTGGCTGCAGCGGACACAGTCGTCGACAGGCTGTAGTCGCTGCGATTCTGGCCCGATGAACGACGAATATTCGCGGCGGTGTATGCATGTCTGTGACTATTGCACTGTTTCCGTGTGTTGGCGTTCGGCCTATGGGAGCCCGTCGTGTGTGCTGACGTTGTTGTGACCTGGGTGTGACCGTTGGTGTGACCTGGGTGACTCGACATGACCGCGGACGCCAGCTGCATCCACCGGCTGCATCCACCGGCTTTCAGGCGGCAGCCGGTGCTGCTGCCGTCGTGACGCCGAGCGTGTGCTGGACGCCGGCCGCTGGCCGCACTGTACTGTTCGGTGGTGCCGTTCAATCGATGGTGGCGTGGCGCGGCTCTTGCACGTCTTGTGTCGCATTGTCTCGCACGTTACGTGCACGGCTGCCGACCCACGCCCGCCAGCCCCCTAACGTGCCGCTGCAGCGTCCACCAGCGATCTGCTGCACGCTGGGCAGCCGCAGGTGGGCATGCCTGTAGTGATGCGCTGCGGGCTGATGATGTGAGACGGTACACTCGATATTAACTGTGAGGGTACACTGGGTGCTGTGACGGTACACTCGATATTAACTGTGATGCTATACTGGGTGCTGTGACGGTACACTCGATATTAACTGTGAGGGTAAACTGTGTGCTGTGACGGTACACTCGATGTTAACTGTGAGGGTACACTGTGTGCTGTGACGGTACACTCGATATTAACTGCGAGGGTACACTGTGTGCTGTGACGGTACATTCGATGTTAACTGTGAGGTACACTGTGTGCTGTGACGGTACACTCGATGTTAACTGTGAGGGTACACTGTGTGCTGTGACGGTACACTCGATGTTAACTGTGAGGGTACACTGTGTGCTGTGACGGTACACTCGATGTTAACTGTGAGGGTACACTGGGTGCTGTGACGGAACACTCGATATTAACTGTGAGGGTACACTGTGTGCTGTGACGGTACACTCGATGTTAACTGTGAGGGTACACTGTGTGTTGTGACGGTACACTCGATGTTAACTGTGAGGGTACACTGTGTGCTGTGACGGTACATTCGATGTTAACTGTGAGGTACACTGTGTGCTGTGACGGTACACTCGATGTTAACTGTGAGGGTACACTGTGTGCTGTGACGGTACACTCGATGTTAACTGTGAGGGTACACTGTGTGCTGTGACGGTACACTCGATGTTAACTGTGAGGGTACACTGGGTGCTGTGACGGAACACTCGATATTAACTGTGAGGGTACACTGTGTGCTGTGACGGTACACTCGATGTTAACTGTGAGGCTACACTGGGTGCTGTGACGGTACACTCGATGTTAACTGTGAGGGTACACTGTGTGCTGTGACGGCACATTCGATGTTAACTGTGAGGGTACACTGTGTGTTGTGACGGTACACTCGATGTTAACTGTGAGGGTACACTGTGTGCTGTGACGGTACATTCGATGTTAACTGTGAGGTACACTGGGTGCTGTGACGGCACATTCGATGTTAACTGCGAGGGTACACTGTGTGCTGTGACGGTACACTCGATATTAACTGTGAGGCTACACTGTGTGTTGTGACGGTACACTCGATGTTAACTGCGAGGGTACACTGTGTGCTGTGACGGTACACTCGATGTTAACTGTGAGGGTACACTGTGTGCTGTGACGGTACACTCGATGTTAACTGTGAGGGTACACTGTGTGCTGTGACGGTACACTCGATGTTAACTGTGAGGCTACACTGGGTGCTGTGACGGTACACTCGATGTTAACTGTGAGGGTACACTGTGTGCTGTGACGGTACACTCGATGTTAACTGTGAGGGTACACTGTGTGCTGTGACGGTACACTCGATGTTAACTGTGAGGGTACACTGTGTGCTGTGACGGCACATTCGATGTTAACTGTGAGGGTACACTGTGTGCTGTGACGGTACACTCGATGTTAACTGTGAGGGTACACTGTGTGCTGTGACGGTACATTCGATGTTAACTGTGAGGTACACTGTGTGCTGTGACGGTACACTCGATGTTAACTGTGAGGGTACACTGTGCTGTGACGGTACACTCGATGTTAACTGTGAGGGTACACTGTGCTGTGACGGTACACTCGATATTAACTGCGAGGGTACACTGTGTGCTGTGACGGTACACTCGATGTTAACTGTGAGGGTACACTGTGCTGTGACGGTACACTCGATGTTAACTGCGAGGGTACACTGTGTGCTGTGACGGTACACTCGATGTTAATTGTGAGACTACACTGGGTGCTGTGACGGTACACTCGATGTTAACTGTGAGGGTACACTGTGTGCTGTGACGGTACACTCGATGTTAACTGTGAGGGTACACTGTGTGCTGTGACGGTACACTCGATGTTAACTGTGAGGGTACACTGTGTGCTGCGACGGTGCACTTGCTGTTAGCTGTGATGGTGCGCTCATTATTAGCTGACAGGACACTGGGTGCTGGTGTGATGGTAGCTGTTGGTCTGACTGTCGATGGTTGGCCATATGGTGGTCTGACGGTTGGTCGCTGGTCGGGAGTTTGTTGGCCCGACACCACCTGAGATGTGCCGGTCGCTGGTTGACTATGTGACGGTTTGATGGTTCGGGAGTTTGTTGACCTGACACCACCTGATACGTGCCGATCGCTTCGTGTCGACAGGTTCCACCAGCGGTCGCACAGTTCCGGCTACAACAGCGTGCCACCTCAGGGCCGGGGTGGATCCTGGAACCGTACCCCTCTGGTGGCACAGACGCCCACCGGAAACTGGAGAGACACTAGTGCCGGTAGGTCGGTCGAACCATCTCAGGGCGTCTGCAGTACTGGGTAGGCCGGACCCTCTCAGGGCCTGCAGTATTGGGCAGGTCGGACCCTCTCAGGGAGTCTGCAGTATTGGGTCGGTCGAACCATCTCAGGGAGTCTGCAGTATTGGGTCGGTCGAACCATCTCAGGGGGTCTGCAGTACTGGGTAGGCCGGACCCTCTCAGGGAGTCTGCAGTATTGGGTAGGCCAGACCATCTCAGGGAGCCTGCTGTATTGGGTCGGTCGAACCCTCTCATGGAGTTTGCAGTACTGGGTCTGTCGAACCATCTCAGGGGGTCTGCAGTACTGGGTAGGCCGGACCCTCTCAGGGCCTGCAGTATTGGGCAGGTCGGACCCTCTCAGGGAGTCTGCAGTATTGGGTCGGTCGAACCATCTCAGGGAGTCTGCAGTATTGGGTCGGTCGAACCATCTCAGGGGGTCTGCAGTACTGGGTAGGCCGGACCCTCTCAGGGAGTCTGCAGTATTGGGTAGGCCAGACCATCTCAGGGAGCCTGCAGTATTGGGTCGGTCGAACCATCTCAGGGAGTCTGCAGTATTGGGTCGGTCGAACCATCTCAGGGGGTCTACAGTACTGGGTAGGCCGGACCCTCTCAGGGAGTCTGCAGTATTGGGTAGGCCAGACCATCTCAGGGAGCCTGCTGTATTGGGTCGGTCGAACCCTCTCATGGAGTCTGCAGTACTGGGTCTGTCAGACCCCTCAGGGAGTCTGCAGTGGCAGACCGGACTTCACCTATGCGTGACCGCCCCGACACGGTTGGCGGTGGTGTGTTTGTGTGCGGTAAGGCAGTGGTGTGTGAGGTGTGTGTGTGTATGTGTATGTGTATGTGTGTGTGTGTGCCTGTGTCAGTGCTGTTTGCGCAGCGGAGTCGTGACTGGGAGCGAGGCTGCCTCAGTGTCGGCCGTGGCCGCCCCCGCCGGGTCGGTCGCGCTGGCTGACAGGCCGGCGCTGTTGCCAGCTTGAGCGCGCTCTTAAGGCGATGCGGCGGTCGTCGTGGCGCCTCTGTCGTCCGAATGTGAGCGGTCTGCGTCAGCCGGGAGGTACTTTGAGGAGACAATAACGATACGGGGAGGCCAACGCCGGCGGTGTGTCATGGGCATTGTATGACCGAAGCAGTCGAAGCGCCCCTAAGCCCAAATAACTAACTAACCGGCGGTGTGTCCTGCATCCTCATCCTCTCACACACGAAGAGAATGCACGCGTTGGACGTGCCCCACCTGATCTCGGTTCCACCAGCACGGCGCCCGTCTGAAGAGTGGTGTCGCTCGGTGAAGAGTGGGCCTGCTACGGTGCCGGCAAATGACAGGCTGTCCTGTATATTAGCCAGTCCGGTAGGTTTCGCGGATGAGCTGTCCTTATCGGCCGGTTCAGTGCCGAACCTAGCTGTGTGTCCTGAGTCAAGAAGACCAGCCCCGCCCCCACGCACACACTCCACCCGCGCACGTTTTGCGACCTCGCCCAGCGCCCACTCGAAGGCCGCTGGGACGCGGTGCGGCGTAACAAGCTGTCGAGGATCGCCGCGTTTTGCCTGCTGCGGCAACTCGAGTGTTCTGTTGTGGAATTTGTCCTGCCGAAGACCCGCTTGCCGATGACCCTCCAGCTCTCGAACCACTTCGTGGACCATTCAACGTGAGCGTCGCAATTTCTCGCCTACTATCCAGCTGTCAACAATAGTGACGTCATATGGAACGAATCAGAGCCCGGGGTCGACCGTGACGTCACAGGGGTACAAATCAGTTCCCGGGTCGGCTGTGACGTTACAGTGGGACAAATCAGAGCCCGGGGCGGCTGTGACGTCACAGTGGGACCAATCAGAGCCCGGGTCGACCGTGACGTCACAATAGGACCAATCAGAGCCCGGGGTCGACCGTGACGTCACAGGGTACAAATCAGTTCCCGGGTCGGCTGTGACGTCACAATAGGACCAATAAGAGCCCGGGTCGGCCGTGTACGTGCCACTCCGTCATCGGTAGGTGGGAGCCGGCGGCGCTGCTAAACATGTTTATGTGGAGAAGCACTCCGGCGGCACCTAATGAGGACACGAGCGCCGCTCGAGACGACGTGGAGGGCCATCGCGCCTCTGTTTACCGGCCACCGTCAACACGGCCGGCCGGCGGTACTGCTCACATGGAGCGGCCCGCCGCCACCACACTCCGACACTCGCTGAACGGCACCGAACCCGGCCCGCCGCCACCACACTCCGACACTCGCTGAACGGCACCGAACCCGGCCCGCCGCCGCCACCAGCCGGCACTCCCTGAACGGAGGCGGTACTACACCGAACCCAGTCCGCCACCACCCTCCGGCATTCCCTGAACAGAAGCGGTACTACACCGAACCCAGTCCGCCACCACCCTCCGGCATTTCCTGAACAGAAGCGGTACTACACCGAACCCGGTCCGCCGCCGCCACCAGCCGGCATTCCCTGAACAGAAGCGGTATTACACCGAACCCGGCCCGCCGCCACCACCAGCCCAGACTCCCTGAACAGAAGCGGTACTACACCGAACCCGGTCCCCGCCACCACCCTCCGGCATTCCCTGAACAGAAGCGGTATTACACCGAACCCGGCCCGCCGCCACCACCAGCCCAGACTCCCTGAACAGAAGCGGTACTACACCGAACCCGGTCCGCCGTCACCCGCCGAGACTCCCTGAACAGAAGCGGTACTACACCGAACCCGGCCCGCCACCACCCTCCGGCATTCCCTGAACAGAAGGGGTACTACGCCGAACCCGCCCCGCCGCCACCACCCTCCGGCATTCCCTGAACAGAAGCGGTACTACACCGACGTGTAGTACCGCTGAACATATAGTAACGACACCACCCATCACGGGCCAGCCCCGTGCAATTGGCTCCCGGTCGGATCACACCACCCATCACCGGCCAGCTCCGTACAATTGGCTCCCGGTCAGGTCACGGCACCACCCATCACCGGCCAGCTCCGTACAGTTGGCTCCCGGTCAGGTCACGACACCACCCATCACCGGCCAGCTCCGTACAATTGGCTCCCGGTCAGGTCATGGTACCACCCATCACCAGTCCAGCCCCGTACAATTGGGTCCCGGTCAGGTCACGGCACCACCCATCACCAGTCCAGCCCCGTACAATTGGGTCCCGGTCAGGTCACGGCACCACCCATCACCGGCCAGCTCCGTACAGTTGGCTCCCGGTCAGGTCACGACACCACCCATCACCGGCCAGCTCTATACAGTTGGCTCCCGGTCAGGTCACGACACCACCCATCACCGGCCAGCCCCGTACAATTGGCTCCCGGTCAGGTCATGGCACCACCCATCACCAGTCCAGCCCCGTACAATTGGCTCCCGGTCAGGTCATGGCACCACCCATCACCAGTCCAGCCCCGTACAATTGGGTCCCGGTCAGGTCACGGCACCACCCATCACCGGCCAGCTCCGTACAGTTGGCTCCCGGTCAGGTCACAACACCACCCATCACCGGCCAGCTCCGTACAATTGGCTCCCGGTCAGGTCACAACACCACCCATCACCGGCCAGCTCCGTACAGTTGGCTCCTGGTCAGGTCACGGCACCACCCATCACCAGTCCAGCTCCGTACAGTTGGCTCCTGGTCAGGTCACGGCACCACCCATCACCGGCCAGCTCCGTACAGTTGGCTCCTGGTCAGGTCATGGCACCACCCATCACCAGTCCAGCCCCGTACAATTGGCTCCCGGTCAGGTCACAACACCACCCATCACCGGCCAGCTCCGTACAGTTGGCTCCTGGTCAGGTCACGGCACCACCCATCACCAGTCCAGCTCCGTACAGTTGGCTCCTGGTCAGGTCACGGCACCACCCATCACCGGCCAGCTCCGTACAGTTGGCTCCCGGTCAGGTCACGGCACCACCCATCACCGGCCAGCTCCGTACAGTTGGCTCCCGGTCAGGTCACAACACCACCCATCACCGGCCAGCTCCGTACAATTGGCTCCCGGTCAGGTCACGACACCACCCATCACTGGCCAGCCCCGTACAATTGGCTCCCGGTCAGGTCACGGCACCACCCATCACCGGTCAGCTCTATACAGTTGGCTCCCGGTCAGGTCACGGCACCACCCATCACCGGCCAGCTCCGTACAGTTGGCTCCCGGTCAGGTCACGGCACCACCCATCACCAGTCCAGCCCCGTACAATTGGCTCCCGATCGGCGGTCGCCGACTCCATTATAGGTGACTGAATTAACCCACACCGCGCCCCCGATGACATGAATATTATTTGCTGGTGCTGACAGCTGAATTCAACTCTGTTATATTTCCGAGAGACACTTCAGTCCAATCGCCGCGGCTGTCGATAGGGGCGGGCGGGCGTGGCTCCGGCGCGCCAATCTCGCCCCTACGTGCGCGCGCTGGAGTGGCTTCAAGAGGCAGGGCAGCGCTGGGGAAGAGGAAGGGTCATTCGGGGGCCGGTTAACACAGCAGATTGGACGTTGTCGCTGAGGCAGAAGACGGGTTTGTATTGAGAATGGGGGGCGCAGCAGCCGGAGCGGTAATTCCCGGCGGCGTGGCGGCGAGTCGTGGGTTCGCACTCAGCCGCACCGGCCAGTTCTATGGCGGCCAGCCGCCCGGACTACTGGAACACATCAGGCACGGTTAGCGCTCACCAGACTGGTGTCTCAGTTGACTCGGCTTGATCTTAATGACGTTTATGACCAATACAGCGATGGCCCCTAAATCCCAAATAGCTGGCTATGCTTCATGTTTGATTCGACCCATGCTCTTCTTTAATGGACAGGTTTTGCTTTGTGCAATATCATTGTCATCATCAACATCATCAGCATCATCATCATCATCATCATCATCATCATCATCATCATCATCATCATCATCATCATCATCATCATCATCATCATCATCATCATCATCATCATCATCATTTCCATAACGTTTATTTTAATCAGTCTTTCGAATCCATTACAGCACTTTCTCAGGGTGGTGCGAAAGCACTAGGTGTTTAATTGATGACCACTATCTGAGGATGTGGAATGACATTGGAATGAAAAATAACATAAATACAAAGTTCCCAGTGGGATATTTTCTCATTTATTTCCCACTGCCGTTGCCGCAGATTATTTGTGAAGCCACCGCTCAGTTCAGAATGGGTCGTGACCCGAATTCGATGCAACATTGGGCCATTGTCAACTGGTGATCGATGCGAGTTGTTGTGTGATACATGATCATAACCTCACCATTGCAAGCCATATCAGTCTGTGCTACGAAGCACAGAAATCATACACGCCTACCAAAAACATTCAAAACTTTGTACTCAATTTAGCTACAATACTCTCAATATATCCATTAACTCAACAATAATGCTAAACCGATGTTGTGTAAAAAGGCAAGGTTACGCTGTTGGCATGTCTGTAACATTAGCTTACTGCCGGCCGGATAATGGTGTGAATGGGTCGCCCAGCTCAGCTGACTCCGAGGTCGGACCGGCACCCAATGACCCAGTCACAAATAGCTCTACCATGGCTCTTCGATGTCAGAGTACAGGGCAGAGGCCGATGTTGGGCTGTTGCTTATGGTAGTGGGCTTGAGCCATGCCTGGAAGTGGATCGCAGTCGGATTCGACTCAGCCTTTCGCCAACTCGTGCGCTACGCATCTCATTATTCATACTTTTTATTGTCTGTCATGCATATATTGGTATCCATAGCAGCCGTGTGATTTGAGGAAAGAAAATTTGTTTGTGGGTTGATCTTGTTTGGAACATAATTTTGGGGATGCGGGAGAGCTGTTTGATTGGCATGGTCGATGCACCTTAAAGCCCCCACCCCACCCCACACCCCCACCCCACCCCACCGCCGCCCGAAGACTTAGGGATATCATCTTACGAAAAAGGAATACAAAATACAAATGAGTAGGTAGTTCAATGATTAAGAGATATGACGGGGAGACGTATGCTGTTAAATATCTCGTAGTGAAATCGAGGACTATCCTCTTACCCACCGCTGCATTATTCATTTCGGACCAGCACAGCACAGTTTTACATGTGTGCCAATTTATCATTAAATTGGCATATTGCCAAGAACCCTGTGCATGATATTACCGATGACATACGTGCAGATGAGCGCAAAACGTAGTCGGTGTGTTCATGTTTTGAGCCGAGCCACCCTTGGGAACAGATGCCACCACGCGGAAAAATAGCAGGAGTCCAACGTATGGGCGCTATAGGACCAATGTAGTCGATGCGCCCTAAAGCCCTAATAGCTAACAAGGAGTCCAACGCAACGTTTGTTTTTGTGTGCATTTGTTATACTTTTCCGGGTGAATGAACCACATAGTTAGCCAAATTATTACATATACAGAGGATCATACCCAGCAAAGATATACCAAGAATTTCAAATGCGGTCATCGCTTTGAATAGGCTATTTTTCCTACCGTGGGATAATGGGTGTAGCTGCCCATTTACTCGCCTCGCAATCCTGTGAGCAGCTTGACTTTCGGGAAACTTGAAGCTTCCATTTACCGTATATTTCTTTCGTGGTGTAATTCCAGTAGGTCTAGAAGCACATTGTGTATCGGTTGGTTATTGGAGTTTAGGGGCGCATCGACTACATCGGTCATGCAGCGCCCATGCACATTGTGTATCACAAGCGTATTTTTGTGGAAGATGCATATTTCATGCAGAAAAACTAGGTGGTGGTGGGTGTTTTTCTTTCGTCACCATAATTTTCCTATGAAATCAAGTTTTGGTTTGGGCCGAAACAAATTGTTAACGTTTGGCGTTTTGCGACAGCACATTCAGGAGCATCATTGGAAGTATCGTTTTCGGTGTTAAAAATTTTGGATCATGGGTGGGACTGAACACATTTTATGGTGCAAATTGAGCGCCCGTTCTGTGAGCTATGGCGGACGTACTGGTGTGGTCCGTTCCCTATTTTTTTTAAAGGTATTTATTAGTACCTGTATTACGAGCCCGGGCGAACCCACTCTCGCGTATGTGGTGCAACAATTCCTTACAAACGTTCTTGCCACGTTTCGCGTTCGAATTTCTTCACTCAGAGTCATATGTGCTCTTTTAATTTTGAGTTTTGCAAATCTTGGTCGCAATATTCTTCATGATGTGCTCTTGATCTGGGTTCAAAGAAAGAGTTGTGTGGCGTCGTCTTCGCTAGCGGGCAACTTTCAGCAGAGTTTTGCGCCGAACTGCAGCAGTTCGGGCTCTAATTATCTCCACCAGAGCCAGATCTGCGCCTTTCATTTTGAGTTCGGCCAACTTTAATCGCAGTCCTCCTCTTGAAGCACGGTCAATTTCTGTTCAGCGGAGGGGCTTTACGGCGGCATTCCCGCTCGTGCGTTACGATACACCTCGCACTGCAGCCGACGCTCGCCATCCGTGTCGAGTGGTGCGTAGGTACGCTCTCCACAGTGGTTATTCCGAGGTGTGGAGTTCAGTCCCTGGGACGCATGACGCTTTTTATTTCTTCTTTAATAACGTAAGTTGGTGACTGGCTGCATCCGAAATCATTTCAAGTATGCACGCATGCCTCCAGATGCTTGGTTATGCATGCACTCAGGCACTGCGCCTATGCCTGAAATATGCTGAGATTCGACTGCACTACACGCATTTTGCAATTGTCCTCGCTCGTCCAGTGTCCCGATAGGCGGTCCTCGCTCGTCCAGTGCCCCGATAGGCGGTCCTCGCTCGTCCAGTGCCCCGATAGGCGACCCTCCCTCGTCCAGTGCCCCGATAGGCGACCCTCCCTCGTCCAGTGCCCCGATAGGCGACCCTCCCTCGTCCAGTGCCCCGATAGGCGACCCTCCCTCGTCCAGTGCCCCGATAGTCGGCCCTCCCTCGTCCAGTGCCCCAATAGGCGGCCCTCGCTCGTCCAGTGCCCCGATAGGCGGCCCTCGCTCGTCCAGTGTCCCGATAGGCGACCCTCCCTCGTCCAGTGTCCCGATAGGCGGCCCTCCCTCGTCCAGTGCCCCAATAGGCGGCCCTCGCTCGTCCAGTGTCCCGATAGACGGCCCTCGCTCGTCCAGTGCCCCGATAGGCGGCCCTCGCTCGTCCAGTGCCCCGATAGGCGACCCTCCCTCGTCCAGTGTCCCGATAGTCGGCCCTCCCTCGTCCAGTGCCCCAATAGGCGGCCCTCCCTCGTCCAGTGCCCCGATAGGCGACCCTCCCTCGTCCAGTGTCCCGATAGTCGGCCCTCCCTCGTCCAGTGCCCCAATAGGCGGCCCTCCCTCGTCCAGTGCCCCGATAGGCGACCCTCGCTCGTCCAGTGTCCCAATAGGCGGCCCTCGCTCGTCCAGTGCCCCGATAGGCGACCCTCCCTCGTCCAGTGTCCCGATAGTCGGCCCTCCCTCGTCCAGTGTTCCGATAGTCGGCCCTCCCTCGTCCAGTGCCCCAATAGGCGGCCCTCGCTCGTCCAGTGTCCCGATAGACGGCTCTCGCTCGTCCAGTGCCCCAATAGGCGGCCCTCCCTCGTCCAGTGTCCCGATAGACGGCCCTCCCTCGTCCAGTGTCCCGATAGGCGGCCCTCCCTCGTCCAGTGTCCCGATAGGCGGCTCTTCCTCGTCCAGTGTCCCGATAGGCGGCCCTCCCTCGTCCAGTGTCCCGATAGACGGCTCTCGCTCGTCCAGTGCCCCAATAGGCGGCCCTCCCTCGTCCAGTGTCCCGATAGACGGCCCTCCCTCGTCCAGTGTCCCGATAGGCGGCCCTCCCTCGTCCAGTGTCCCGATAGGCGGCTCTTCCTCGTCCAGTGTCCCGATAGGCGGCCCTCCCTCGTCCAGTGTCCCGATAGACGGCTCTCGCTCGTCCAGTGCCCCAATAGGCGGCCCTCCCTCGTCCAGTGTCCCGATAGACGGCCCTCCCTCGTCCAGTGTCCCGATAGGCGGCCCTCCCTCGTCCAGTGTCCCGATAGGCGGCTCTTCCTCGTTCCTTGTCCCGATAGGCGACCCTCGCTCGTCCAGTGCCCCGATAGGCGACCCTCCCTCGTCCAGTGTCCCGATAGGCGACCCTTCCTCGTCTAGTGTCCCGACAGATGTCTTATACAGGAGGAATTGTCTTGCATCATGTTGTGCTTCTTTCAACTACATTTATGCTTGTGACGAGTTTGCATCATTCGCGTCGACCAGTTCAAAAGGCATGCCACAGTAGCAGAGATCACTCGCTCGCTCTGCACGATGTACATTCACGGAACGTATCAACGACAACAGCCATGGTATAGCCCCCATCACTACTGTCTCTGTAGGTACGGGCCCCTGAGCCGTGGTATGATCACATAACTGCTGCCTCTGTAGGTACGGGCCTCTTCAGCCATGGTGTGGCCCCCATCACTACTGCCTCTGTTGGTACGGGCCCCTTCAGCCATGGTATGGTCCCTATCACTGCTGCCTCTGTAGGTACGGGCCTTCAGCCATGGTGTGGCCCCCATCACTACAGCCATGGTGTGGCCCCCATCACTACTGCCTCTGTGCGAGCCCCCTCACCCATGGTGTGGTCTCTATCACTACTGTCTCTGTTGGTGCGGGTCCACTCAGCCATGGTGTGGTCTCCAGTACCCCTGCCGATGTAGGTACCGATCCCTCAACCATGGTGTGGTCCCCATCACTACTGTCTCTGTAGGTACGGGCCCCTGAGCCGTGGTATGATCACATAACTGCTGCCTCTATAGGTACGGGCCCCTGAACCGTGGTGTGGCCCCCATCACTACTGCCTCTGTTGGTACGGGCCCACTCAGCCATGGTATAGTCCCCATCACTGCTGCCTCTGTTGGTACGGGCCCCCTCAGCCATGGTATGGTCCCCATCACTGCTGCCTCTGTTTGTGTGGGCCCCCTCAGCCGTGGTGTGGTCTCTATCACTACTGTCTGTAGGTACGGGCCCCTGAGCCGTGGTATGATCACATAACTGCTGCCTCTGTAGGTACGGGCCTCTTCAGCCATGGTGTGGCCCCCATCACTACTGCCTCTGTTGGTACGGGCCCCTTCAGCCATGGTATGGTCCCTATCACTACTGCCTCTGTAGGTACGGGCCTCTTCAGCCATGGTGTAGTCCCCACCACTACTGCCTCTGCAGGTACGGGATCTTCAGCCGTGATATGGTCCACATTACTGCTGCCTCTTTAGGTGCTCAGCATCCTCAGTATTGCACTGATTAGTCGCCCAGTCGGTGGACACACTGGAGCGTGAGAGCTCTCAGATGCTGTAATATCGCCGACACGCCGCCCAAAAGAAGATGGCTCGTCGCCGCGCGCTCAAATTGTTTCCACCTCGCACCCGGCATCGAAGAAGTGGCATTGATCTGACGTCCAGGACGATGGAGCGCTCTCCCCCTCTCCCTCTCACCCTCCTCCTCCTCCTTACTGGGCGGTACATGAACAATGTAGTCGATGCGCCCAAAGCCATACTAAATAACCGACTCAGCATCATCATCATCATCATCATCATCATTATCATCATCATCACTGTCATTATCATTATTATTATCATTATTATCATTATCATTATCATCATCATCATCCTCATCCTCATCCTCATCCTCATCCTCATCCTCATCCTCATCCTCATCCTCATCCTCCTCATGCTCATCATGCACCTCCTGCGCATTTTACAAGTGAGGCACTGAAGCTGTTCAATACTCTTAACGGCTAGTCGCGGAGTAAAATGCAAATCGCTAGATCATGACCCGTACTACACGACTCAAGCTAGTTGTAGTCGGCTTTTGCCTGCCTGTTCCGACCGTCCGGTACAGCTGTGGCGCTGCTGGCGCTGTCGTGACGTCACGTCACGCTGTCCTCATCAGCTCAGCGCGGGCCGCCGAGGCGGCCGGAGCAGGTTGAGGCGCCGATAATAGCCGGCAATAACCGGTAAGCTGGTTAGTTCCGGCCGGCCGGGTTTATGAGCTTGTGCGGCGGCGCGCACACCGATTGGCGGCGGCGCGGTGCGCTGACGGGGCGGACGCGGCTCGGGGAGCTGACGGCGGCGCCTCGGGGAGCTGACAGCGGCTCGGGGAGCTGACGGGGGTGTCTCTGGGAGCTGACGGCGGTCTCTGATAGCTAACGGGGTCTGAAGGAGCTGACGGCGGTCTCTGATAGCTAACGACGGCTGAGGAGCTGACGGCGACTGGAGGAGCTGACGGCGGCGTCTCTGATAGCTGACGCTGATAGTTGACAGCACTGACCGTTCGAATAGTTTGTGTGCCCGATGGTAACAGTTGACAATAGTGACTGGTGGAGTCGATATTCGAATGGTGAAGCTCTGCATAATGAGAAAGGCTGGCTGAAACCCGCCGGCTTCACCTGTGCTTCCGATCGGTTCAACTGATGTTTGGTGTCTTCGTAATAGATGTGGGCTCGCTGCCCGGGTTTCATGACGCTGTTGGTTTTCCCACTTACCGTCCACTTTTGCCGAGCTGGCCGGCTTCGATGCCACGTTCAATATCAAGCTTGACTAACTGGTTCTGTCGGGTGGAGCCGGAAGGGAGTGGGAGCAGATGGATATCCAACTATTTTCTGGTGGTGGGCTTGAATAGTAACCTAAGGGTGCTGCTTGAAAAGAAAAATGTTTCAGAAGAAGCATATCCCGGTTCTGGATCTTTGGCCGTATTTACATTACCGGTGGCCTGCCCGATGGGCCACTGAGCCGTGCTTAAGACGTGTTTAAGACGTGTTTAAGACGTGCTTAAGACGTGCTTAACACTCACGGTCTGCTCCCCGTTCGGCAGATCGCGGCGGCGGGAGCGGGGGAGGAGGATATCAGTCTGGCTACTCGACACAGGTACGTACGGGCGGCGTCGGCCCAGGTCAGGTCACCTGACCGGGCCGTGACCTGCAGCTGGGTTGCTGGGCCGGCGGTCAGCTCTGGCGCAGCAGGCTGACGTGTCAGCCGAGCGACAGGCGGAGGCTGACGCGCGGCACGCCGAAGTGGGCGGTGGTCATCTGGGAGATGCCCTGCGGCAGTGTAGGATTTCCATATTTTTTTTTGTTAATGGAGTACAATTTTTTTAGCTAGAGTACGGATTTTTTACCAGGATTCCAAAAATTAGCTATGCACCTGCTGACAATTAACCTTGTTTTAGTGGAGCTGAAAACCAATGTTAGCATTTTTGTGTGTATTAACATCTTGACAAACTAAGCCATGTCCAAAATTTTGCTCCACTACAAAATGAGTTGTCCATAACCAGATAGTATTGCTTTAATGAAGTGAACTATTAATGTTAGCATTTCATGCTGTGTGCTGTATATTATGTACCATACAAACATAGTTACATATAGCTAACTGCTAAGTCAGCAATATGTCAGCAAGCTAAGTCATGAATATGTGCAATTGTACCAAGGAATGCATCTATTGGGAAATGCCCTCAGTAGCCAAAGTACTCCCAAAAATATACCCATGATATATGCAAATTGGATATCTATTGCCTGAGTGTAGGTGGGTGATGTATTCCCAACGTTCACTAACACATATTTATGATGAATAGGCATGATGCGATGTGAATACACCAGTAACATTTCTGCTGGCAGAGCTCAGGATGAATCGCACTCAAACTCATCTTGGGCGGACCACACAACCGGGATCATCCTTCAACAAACACTTCTCTGAAGGACTAGTCCCATAACTAATGAGCCGAGTTCACCCGCGTTTCATTGGAATTATTGCTAACTTCCGTTGTTGTCCAAGATCTCAAGCACAATAAATGCAAGGTCAACCTTCAATCAAGGTTGACCTGCAAGGTCAATCAAGCAAAGTCAATCTTTGCACCATTCAAAGTTTGTGCGCACCATTCGCCACCTACGCATAATACACCGCTCTGCCTCAGACCCAAAATTGGCTGTGGTTAAATTATTAGCGAAGGATGAGGTTATAAGCCGACTTCGTGAGCAATGGTAGAGAAAATTATCACAAAACTATACTTAATCGATGTCAACGAAGTTCAGTCATGCGCACCCGACACCCGAGACCGGCTCATAACGCACACTTAAATAGAGCTGGTCGGATTCGCTTACCCCAGCACTAGAAGTACAGCTGATCACGGGGAGGCAAAAAGGAGATGGGTCGGAGTATAATTTGAACAAGTATTCCTGATCCTTTACTGACACTGATGAACCCCAAATGTAGTTATATTTCAAGGTGCATGATTTATCTTCGCACACATTAAAAAAAATTGACAGTCATGCATAAGTGCACAAATGGCATTGGTTTCTTGGTGTAATCGCCTCGGAGAACTTGCTGGCACCGGGGCCGATTTTAAGAAGTTTGAAGTAATTTTCTTGCATTGAACGGACTCATTGTGTCTAAAAAAGTTGTCTCTTTAACAAAATGACCTTCGATTGTGCGTTCAAAGCACCCAATGCCCAAACGAGGCTTCAAGTATTTACTCCGGCGATACCAAGTAGCCACAGATTTACCAACTGGGGATTTCTTGGCGAGCACTTCAGCACAAGTATCTAAAAATAAATATTAAATAGATATTGATTAATCTAAATATATCATATATGAGAATAAATATTGAATAAATATTGAATTAATGATGGACTATATTGACACATATACAGCGTCATCGTACATGTTCTGAAGCGCCCCCAGTTGTGCGTAGACGGTTTTAGCGCAGCACCGACGAGCATGTGCGGTTCGCTTTGTACTGCCTTTCAAAGATGCATTGTGACGTTGACTGGTCGGCGTGCAGGGATCGTTGAAACTGCTGGTTGTTTTCAGGTATGGACTTTGAGTCGTAGCACTCGGCCAAGCAATGTTGTTCTTCGTTTTCCCTTCTGGAGTACAAAATATTTCATTTAGTCAGTCAAAATCCTGGAGTACATGATGTATTGGTATGCATGACACCAACAAACGTCAGTTTTTCCAATACTACCCTGCGGTGTGTCCTCTGCTGTTTGACCTTATCTGGGACATGACCTGACGTATGTCCTGTGCCATTTGACTTCATCTGGGTGACGACCCGTCGTATGTCCTCTGCCATTTGACCTCATCTGAGGAATACCCTGCGGTATGTCCTCTGCCGTTTGACATCATCTGAGGGATACCCTGCGGTATGTCCTCAGCCGTTTGACCTCATCTGAGGGATACCCTGCGGTATGTCCTCTGCCGTTTTACCTCATCTGAGGGATACCCTGCGGTATGTCCTCAGCCGTTTGACCTCATCTGAGGGATACCCTGCGGTATGTCCTCAGCCGTTTGACCTCATCTGAGGGATACCCTGCGGTATGTCCTCTGCCATTTGACCTCATCTGAGGGATACCCTGCGGTATGTCCTCTGCTGTTTGACCTCATCTGAGGGATACCCAGCGGTATGTCCTCTGCCGTTTGACCTCATCTGAGGGATACCCTGCGGTATGTCCTCTGCCGTTCGAGCCGCCATGTCACCAGCTCCCATCCGTGCCGTTGCAGGGGCAGCGGCAGGGCTCGTACGGTTCGCCGTCGAGTCAGCAGGGCGGCTACCAGGCCTCCTACAATGGCTCGCAGCGCGGCGGCTACAGCAGGCCGCAGCAGTCGCACGGCTACAGCAGCTACGCGTCGGGCGGCTACAGCACCAGCTCCCCGAGCGGCGGCTGGCAGGGCGGCGGCGGCAGGGGCGGCTACAGCACGGGCCAGGGCGGCGCCGGGGCCGGGGGCGGGGCCGGGGGCGGGGGCGGGTATCGGACGACAGGCGGTGACCAGCGCGGCGGTCAGGGCGGTCAGGGGTACAGCACCAACCCGGGCCGGTACGGCTGGGGCGGCAGCGGCGGCGGCGGCGGCGGCTACCGCTCCTAATCGGCGTCATCTGGCGGCGCGCCGACCGACGTACACGGCGCCCTTAGAGCTAGGAGAAAAGCGGACTTGTCCGCACAATGGAACACAGCAGCGCACACACAGTTCCATCTGCTGGTCTGTGTCGTGTCCGTATCGGGTCTTCGATCTGCGTCGGCCTCCGTTCTGAAACGTCGGACGCCGGCGCGCTGAAATGTCGGCCGCGTGGCCCCGGAGGCGGTTTATCTCAGGTCAGCATCGTCGCTGATCAATCATCTGTCGCGCTTTACGCGCACCCCCTGCGGGGTGTCGATGGCGGTCAGCGTCATGTGTCACTGTGTCGCTGGCGCCGCGCCGAGTCTGCGCATGCGAAGTGCATCATCACTGGACCACAGAAAGAAATACACGAGTTTCCACCAATGCAGCCTTTTCGTCGCCTCACCGGGAGTCGGATCGGGATTAGTAGCGTTCTCGGTCGTCCTTGTGGGGCTTGCGTGAATTGTTGCGTCACCCGCCGACGTTCATGACGTCTCCCGCGGGCGCCTGTGACGTGTCTCGCGGGCGCCTGTGACGTCTCCCGCGGGCGCCTGTGACGCGTCCCGCGGGCGCCTGTGACGACTCCCGCGGGCACCTGTGACGTGTCCCGCGGGCGCCTGTGACGACTCCCGCGGGCGCCTGTGACGTCTCCCGCGGGCGCCTGTGACGACTCCCGCGGGCGCCTGTGACGACTCCCGCGGGCGCCTGTGACGTGTCCCGCGGGCGCCTGTGACGACTCCCGCGGGCGCCTGTGACGTCTCCCGCGGGCGCCTGTGACGACTTCCGCGGGCGCCTGTGACGACTCCCGCGGGCGCCTGTGACGTGTCCCGCGGGCGCCTGTGACGACTCCCGCGGGCGCCTGTGACGACTCCCGCGGGCGCCTGTGACGACTCCCGCGGGCGCCTGTGACGTCTCCCGCGGGCGCCTGTGACGTCTCCCGCGGGCGCCTGTGACGTCTCCCGTGGGCGCCTGTGACGACTCCCGCGGGCGCCTGTGACGTCTCCCGCGGGCGCCTGTGACGTGTCCCGCGGGCGCCTGTGACGTGTCCCGCGGGCGCCTGTGACGACTCCCGCGGGCGCCTGTGACGACTGCCGCTAGCGCCTGTGACGACTTCCACGGGCGCCTGTGATGTGTCTCGCGGGCGCCTTTGGCGTGTCTCGCGGGCGCCTGTGACGACTCCCGCGGGCGCCTGTGACGACTCCCGCGGGCGCCTGTGACGACTCCCGCGGGCGCCTGTGACGTCTCCCGCGGGCGCCTGTGACGTGTCCCGCGGGCGCCTGTGACGTGTCTCGCGGGCGCCTGTGACGACTGCCGCTGGCGCCTGTGACGACTCCCGCGGGCGCCTGTGACGTGTCCCGCGGGCGCCTGTGACGTGTCCCGCGGGCGCCTGTGACGTCTCCCGCGGGCGCCTGTGACGACTGCCGCTGGCGCCTGTGACGACTCCCGCGGGCGCCTGTGACGTGTCCCGCGGGCGCCTGTGACGACTCCCGCGGGCGCCTGTGACGTGTCCCGCGGGCGCCTGTGACGTGTCCCGCGGGCGCCTGTGACGTCTCCCGCGGGCGCCTGTGACGTGTCCCGCGGGCGCCTGTGACGACTCCCGCGGGCGCCTGTGACGTGTCCCGCGGGCGCCTGTGACGACTCCCGCGGGCGCCTGTGACGTCTCCCGCGGGCGCCTGTGACGACTCCCGCGGGCGCCTGTGACGACTCCCGCGGGCGCCTGTGACGTGTCCCGCGGGCGCCTGTGACGTGTCCCGCGGGCGCCTGTGACGTGTCCCGCGGGCGCCTGTGACGACTCCCGCGGGCGCCTGTGACGTGTCCCGCGGGCGCCTGTGACGACTCCCGCGGGCGCCTGTGACGTCTCCCGCGGGCGCCTGTGACGACTCCCGCGGGCGCCTGTGACGACTCCCGCGGGCGCCTGTGACGACTCCCGCGGGCGCCTGTGACGTGTCCCGCGGGCGCCTGTGACGACTCCCGCGGGCGCCTGTGACGTCTCCCGCGGGCGCCTGTGACGACTCCCGCGGGCGCCTGTGACGACTCCCGCGGGCGCCTGTGACGACTCCCGCGGGCGCCTGTGACGACTCCCGCGGGCGCCTGCGACGACTCCCGCGGGCGCCTGTGACGTGTCCCGCGGGCGCCTGTGACGACTCCCGCGGGCGCCTGTGACGTGTCCCGCGGGCGCCTGTGACGACTCCCGCGGGCGCCTGCGACGACTCCCGCGGGCGCCTGTGACGACTCCCGCGGGCGCCTGTGACGACTCCCGCGGGCGCCTGCGACGACTCCCGCGGGCGCCTGTGACGTGTCCCGCGGGCGCCTGTGACGTGTCCCGCGGGCGCCTGTGACGTCTCCCGCGGGCGCCTGCGACGACTCCCGCGGGCGCCTGCAGCGTCCGCCACGTGCATCTGCTGAGGCGAACGCCGGCGCTGATGCTATCTGGTAGCAGTGGCCGATCGCGCCATCCAATCATCCCACGCCAAATTACAGCTGTTAGGCGCAAACAAAGCATGAGGCCGACACATGCAGTTCGCTTAGTGAGGCTCAATGGACGCCTGTATTGTGCCGTGACGTCACTGGTTGGGGTTGGGAGCGGTTGGGTTCGTTGGGTAGCCTTTGGTGGCTGTCTGTGGCCGCCGTACCTCTCTGTTGTGCCAGAGAAATCTCGCCCCGACCACTGCTGCACGGGGTTAATTAATTCGGAGAACTTTGCGCTCATTCGGAACAGCTTGCTAGGCCAATGAAGCCGAATGTTATGGCTCGGGGTTGTAGACTGGGCTACGTGGTAAGATAGACTTGTGTCATATGGCTTTCCATGGATTCTCCACTCATGCATTTCTGTGATGCCTTTTGAATTTGCATTCATGCACCAATTTTTTCACACCAATTTTGGTTAGTTACTCTTGATTTCACATTATTTCCTTTGAAGTATACGCAGATATGATATTTACAGTTCGACCACTTTTACGTCGTACCCTTTGCAGCAGGTAGTCAGTCATAGTCATCAGCTGAAAAATGAACCGCAGCCAGTCGGCGAATATTATTTGTCTGACCGTTCCAGCTCTGGTACCCAACCCGGCGGTATGTCGATGTGTGGCACGTGGGACCCCCGTGGGACCCACGTTGGACCGCCGTGGGACCCCCGTTGGACCGCTGTGGGATGACCACAGTCGGCGCGGTACACAATCGGCCGCCAGCCATTGCAGCACGCCAACCTGGCCATCGAAATCCGCCCAGTGTTGGTCAGGCACTGGGCGCTGAGGAGGATGGACAGCGATGACGTCACGACGTAAATTGTGTAGAAAACGAACATCGGCGTCCTCTCAGGGCATCCCGAGCGGAGGCCCTACAGCGGCTCACTATCAGCGCTCAGGACATCAGAGGAGGCCCTACAGCGACTCACTATCGGCGCTCAGAGCATCCCGAGGGGGCCTACAGCGACTCCCTATCAGCGCTCATGACATCCCGAGGGGGCCCTACAGCGGCTCACTATCGGCGTCCGCCAGGACATCCCGAGGGGGCCCTACAGCGACTCCCTATCAGCGCTCATGACATCCCGAGGGGGCCCTACAGCGGCTCACTATCGGCGTCCGCCAGGACATCCCGAGGGGGCCCTACAGCGGCTCACTATCGGCGTCCGCCAGGACATCCCGAGGGGGCCCTACAGCGGCTCACTATCGGCGTCCGCCAGGACATCCCGAGGGGGCCCTACATCGACTCACTATCAGCGCTCAGGACATCCCGAGGGGGCCCTACAGCGGCTCACTATCGGCGTCCGCCAGGACATCCCGAGGGGCCCTACAGCGGCTCACTATCGGCGTCCGCCAGGACATCCCGAGGGGCCCTACATCGACTCACTATCGGCGTCCGCCAGGACATCCCGAGGGGGCCCTACAGCGGCTCACTATCGGCGTCCGCCAGGACATCCCGAGGGGGCCCTACATCGACTCACTATCGGCGTCCGCCAGGACATCCCGAGGGGGCCCTACAGCGGCTCACTATCGGCGTCCGCCAGGACATCCCGAGGGGGCCCTACAGCGGCTCACTATCGGCGTCCGCCAGGACATCCCGAGGGGGCCCTACATCGACTCACTATCAGCGCTCAGGACATCCCGAGGTAGTCCTGCAGCGGCTCACTATCGCCAAGCGTGATCGGGCTGAGCGCATCTCTTGTTTTGGTGTATCTTATAGTTTTGCACGTCGCCCGTCCCATATTCGGGAGGGTTTTTGGGTGAGTATTTTGCCAGCCAAGCGGCGCATTTCATAATCCTGGCGCTATGAATCCATCTATCGATGGCAGTCGCGGGGATGCGTGCAATATTTATAGTATTCCGTTAAATGTTCGCGTATCGCAACTAGGCACCGCAAGTCTTCGTTCTCATAAATAGTCTGCACATATGGTCGCCGACATGACTTGGGGTTTGGGGAGGGAAAATATAGTGTGCCCAGATTTGTCCGCATTATTACTCGATAACCTAAAAGCCTCTTGATGTAAGGTACAATGTTTTGAGGTTGGGGTGGAGGACAACTGCCCCGGGTGCCCCCTTCCACTCTCCGTTGTGACGTCCGTGCCTGCACATCTTCGGGCACGTGTCAGCATCGCGTCCCTAAATCCCTAGTCCCTAAGCAGCCTTCGCACCGAATTTTGTCGCACCTGCGCATCTCCGTGTGAAGCGCCACCAAACACAAAATATGAAATGTTCGGGTGGAAATCACTCAAAAGGTTCGGCAGGTTTATATAAATGCAAATTTTCTTAAATTTATGAAAGCTTAATCATGATTTCGGGCTTATGATAGCGGATGTGGACCAAGACTTTCTGAATTTTTCTCTCACAAGAATAGAAGTAGACAATTTGCACATGCGAAATTCTGAGATGGGAAGCTGTGTACGTCTGCGAAGTGTTCTACCGGTAAACATTTGAGCATATGAAGACCCATGCAAACCATTTGTTCGCAGTTTGCTTGTGACATCATGCGACGCGAAGAACTGGTATCCTGGAGCTGATGCCGATACAAGCCTTAGAAACGATTATAGCCGCTCAGTGTTGCACACAGTGAACCGAAAACATAACCGGACTGTGTCGTACTCTCTCACACTTGTCCTTTAGGAGCATGCTGCATGCTGTTGGTACCCAAAAGCACGCGATTCACAGCAATATGAGGTCCTCACTGTGCTGTCCCGCAGAAGAAAACTGCATCGCGAGGAATGTGTAGGAAGGAGCGAACGTCGAGATGAATATGAACGTCTACACAGACCAGATAGAAACGGTGCATTGTGAGGTCATCGTCGCAGTCAGATGGAAATGTTAGACTGGTGCTTTCTACGTGACGAGTGAGCGGTGTAATACCGGAAATATCGACAACTGTGTTCCGATGAGATGTTGGGACTGTACATTTTGTTACATTCCCATGTGTGCAATGTGTGGTGCAACGGTTTTGCGTGCATTTGCAGGTGCGTGTGTCCTATTCAGAGCCATTCTCCCCATCCTCTTCTCAACAAGTCTATATACATGGGCACATTATGGACACATTGTGGACACATTACAGACACATTATGGACACATTATAGGCACATTATAGCAGTACATGTAATGCACCTGCTATGGCACGATCGGAACACGAACCCCTTGCTAATGGCGCGTGGCTCACAGTCATTATCCCTCACTGGAACACTACACACAAACACGTGAACGACAATCGGCTTACGACTGACCGGCGCTGTGCGCCAGCTGGAGGAGCGGGTGCGCGGGCCGTGCCGCCGCGGCCACCCGCTACCGTGCTCCCGTCCACGTCCCAGGCGCAGCCAGGTGATCCGGCCCCCAGGTGCGGCGGACCGGAGCCGAGCCCACCCGTAATCGGTGTTGATTGATGCCGCGAGCGCTCCCTCTGTGGTGCGATCTCACGGCCGGTGCGTCCCTTGAGCGGCTCGGCGGGGCGCCGATGGCGGGCCGGCGGCCGGCCGGCGCGCCGTGACCGTCGCAGGCGGCGGCCGGACCGAGGTGAACGCCTGGCCGTGTGATGATCGGCCGGATAGAGTGCGCGCGCCGCTGCCCTGGTGGACCGGCACACTCAGCACGCTGTATGGGTCCTGTCTGTGCTTCGCTGTGACAGCGGTTCGGTTTATCGTGTCTGAGAAGCCCGGTGTAATGGCGGTGCTATCAGGGGGACATAAGGAATTATCTCCTTGTCAAGACGTACGATGAGGGAAGGGTTGGTGAAAATGTGTTCTTGGCGTTCAAAATTCTGCACAGAACGTCCAGTAGCGTTTTGTGATTCAAGTTGAAATAGACGAATGACAAAATATGCTAAGATTATCACTAGTGAAGAATAATGACTACCATATTTTTTCAGTCGGGTGTTCAGTATTCGCTGCTAGTTTTCTCAGCCGACGGCCACAGCAAATCAGGTCGTCGAACCGAAAAACTCAAAGCAGCAAGGATTATGATTCCAGGGAGCTTCCAGCATGACACCGATGTTGATGCAAAACTAGCAGCATAATTAACACTGGTGGGTCCTCATTGGTGCTGAGAAAAGTGTGAGTTTAACAGGAATTGGATCACAATGTGAGCCAGTCGGGAGTTTCTTTCGAGAAAGAAAGCACTCGAAGTGAACCTGATGGTGCAGTGATGCAGCGATCACTTGCAACGCTCCTGAGACGTTTGAGAAGGGCACGACTGTAATTTCGTTCTTGAAACGGGGAGGAGCAGAGCACAAATATTGAACCTAGTGAGGGACACGTTCAATAATTGTGGAAAATTACGCCAAATTTATGGAATATGCAGCTTTTCTTATTAAAATATTCCCATTAAAACACCTTTCAGACTATGGGTGATGCAAATTAGCTGTTTTCCAAAATGGGGATGAGTAGGGCATTTATTTTTGCCAAAGAAAACTTCAAAGGACTGATGGAAAAAAGCATTCTGATACATTAAAAGCAGAATAGGCGTTGCAGTTGGGATTATCATACTGTGTGGACAGGGGCGGTACCATCGGCGAGATGAGCGTCGTAGAGTATTACGAGCCAGCGGCAGGTGCAAACGTATCCCTCCGCCCGTCTCTGAAATGTAATACCTCAGCATAAGCACAAGAATATCATACTGTTCGGAGCACTAGAACTCACGGGACGGCAACAGCATCCTGCAGAGGACTTCTGACCAACAGATGCAGTCTTGGTCGGACTCACCCGAAAGTTAAAGACAGGACATCGACAGCCGGCCGGAGGCAGGTCCAACATGTCTTCTAGAGGTCTCAGGCCAGACTGTCCGTAAGTCTTGATCGGAGACACCTACCAGGCCGAGTCACCTGGATCTTTAGCACGCGCCCTGGAGGGCGTCTGAAAATTACGCACACTGGAGGGGGCGGATTCCGCCCCACTAAGATCCCGGCTCCTATTAAGGCTTGGGAAACAAAATACACACAGTGGGTGGGCATGACAGTGAACTCCATTGTGTGCAAATTTCATGACCTTAGGTCAATATCTTTAAGGTCAAATGAGGTCAAAATAACACAATTTTCTGGTTTTGCGTGGCTTGGCTTGTCATTGTTATGGATCGCTGTGGTTGGCACATCTCCAAAATTGGCATTAATGATGTTTTGGACATAGCTAATGATGCAATATAGATTCCAGATCCGCCATTTGACCTCAGGTCACCTATATAGCAGCACTTTATCAGGTCATTACCTGCTCCAGTTACCGGAACCGGGCTGCCCACCCGACTGCTCCGTTGGGCGGCTCGGTACAATCGGCGTCGCGAAGAAAGAAGTGAAATACATGAATACATCATGGAAACGCTTAGGCACACAATGGCAAACAGTAGATTTCCGGATGTGTAGGGAGAAACATGCAAAGAGACATTAATCGCATGCAATTCATTTGCATTTATAACAACATTCCAGTTGACCAAGTTTGGTTCCATTAGCCTGTCATGAACTTGACCTGACTTGACCTGGGCGACCTGACATGACTTCGAAACAATATAGCATAACAATATACATCAAACAAGTCGCTAGTGTTGCCAAGAACACCTCCTTTTTGCCAATATACGGGAAGCGAATCAGCGCCGACATTTGTGGTCTGGCGCTGATAAAATTGTTTGACTTTAGCGACCCCTAACTCGCAGAATTATCGGTCGATTTTCATTTTTCTTTTAAACAACGCACCGGTCATTTATAAGTAGGTACACAAACAATGGCGTAAATCTGCCGGTAAAATCTAGAGTTAGCTACGAAAAACCGGACGGGTGTGCGGATTTCGCCCCGCCCCCCGCCCTCCAGGGTGCGTGTTAACCTGTGATGACATCTATAGTGGTGTGATTATTGCCATACACGTAGAAGACATGTCAAGTCATGTAATTAATAGGAACATTTTATATTATTTACCAACCTAAATATGATAGTCAACGGCACCTTGATAATTCGTTGTTTTTGCGCAGAAAGGTACCGGCGCATGTGTTTGGTCATGCCTCCGTGACCTGACATGCTAGCGATCCGAGCCCTTTTCCCCTTGTAGGCTACAATGGGCTATATCACATATATTCCGCATTTTGCCCTATGATTATATTGGCTGGAGCGTGTGAGCATTGAAGCAACAATTAATTTTCATCTTGACCTGACCTTGTAATCTGATTGGAGGCCACCCAATATATCATTGCATTTGTCTTTGGAAAAATATAAACAGGTCGCATGCAAAACTGTGAATATCCCTGGTTTAATAGCTCATGGGAAATCACCTTAAAAATAGCACTTCGAAACAGGTGATCTGACTTTAACCTTGCTTTCCTCGGTAACTTTGAGATTCCACACATAAATTTGAGGATGTTATAAATTCACAAACGATCCTCTATTCAATTATCCGAAAGTGTGCCAAATAGAGAGAAATTGCGCGACGCTTTCGGCGGCTATCCCGGAAAAGAACATGAGAGTGTTTTAAGTTGATTTCATTTAATCACCCTTCAAACATTTCCAAGATTAAGGTACCAGAAACAACTGTGAAAATGGCGGGCATCCTTATAGCTCGTGTCTGTAAACAACGTGCTCGGCGCCGGAAGCAGTCGTCGACCTCCGCCCCCCCCGCCGGCCATAATTCAGGCGGCAGGGACTGCGCACAGGTCGGAATTTCCGGCTGACTTCAAGACCGCAGCGAACACAGCCGTGGTGCGCACACCCGTAAGTGCAAACAAAGTATAGGAAACAGTTGCAACGTTTGCAACAGTGTGATTTCTTCTCCTTTGGATGTTGCAGGTTGCATAAATTTGCACGTGCCATGTACAGTAAGTACAGCCGCGGGTGTGGTTCAGTATAATTTTGAAGAACGTCTCTCTCCCAACACGGAATTGTGCCCACAATGCCAAATTGTGTCCTCTCCCCCATTTCGATCTGATAAATTCAGAACACACCCGCTTCGTCTCGCACTCCCCTATCTCGTAAATCTGTTTTACAGGAAGCGCAAGTAAGATTGTACAATATCATTAAATCTCAAACAATTTTGAGTGAGCTTGGTGTGCCACTTCCAGGTCCAGAACGTCTTCATAGAACAACACCCCTGAGCACAGTTTCCTCAAATTGAATATGAAGCCTTTTTGAGCGATATGGGCATATTGCAGTTTAAATTTCACTGATCTTGGCTGTAATTCAGTTTCAAAAATATCGCGTGACTTTACCAAAGCACAGAGATGAAGTGTTCATTAAGATGCCTTACAGTGCGCTTTGATACACTCTTGGATGACATCATTATAGCTGTTCAAGGACACTGCATCACATCTTGTTTATTTCCCACAATGGTAGTGTTGGTGTCATAGGTGGAAGATATTGGGTTCATCCAAGCGTTCACCCAAGCACTACTCCGCTCCGCTTTTCCCGGATTAGTTCCACCTTCGACGAGCCAGTTAACACTAGTTCATTGTCTGGCCTAGGTCCAGACCAGTAATTTTTGTTTTTCTCGTGGGGTCGGCAATGCTCCGCACCTCCTGCGCCGACATACCTGGACTCCTGCCATCTGACTATCCCGCCATAGCTACGTATCGGCGGCTGTCCCTGGCCCCCGAGCAGACCCCATGCAATAGTTTCTGGATAATCTGGGACTTTGCGCGTTGGAGAAATGCCCCGCGAGATTGCTGCATATTCCATATGTTCATTTATTTGTCGATTTTGTTTACTATTGCAACATTGAAACGGACTTGATCGAGACGATCTTGTCTGCAATAACCGTTGTTGCACCCCTTGTCATGTTTTTCCGCATCATAGTACAAAGGGCGTAACCATAGGAAGCATTTGCCTTGTCATTAACTGTGCATGTACCTATTCACTGTGGCACAATCGAACGTTTATTTACAGGATTCTCTGTAATAAAATGACGCCATTGTAGCGCGCCATTAGGGGTGCTGGGCGAGCGGAGGGGGGGGTGACGCGTCACTTTCCAGGTGTGGGCAATGCGGCTTCTGCTGCAGGCGTGGGATCGGCCATCATTTCGAGACACAAAGTGCTTTGGCTGACCGCACGTGCGCTCTCTTCTCAGGCCCTGAAGACATATGCCGTATTGGAGATACTTTTGTGTTGTGTGCGGGAATTTCAGAAGCAAAGCCTAATGTGACAAATCAGCACAGTGCATTCACAAATGAGATGAATACTGGAAATTTGGCACAGAAACCCAGTTGTGGAATGGTGTCTTCAATTTTGACACAGCTGTGTTTTTTTTTAAAACAAAAAAGATCTGCTCCGGCTGAGATTGGCTGCGATCTTGCGGGAATCGGGCTTACCTATCGAATGTGGTGCAGCCATGCTTGGTGTGCTTATACAAGCACACCATCTCAAATTGTCGAATTGGCGTATGGACCGCGTTGCGTCATGGTTCGTTTTACTCAAGGCCTTCCCGCTCAGTGTATGCCGCTCACAAACGCTAAACATGGCACCCTCCATTGGGCTGACACCAGTCAAGCCGTCGCCCTGCCTGCCTCAGGGCACCCAAGTCACGTGACCTTCACCTCACAGCCGCGGGACTGGAATTCAGCCGGCTGGTCACAGCCGACTGAATCCTCACAATCGCCAAACATCGGGCTGGAGAAGCGCCGCTAAACTGCACTATAAAGCCGCTTCTTTGTGGGAAAAAGGTACGTTCCATTAAAACACAGGTTGCGTGAGAAAAGCTCTTAGAAGCGAAAAGACTGGGCCTGATGCCAAATGAAAGATTTCGAACTCCAAACGCTGCAAGGAAAGAATTTCTGAAGCTTATTCGTAAAGAGTTTCTTAAGGCTGTTCGTAAAGAAGCTGGTAAGGCTGTTCGTAAAGAAACTGGTAAGGCTGTTCGTAAAGAAGCTGGTAAGGCTGTTCGTAAAGAAGCTCGTAAAGGCGTGTCGGTCGGATCTGGCCGGGTCGGTTCGTTCAGATGAACTTGCGTCGTATATGCACGGGAGTAGAATGGCTCGAGCCTTCCTTCGCTCATAAATATCTGATATGACTCTTGAGACCTGACCAAGCGTCACCTCGTGAAACAATGCTACCTGCGTGATCTGACAGTAGGTTTGGCGCAAACTGACAACATGCTTTGCTCCTTTTTCAGAACATAGGTGCATGACCTAGTTAAGTTAAGTTAAGTCAGTTGGCCATCTAAGAAGTTAACGAAGTGTTGAGTATATTTATAATAAATATATAAATCCCAGCTACTTACCACAGTTAAATCACAGGTTAAGAATATGTCGGGCACCACTGAGACCTTTCCCGGTATGACGAGATATGATTACGTCAGAAACGCCAATGAGCATATGTGTACAAGGAAGGTGATGGTCTGCCGGTTTACTCGTTACTAGCAGCATGTGTCCTGGCGGTGGTAAGTTGAGTCACATATCCATTGCCGCTTGCAAATGCAAGCTGTCTGCATCAACAGTCAGCACTCAACATTCCGGACAAATTCCTTTCAATCAGCATCAAAGCAGACGGTAGCCGCCTGCATCCGCAGACTGTGCCGTCACACACTTGAAGACTGCATCGCAAGCCAAGACAGCAGCACCTGTGCGGCCGCACGACACCAGCTCCGTTCGCGCGTGACGCCCGCTCCAGCGCTGCAGACCGCCCGGCCCATTGGTCGGCCAATTGGCAGAGCGAAGGTGCAGATCACGGCACGAGAGCCCGGACCGCAGCCGAGACGCGGACAGTCCGGGGTCGCAGAGTCAGCGGCTGCAGGGCGCAGGTCCGGCGCCCCGCCGGGCGCCGGTTGCAGCTCGATTGCCCGGCATTAGGGCGGCGCGGCTGGCGCGCTGCCGACAGTCGCCTGTTTGCCGAGACGCGGCGGCGCCAAATTAGGTGTCGGCGCGCCACCGTCGCAGTCGGCGGACAATTATTGACTATCCGTGTCGACTACCTGGCGCTTTTTCCCGACGCGCTCGCGCCACGTTCCGGCGAATCATCGCGTCGCTGCTGGGCGCGGCGCGAGCGGCGGCGAGGCCGAGCTTGGGCGCGTCGTCGGCGGGTGACGGGCCGACGGCGGTCCGGGCCGGCCTCGTTACTGCCGGCTGCCGCTGACTGGCCGTTATGTAGTGCACTGGGGAAGGTCGTACGGCGCGCAGATGGAGCGCGTGCTGCCGGGTGAATGAGCCGCCTCGAATGGCGTAGGGCCACTGGCCGGGATCAGATGGCCGGCGCGGCAGTGCCCACTATGCGACCTCAACTGGATCAAATCGAGTCAAAATGAGTGCCTTTCTTGGAAAGCACTATGCATTGGGGAGTTTCTTGTAATGTTTGGGTCTGAGGTAGGTCGAATCATACACATGTTTTCCAACTCTGAGAACAAAATTGGTCCCTTCTAGACGGCGCCATGCGACTTGGATGGCACGGGGCCATGCTCGTTGTTGGGTCCATCATTGCCATTCGGTGCCCGTAGGCGCAATGCTAAGCTTCACCAATATTGTAGCGACACTCCCAGCTG
Source organism: Imbricaverruca yamaguchii (assembly GCA_034440575.1). Taxonomy (NCBI): domain Eukaryota; kingdom Metazoa; phylum Arthropoda; class Thecostraca; family Neoverrucidae; genus Imbricaverruca; species Imbricaverruca yamaguchii. Next base: position 288,936 of record JAOTOL010001516.1, read on the forward strand.
TTCTCCATTTGGCGGCGCCATGCCCCGGGGACCATTTGGCGCTGCACGGGTCACCGGGGACCATTTGGCGCCGCCCTGGTCACCGGGGGCCATTTGGCGCCGCCCTGGTCACCGGGACCATTTGGCGCCGCCCTGGTCACCGGGGGCCATTTGGCGTCGCCCTGATCACCGGGGACCATTTGGCGTCGCCCTGGTCATCGGGGGCCATTTGGCGCTGCCCTGGTCACCGGGGATCATTTGGCGCTGCCCTGGTCACCGGGGACCATTTGGCGCTACCCCTGGTCACCGGGGACCATTTGGCGCTGCCCTGGTCACCGGGGACCATTTGGCGCTACCCCTGGTCACCGGGGACCATTTGGCGCTACCCCTGGTCACCGGGACCATTTGGCGCTACCCCTGGTCACCGGGGACCATTTGGCGCTACCCCTGGTCACCGGGGACCATTTGGCGCTACCCCTGGTCACCAGGGGCCATTTGGCGCTGCCCTGGTCACCAGCGACCATTTGGCGCTGCCCTGCTCACCGGGGATCATTTGGCGCTACCCCTGGTCACCGGGGACCATTTGGCGCTACCCCTGGTCACCAGGGACCATTTGGCGCTGCCCTGGTCACCGGGGACCATTTGGCGCTACCCCTGGTCACCGGGGACCATTTGGCGCTACCCCTGGTCACCGGGACCATTTGGCGCTACCCCTGGTCACCGGGGACCATTTGGCGCTACCCCTGGTCACCGGGGACCATTTGGCGCTACCCCTGGTCACCAGGGGCCATTTGGCGCTGCCCTGGTCACCAGCGACCATTTGGCGCTGCCCTGCTCACCGGGGATCATTTGGCGCTACCCCTGGTCACCGGGGACCATTTGGCGCTGCCCTGGTCACCAGGGACCATTTGGCGCCGCCCTGGTCACCGGGGACCAGCTGCCTCCTGCTGCTCTCCTGGATGGCCAGAACGGAGAGCAGCTGCTGGAATATTGCAAACAACCTATAGTTTCAGATTCCTTCCGGGATCTTCATGTGACTGAACCCACTCTCCTTGAATTCTGCAGCGATCCAAGAAGTCAAGACCAAACAAGATGATTATGTACCTCACTTCTAGCAACATTTGCTTGCGACGTGCATCACTAGGCGGACTTCCTACATCAAGCAACATTGCTTCCTCAAAGATTTTCTAATGTAATACATTAACAGTATTTTATTTCTACAGCGTACACCAATGCGACACAAAAGCTGCATTTGTGCAGGATCGAATGAACAGAGACTGTTGTTGGTATCACACGGGTCTTTGTAGCAGAAAGCACGACAAATGAATCGCGATGAGTTGCGTTTCGCTTGTCTAATGTCTAACAACAAACTCCAAGGTCGGGCCGATAATGAGATGTAAAGTGTTGCAATATTGCAAAGGAACGCGAACACATTTTGCTGCTGTGAACAACACAGTTGTAAACGGCATGACTCAAGGCTACACCTTTCCATGAGACACAGTTTCCATACAGGTAAGCCCGCAGAAGCTTAAAGCGTGACCGCACCATCGTCTGGCGGTCCAGCGTACGACACCGAACGGCTGTTTGGCCACACCGCCACTGCGCCCCCTGCCCCCTCTCACCTCCCCCGCGCCGCGGACGTCATCGGGCCGGAATGTCTACACACGGTTGTAGCCAGCCGCAGACGGTTCCCACGAAACCACCGCCGCAGGCCTACTTACCGCCGGAGCCAGCGGCGTCAATAAATCACACAACGGAAGCGTGCACCCATAAATAACACGTGCCCTGCGGTAATTAGCCTCGACCAGCATACCTTCACACTCAATCGACGGCGCACAACGCGGCCGACGCCGCGCCGGCGGCGGCTCGTCGGGCCCCTGGCTGTCTGTCGGCGAGCGTCGTCGGCCGCTCCCAGCACCGGCTGGAGGCCGCCATTCAGAGTCAATTTAGTGTGCGCTTTGTTCGACGCAGCGGCCGCAGTCGACGCGGCGGCCGACCGCCGGAACACTCAAACACATACGACTGCGGCGCGCTCCATGAAAATGTCTGCGCCGATTGTCTTGGCTCGGCCGGCTGGCTGCCGTGCCCGGCTGGCTGCCGTGCCCGGCTGACTGCCGTGGCCGGATGGCAGGATGGTCGGATGGCCGGATGGCCGGATGGCCGGATGGCCGGATGGCCGGATGGCCGGATGGCCGGATGGCCGGATGGCCGGATGGCCGGATGGCCGGATTGCCGGATGGTGGGAGCCGACCATCCGGTGCCCGCGCCAATGGAGCGGGCGCCAAGCATGCGTCTCCCGGCCGACGTCGGCAGGCTGACGCGCGGCACAGATCGTGCGGCCGTCCGGCCCGGCTGACATGTCAGCTTCTCGACGCGTCAGCCAGCGCGTGCTGGCTTCCCGGCCTTAGACGGCGTCTGGTGCCAAACATTGCCAACAGCTACCGGCAGTCCGGCCCTGGAGCCGAAACGCTGCCGGCCCCTCGCTGTTAGGCGGTGGCCACCGGGGACCGCAGGCGTACATCGGCTGCCTTGCCCACGTCTGATGCAGCCCGCCGGTCGTCAGATACTGGCCACTTAGCTCGGTCGCCGGACGCCAGTGGTTACCAGCGGCGGGTCGCCGAGCCGGCAGCTGCCAATTGGCGGCGGGTAGCTACTAGTTGCGGCTCCCAGCTGCGGCTGTCAGCTGCGGCTACCAGTTGCAGCTCCCAGCTGCGGCTGTCAGCTGCGGCTACCAGTTGCAGCTCCCAGCTGCGGCTGTCAGCTGCGGCTACCAGTTGCAGCTACCAGCTGCGCCCCTGCAGCGGCAGGTACGAGGCGCACATCTGCACGTCGGCGGCCGGCTGCGCCATGGCCATGGTGGGTGTCATGGTCTGGCGGTAGGGCTCCATGCCGGACACCATGCCGGCCGGCGGCGAGCCGAGCGCGTAGTGCTGCTGCACCAGCGCCGCCATGCCGCCGCCCCCGCCGCCGCCGCCGCCGCCGCCGCCGCCGCCGCCGCCGGGCGAGTCGGTCGGGCACGGCTCGCCGGCGCCCAGCGAGGCGGCTGTGGCCGCGGTGCCGGTGTTGCCGCCGCCGCCGCCGCCGCTGCCGCACGGCTTGCCGTCCTTCACCAGCACCGGCACGGCCACGCGCCGCGGCGAGCCCGCCTGCTCGCTCATCGCCTTCTCCTTGGCCTGCCGCTTGTACTTGTACCGGTGGTTCTGGAACCAGATTTTCACCTGGGAAGCAGTGGAGTGTTGGTGATCGGACTGATTGCGCAGCTGGAAAGATCGGCGGTCACATAATCAACACCTGGCCTTGCTGGTTCCTGTCGGTGCCACATGCTATCTCGAACTGGTGGCACGGTTTGGAGCGCTATTCTAAAGCTTGGCAAACAAACCACCCTTAAAAACGTAGCCTTCAACGTGGTTCTGGGACCCGACTCTCATCCAGAGAGAGGCGAAGAAGCTGGATGAAGATCTGGCCGCCGTGCACGGTGAAAATCTGGCCGCCGTGGCCCAGCAACCAGATTTTCACCGAGAAAAGGCGGCCGCGGATGCGTGCGTGACGACGCGCCGGGCGTGCATTGTGGGCCGGCACAGATTAGCCGGCCGATTACGCTTTCCAGGCAAACAGCGGCGACACGGAGGGGTTCCCGCCGGATTAGAGCCATTAACGGCAAGTGAGGCGCGAGTAAGCCCTCTGTGCTGAACAGTTGTCCACCCAAAACGATATTATATAGAGATGTATTTACGCCCGCCGAAAAGAAAATACGGCCGTGTCTGCGACCGGGAGTCGGTCTATGGGCGGCCGGAGCCGGCTCGCCTCCATTGTGGTGGTCGTGTCTCGATTTAATGTTCGCCCTGTATGGGAGCGCTTCGCGGCATTCCTAGGAGCAGACGGCTCGCACGAGCAAGGTTGCGCCTCGCCGCTGCTGGAATTCATAAGACGTGCACCGACGCACACCGGCGCCGGCTCCTCAAGATGAAAGACAGAGATGTCCCCACAGGAATTTTCATTTTTCCAAAGACAATGCCAAATATGTATTGATCCACTGTGGGATATAAGAGAGTGGTCTAAGTATGGAATTTGTTGGCAGCACCGTCGGAAGATCGAATATGTCCGTTACGTTCTTCCAGATGTTCTTTGTGACTGCCAACTGCCCTAACTCTACAGCATCCATATCCACATTCATGTGAGATGAATAAAATCGAATGAGCAATGGTTGGATGCATGAAGCTGGCAGAATGCTGACTGGTTGACCTCTTGTCTGATTTCGTTTTCAGTCGAGGTTGAGTTGTACAAGAGGAATATTGCCCCAAGTTCTTTCGATGGTATAGCAATGTACAAAATAATCTGCTGTAGGGAAGACGAACGGCAACAACCACCATCAGGAGATTTAATTCCGAGAAGCATTCTGAGCAAATTCGATGATCAACAATTGAATTATGAGCAATGGGGAAGCTGGCAATAACGCGTTGCAAAGTACCGAAACAGGAACTTGTGTTATCTATTTTATGAGGGTAAAAGTGGTGAAATATATGTTGCGGACATCGGGTTGGAATAAATAAATGCAACTGTTCATATGATGACCTGGGCTGGTGTCAGATGAATCAGACTTATGTATCTCTGATCTGGATTGGTGTCAAGTGAATCACACTTCTGTGTCTCTGGTCTGGGGGTTGGTGTCAGGTGAATCATGCTGCTGTGTACTGACCTGTGGTGGTGTCAGGTAATTCAGAGTTCTGTGCACTGACCTGGGCTGGTGTCAGGTGAATTAGAGTGCTGTGTACTGACCTGTGGTTGTGTCAGGTGATTCAGAGTGCTGTGCACTGACCTCGGTTGGTGTCAGATGAGTTAGAGTGCTGCGTACTGACCTGGGTTGGTGTCAAGTGAATCAGGCTGGCTAGGTGTTCCCTCTCTGGTGCCGATAAATATTTTTGCTGCTTGAAGCGCCGTTCCAGCTCGTATACCTGCGAAATGAGTTATTTTACCACAAAATCGGTACACGATACACTTCCGAGGGTGACATGTTGCACACGGTATGAATTCCTAGCCATGCATGTTGAACCACTGTTTGCTTCAGTACATCTTACCACCGTTGTACGACTCTCATTATTATGCTGTATTTACTCTATTCCTACAACCAAAATTGCAGGTGAGAAACGGGTGACGCCAAAGTGAATGGGTTGCTCTGGGGTGGGATGATCACGTTGTGCGACTCCTTATATGAATACGTCCTCTGGGAAGACAGATTCAGCCACGTGAGTTTCAGGCGAGTCGAAATCCGTGTCCAGATATTGTACGTATGCACCAGACGGGAACATGACTTCACTCCGCACTGTATAATTCTGCGTATAATTCTGGCTCAGAGTGACACTTTTGTGTGCCATTAAAATCAATTCATGGTTCATTTCCTTTCTTATAATTATCCACGTTGTGGCCTTGCTCTTAACTGCATGGCTCGGTCCATTGGGGTGAAAACGAACATCGGATGTACGCTTTCCGCTCAGGATGTTTTTCAATCAATAGAACCAGCCATGCTCTACTCTTCTGTTGGTTTTGTTTTCAGCTCAAAGTGTGAAGCTTTTGTTCCGGGAACACCAACATCACTCGTGACCGCGAAGCTTTCAAAGCCAAGCAGAGCTCACCACAACATTGAAGCCTGGGTGTACCTTGCTCCAGTTCAATTCATAGTCAACCGCATCAGTTCAGATTGTGTCGAAATCTTGTCTACATGTTTGTACACTTCTCAGTCTTATCGTCACCACAACAGCCACATACTTTTTCTTTGTCGCTTGCCATACTTTGTGACGAGGTACTGCTGACCGGCCTGAACCTCGGTGTGCGGCATGGTACTCCCTGGCTGACTTGGTTCTGGGCATGCGGCATGACACCCTTCTGACTGGACTGGCTCTGGGCATGCGGCATGACACTCTTCTGACTGGACTGGCTCTGGGCATGCGGCATGACACCCTTCTGACTGGACTGGTTCTGGGCATGCGGCATAACACTCTTCTGACTGGACTAGCTCTGGGCATGCGGCATGACACCCTTCTGACTGGACTGGCTCTGGGCATGCGGCAGGGCGCCTGCGATCTCAGCTGGGTCTGCACATGCACCCCAGCACCCTGCGGTTTTACCTGGGCCTGAGTGAAGAGCACGCGTCTCTTGCGCCGCTGACTCAGCGGGAACTGCATCGGCTTGGTGTCGGTGCACGGGCCGAAGGTGGCCATGTTGGACATGTTGACGTTCATGCCGGTCGAGCCGGACATTAAACGCGATACTGCAACAGAACAGGCGCCGTTAGCAGGGGTAGCAGTTCGTTCGGAGTTAAGTCGGACTTGGTCGGTGGACTAACTGCGATAATCAGCGACTAGGACGGCGTAAAGAAGCACAACACCTTCGGTGCCATCACTACGATACGAAAAACTTTCGATAAAAAACACATAGGTCGATGTGCAGTTTAGCGGAACTTTACACTTGCCATATCCAAATAGGATAAGTCAGACTCTCCCTATGGAACTCCCCCCCCCGTGCGTCAGACTCCTCTTATGGGACCAATCCCCTTGGAGATCAGACTCTTCCTATGAGACTATTCCTCTCGGGAGTCAGACTTGACGGGCGGGCACAGGGCGAATAAGAAAGTGAGTCTGCCTTTTCACATCTCCAAAACCTTAAGAATGTTTCCATGCCAATGCCTATAACACTTCTCAGAAGAGTCTTTTTGTATATGCACCTCTGCCAATTCAGCGCACAGAATTGCAATTTTGTGTCCTGAAAAATTGCTTGAAAAAAATTGCTGCACAAAAAAATTGCTTCTTGAAGATGTTATGTGCTATGCCAAGGATTTATCTTTTACTTTATAAATTCATGGGATTTAAGTACGCAATTAGGTGTGCACTACGCAATTAGGAATGTACAACACAGGCACCTATGGTCACAAACGAGGCTGGTGGAATTATATTTTCTGAAACATATACCACTAAATTAGCAGCACTTCATGTGATCACAATGAGTTTTGATAGTGGACTTGGTCACTAGGATATTTATTTGTCGTCTAATGTCCCAGACAATGTAGAATAAGAAATGAATAAAACGCTGGTGAAGATAAGAATATCCCGAAAATCGTGAAACCTATCTAGACATTTCATTAGAACAAACCCCAAAAACATGGACACCAAGCTAAACGTGAATTCACTACCTCTGCTCGGATGGCAAGCAAGCATACACGAGTACCTCGTTTTTTCAGACCAGTGTCGTTGCATGCAATATAACGAATGAGCGAAGCGTATCATAACCTTGAGAAGAAAGGAACAATTGTATGGGAAGACATCTGCGGGGGGGGGGGTGGGTGCATGACACATCAAGGGTAGTGGCGATCTCGCCGGGGCTAGGGTCAGTGGGGTCATAGGAAGACACCTGGGGGAGCGATGGCGCATCAAGGGTAGTGGCGATCTCGCCGGGGCTAGGGTGGGCGGGGTCATAGGAAGACACCTGGGGGAGCCATGGCGCATCAAGGCTAGTGGCGACCTCACTCGGGGTGCGTTCAACTGGTGAAACTTACTCCTTCTCCCTGCCAACAACCAGACGAGGAAAAAGTCATGCATATTTTTCTCCATTCTCCATCCTGAATTATAGCACTTGGTCCGTAGTGGCTCCTGCGTCTCAATTATAAGTCAATAAGCCACCACCACGTATTACGAAGCTAGCTGTTCGAAGCCGAGCGCGCTCGGCGGCGGCTTCCAGGCGGGGTGTTTATCGTTCGCTGCTGGCCGTGTCGGCTGATCGCACAACAATGGGCTCGCTCAACCGAACACGAGAACAGCAGCGATGATGACATCTGGGAACTTGGCACGACGTAAATGAGGCGAACAATCTGGCGTGACGCATCAACAATGCTGGACCCTCATTCGCGCCGACAGAAATATTAGCGAGCAAAGAATGCGGCCACGGTGTAAGCCAATCATCTGTTGCTTTCAAGAACACCACCACTGTGGTAAGTATATTAGTCTAGCTCCAGTGGATGCGCCGGTTTTCCGAATCAACACAACGCCTCTGGGACTTCCATAAAAGGCATACCACGATAATAGCAGAAACATTTCATGTGGGACATCATCCTGGTGTTTGAGCACGGGTGACGAACAGGAGGGGGGCAGATGGGGGACCCATGTGACACTGGGTCAAGCATAACCTCCAACAGAAATTATAACAGGCCCAAGAGACCAAACAACTCACGAATCCCCCAGCACCCCACAGGAGATGCCATTGTGGTGCTCGAACTTTTCAGGTCAGGTCGTCCATAAGTCTTCACAGGATAACTCTGGAGCTCACAAAAAGACGAACATCCTGCAAGGACTCCATGGTGTTGTTGGGAGCCCCAGAACAGGCCTATTAATGTTGGTAGGATAGCCCTGGGCCTCACCAGAATATGCCAACGCCAGACAGGAGGTTCCATCAAGTTGTTTGGGGATCCCAGATCAAGAGTCCCGTTGGTCTTGACAAGAGTTCATAAAAAACAACATCCGGCAGGACACTCCATGACGTTGCATGAGCGAGGCTTCAGTAGGCTCATAGCAAGAGAAAGGCTCCAGCAGGCTCAGAGCTCGAGTACCCAGGGCCCCGAGCAAAAACACACCCGAGATCTAGAAAAATCCCAAGGGGAACTGCTTGCCCTCCGAAAAAAATTGGACATTCTCGCCTTGCTCAGTGGAGAATGTCCCAGATCACTGATGCATGGTTCCACAGAGCCTGTCCAGGCATATAGTGATGCAACCCTGGCTGACCCCAGGCTTTGATGCTGCCTCTCAAATAACTCGATTCACCGAAAACGGTACGGCTTCAGCGCGAATAAGAAATCGACTTTGACAGGACAGTACATTCGTTGAGAATTCCGGGTATTTTCAGTTAGCGCCACCTCCTTTGTGACTTGTCGCGTGACTAGTGAGACCAAAGATAAATAAAATCGGGAACATATTCAGAGATTATCAGGTGGGTATAAATGTAAGCTTCGTGATGGAATACATCGGAAGCAATCGACTTGGTTATGGATGTACAAATAGGACCGAAGGGCAATGGCCACCAAATCTTGGGAAACCTCAAACATTAGCACCATTATGGTGAAGGAAAAGAGTTCAATTGAAAAACATTCCACCGGCCCAGCATTTCTAATGTTCCTACGCCTTTCAGTTTTGCCTTGAACATTTTGAGCAGAGGAGGAGAGGAGGGCTTTCTGAAGAGCTACTTGACAACCAAAGCGTCAAGTATCTTCTTCACAACTCCAATCACCGGTCTAGACGCCAAGCAGCTCACTGGGAGAGATAACCCCTCCTAATTTCCGTGGGCACTTAGATAGGTCGTCTTCGGTCACATTTCAATTTCAATTTCAATTGCGCGCATGTAACCCTAATCTGGATGTCGTGTTGCGGCAAATAGACACAATGCCAAAACCCTTTACAACACCTTAGAAGCTGGCGGTGAGGTTTTCTTCTAAGGCGGAAGTGGCGATAACAGGTGCCGCACGGTGACGTCGTCAAGGCCGCCATTACCGTCAGCGTCTGGCGGTGGTGATTTCCATCCGATGGCGTTTCCAATGAGCGCCATTCTGGCGGTGTGAGCTTGCTTTAGCCCGGCGCGCCAGCCGCCAGAGCCGCGGCCGTCGGCCGCCGGGAGCGCACTTCCAGTGTGCCGCGTCACCCTGTTTATCCGCCGAACAGTGTTTTGTTTGAGAGGCGCTCTGTTTAGACAAGTGATTTGGCTGAATTAAAGGCTTTAGAGGATTTATGACTGGATATGGCAGCCGAGCTCGGATTATGACGTCAGCATTAAGGATGGCAGCCTGTGTAAGCGGAGAGGGAGCTGGGCAAACAACGCTCTAATAAAACAGCTCGGCTCCGAATTCGGTGATATATGAAATTGAGGCTCACAGTGTGCAAGGCGGCAGATGATAACCTGCAATCAACTCGCAGGAAGTGAGCGGGGCCGTTCCCTGTAATTTCACTGACAGTCCGATTAGTCATGCTGAACATGCAAGCTGCTTGCAATGAATAAATCACAATATCATTGTCATTACCGTAGGAATATGGAGCATACACAGAGACACTCACTCCCACTCGAAACATTCGAATGGGAGTAGAAAGCCTTAGTCTTCGGCCCTATTTGTGCTGCACATATCTTCAACGAAAGAAATGACTCCATACCTGCGCCGACTCCTTCGGTTGCACGGCCTTCGTCATTTTGCTTCCGATAAATTTAGTTTTGTCTGTGAAAAATGTCTGACGAAATTGGTATCGGCAACAATACCGAGCCATCGGCGTTCATAGCGTTTCATTGTTGCAGTATACTGCACCATTAAACTGCGGCATGCTGCAGTATGCGGCATTACCAGGAACTTCTCCACCAGTATCCCCTGCCTACGCAGTAAGTGTACGATTATGCATATAACAGCATACTTTGCATGTATGTATGTCATCAGGATACAGCATGCACGATTTAGTAGCTAAGGCAATTACGTCACACATTTAGGTGCCAATTTAGCATTAGTTAAAAGCAGCGTATTCTGATGACGAGCAACTTTAATGGTGACTTCATTTGAAGCAAAGCACGTGTTTCAGTCCTCCGTCCCCTCCACTGCGCGCGTTTCAGTCCCCCGTTCTCTCCACTGCACGTGTTTCAGTCACCCTTCCCCTCCACTACGCGTTTCAGTCCCCCGTCCCCTCCACTACGCGTGCTTCAGTCCCCCGTCCCCTCCACTACGCGTGTTTCAGTCCCCCGTTCCCTCTACTGCACGTGTTTCAGCCCCCGTCCCCTTCACTGTGCCTGTTTCAGTCCCCAGTTATCTTCACTGCACGTGTTTCAGTCCCCCCGTCCCCTCCACTGCGCGTGCTTCAGTGCCCCGTCCCCTCTACTGCACGTGTTTCAGTCCCCGTCCCGTCCACTGCACGTGTTTCAGTCCACCGTCCCCTCCACTGCGCGTGCTTCAGTCCCCCGTCCCCTCTACTGCACGTGTTTCAGTCCCCGTCCCGTCCACTACGCGTGTTTCAGTCCCCCGTCCCCTTCACTGCGCGTGCTTCAGTCCCCCGTCCATTCCACTGCGCGCGTTTCAGTCCCCCGTTCTCTTCACTGTACGTGTTTCAGTTCTCCGTCCCCTCCACTGCGCGCGTTTCAGTCCCCCGTTCTCTTCACTGTACGTGTTTCAGTCCCCCGTTCTCTTCACTGCACGTGTTTCAGTCCCGAGTCTCGCTCACATCCGTGCTTTTGAGCCTGCCGTTTGATGCTGCACAAATGGCGTTCTACTCGAATGGAGCGCGGCTCACCAACACACGCCAAGCAGCCGTGCTGTCGCTACACAGCAACTCAAATAAAGGCAATCACGGATGGCCAATATTTTATGTTTTTTAAATGCTTTTTATGTCAAAATTGTATCTATTGATGTTCTTTATTAAAAAATACATATTTTCGACGCGCCCGCTGCCGCCCTGCGTGCGCTCCGCCTGCTCGGGCTCCACGGAGTCAGCCGACACGCCGAGTGGCGCGCATCGTACCGCTAACGAGCGGCAACGTCGTGACCGGCGTCGGCGGTCGTGAAAGGCTGTCCACTGGTCCGTGACGGAGCCGCGGCCGGTCCGTGAGTCGAGCCGCCGGTCGGCGATACTGCGCCGCCGAACAGACGCGGCGTGGGAGCGCCGGCCGCCTCCCGCTCCGGCGATGAGGTGGCATACCTGGCCGACTGGTGCCGACTGGCGCCGGCCGGGCGAGCTGGCGCCGGGGCTGGCGCCGGAGCTGGCGCCGGAGCTGGCGCCGGAGCGGCCGCCGGAGCTGGCGCCGGAGCTGGCGCCGGAGCTGGCGCTGGAGCTGGCGCCGGAGCTGGCGCCGGAGCTGGCGCCGGAGCTGGCGCCGGAGCGGGCGCCGGAGCTGGCGCCGGAGCTGGCGCCGGAGCGGGCGCCAGAGCTGGCCGGCCGGCCAGCTGTACGCTGTCGGCGGAGGACGGGGAGCTGCGTGGCGAGTACGAGATGAATATGCCCGGTGTCAGTGGCGGTCACACCGATTGACGGCCACGAGGCTCGGGTAGGACCCTCATGGTCCAGCTCGTGGTCCTATCCTCATGGTCGACGCCACTGGTTCGTTCTGTGCAACTATGCGCTACTATTCCTAATTTTCGATATATTGAAGAAGGCGTGTGCCCCACTTCTCCCACCGTGGAGTCATCCATGAATAAATTCGGCATGTCTACTCGTATTCTGCTTGTTTGTTATGCGGTCATATTCATGTTGTAGAACAATCTGTCTCACTTTTGGCATCAGCTTCTTTCGGCTTGTCGACGTATGACATCTGCAAACCTCATACAATTTCACGCTTAGTGGGGGGCCGCGGAAGCACAGTTTGTAGAACATCGGACTCTTGATCGCAAGATTGTGGGTTCGAATCTCACAACCGAAGACATTTACCGAGTCCACCCGCGACCAATCGGCGTGAGAGGTTGGCGGCGCTATATATCCCAGCAGATGAATGCGTCTTAACCCGTCCCGTCTCGGGGGGTCTTCAAACGCCCCCTCAGGTTTTTCGCGGATAGCGGACGAACGGCGCGCGGTAGCGCGCCCAAATTTGGCATACCTTTTCCCACATCAATTTGACATGACATGCTGATTCAAAATCTCTAGATCAGGTCGTCTAAGGTCAACGAGTTATTCAAGGTCAAGTGAGGTCACCTCCAAAAAAGTTCAACCAGTCGTCACGCTTTAATGGATGCAGATATTTTGATGAAACTTTCACCGTTTGCTTATCTTTACGGATGCAACAAAACGTATGAGTTGAATTTTTCATTCTTTTTCGTTTTTGACTACATACACATTTTGTGTATTTGCCATATTGCAGTTCAAACACAGGATTCTGGCTAAAGTAAGCATCTTAATTAGGGCAAGTGGACTTCCAACAACGTTTCTCGGTCTGCTCTACCCATTGGAAAAGGAAAGTTAAAGAAATCTTGAAAACTAAAAATTTTGAAATTTTGAAAAAATATATTATTTTTTTTATTTTTGTGGGCCAACAAAATTATAGCCCTGGTCAATTTCGCTGTCCTTTTCTCATTCCAAATACATTTTGTTTTTTCATATGTCCCCCAAAATGACCTCCCCGGAGTAAAAAACATAATGTAAGTCGTGAAAAGCTGTGAAAATCTAGCCCATGGTGACGTCACTTTTGGGGGGATGTTTTTTAGGGGTAGACCCGGACCCTACTCGTCGAGCGCTTTCCGAGGACACCTCTTTCGTTTTCGTGCGATGCTTAGTTTGGATTTTAGAGGGGGTCTTCAACCGCCCCCCCCCCACCCCAGAGACGGGGTGTGAGGATTTGACCGGAAAGACGGCGCGGGTTAAAAGAGCCAAAGGTGCTTCTTCTTCACGCTCAGTGAGTAATACATAATTGCCATTGGTATTTTTATCGAAGACAGTCTATATCAGTCATGGGCAATTCGAGCCCGCTGTTTTGTTTGTTCGCACATGAATTGGGCACTGCCAGACGTTCGTCCAGTCACAAAACCAGTACCAGACGTTCGTCAGTTGCAACCGCTGATCCGGAAATGCTGCTAACGGGTAACAAACTAGAAACTTCCGGAGCATTCCGGTTGCTTTCACATAGGTGAGGGAACATAAGAGACGAAGGTACAAAAAAAACCTGAATATATGATTGCAACTAAATATTATGCCCAACATCATAGACGGCGGTAAACTCATTTTTTTGTTATGTCCATAAAGGCTACAACATGTCAATACAATTGAGTGATGTATAAGGCCATGCAATTTGCTCTGTCAATTGCAAACTGAAATACATGGCCATGCAACCGCGCTGCAAGCCATTTAAGCACAAGGCGTAGCATGTCAGCATTAGGGATGCACCGGATAGACTATCCGGCCGGGTAGTCTATCCGGCGGGACTATCGGATAGACTATTTCCACCCAGAAGCGCTCCTTCTACTGAAGACGTAAAGGTGAGTATGCACTTGAGCATTCTGTAGACGCCATTTTCCAGTCAAGTATCTCCACGGAAGAAGGGCGGCATAGACTCCCAGTTGCAACTCCTTGGATCCGTCAATGTGCTCTGTTAGCTACTGAAACACAATTTGGTGCGTCTGCGCCGCCAGCCACTGAAGCACGGGATCGTAGGAATCTGGCTAGGAATTTTCGCTGGGTGGCACGTGCTTCACAAACACGAGCGAATTGAAATTTTGTAAGTTTAATCGATTTTTCGCCTGGAAATAAAGGAATTTTTTAACCGTTCGAGGACAGTTGTCCCTCAAGTTAACATATTGTTCGAGTCCCTGCAAAATCGAGCATCTGCTCTGCTGGTCAAAGCAGATAACTGGCTAACTGTCGAGCTGCTCATACTTATTGATGACTAAGCTTCGAATTTAATTTTAGGCTGGATTTGTACCATTAGAGCATGGCTGTACTCTCTGGAGATGAGGCGCACATGTCCCCATCTCCAATTTATTTTTACTTTAGCCATTAACCCTACGGCGTTGACTGGAAATAATTGGCCAAGAGCATCGGCCTAATCCTCCCCAGATGTTGAACCATTTCTACGCCAATACCGCAGAGCATCTTTAATTTTATCATGCGGTGAACATACATTTCCACCTCCATGCTCTTGCCACAGTGAGTACATCTTGCAATTTGAGGATGCAAAGGGAATATGAAAAAGTTGAGCCATCATAGCATGTCTAAGGGTGTCCTAATCAAGCATTGGCAATTGATGACAATGGTCCCTGACATGACAATGATCTTTTGCATGAAAATGGTCTCGGACATGGCAATGGTGTCTGACATGACGATACTCTCTAACATGGCAATCACAGCAATCATTAATGTGTCCCAGTCATTATTATTTTGTGTCATTAACAACATGTGATAGGCTTATTAATCTGTAACTGACAAAAACTTCATCTGTTGAACAATGAGATGACCTCCCGTGAGGCTTGCTCACCATCTGCATTGCATTTCAATAACCTGATTAAATGCATTATGAGAATTGCTTCTCCGGACAATAAGACAACTTTAATTAGGGATGAATTGACAGCCGATGAATAATGATGACAATCGTTCTGTCGATGACAACAAATATTTTGATCTTCCGGCAACTGAGAACGCGAACTCCGTGGAAGCAAGTAAGAAAAGAGCAAGAAGCATTTATGTGCAAGGGCGAAACTACCGCAAAGCATTGGAAGCTTTGTGCACGGTACGCCGCCCATCCCTCTCCCGATATTCAGTGGCGGACCCATAAGGTGGGGAGGGGCAGGCCATGCCCACTGGGTTGCTTCCACTCCGTACGTTGCTGAAAAACCCAAAATAATGCCTCAGTAGCAGACGAAAATTAGACGGCCAAAATAACAGTAACAGACCTTAGTAACAGACGACAAAAATTAGTTTATATATTTGAGGGTATTCATTTTGCATTCCTCAGCAGCATTTTACGCTGTTGAGAGGCGTCAGTTTTCAGGAGCATTTCACGCTGTTGAGAGGCGTAAGCTCTCAGCATTTCACGCTGTTAACCCGCGCTATCTTCCCGGTCAAATCCTCACACCCCGTCTCCGTGGGGGGGGGGGGGTTGAAGACAACCCTCTAAAATCCAAACTAAGTATCGCACGAAAACGAAAGAGATGTCATCGGAAAGCGCTCGACGAGTGGGGTACGGGTCTACCCTCCAAAACAATGTCCCCCGAAAAGTGACGTCACCAGGGGGCTAGATTTTCACGACTTCTCACGACTTACATTATGTTCTTCTATTTTGGGAGTTCATTTTGGGGATATATGAAAAAACAAAATTTATTTGGTATGAGAAAAGGACAGCGAAATCTACCAGGGCTATGCTTTTATTTGCCCCACCCCCATTTTTTTTCAGAGAAATGCCAACAGTTTGGGTTTTCAAGTTTTCTTTAATGTTCCTTTTCCAGTGGGTGAACAGATCGATGAACGTTGTTGGTAGTCAACTTGCCCTAATAGAAATGTTTACTTTAGCCAAAATTCTGTATTTGAACTGCAATTTGGCAAATACGCAAAATTTATATTTAGTCAAAAACGGAAAAAAGATAGAAAAATTCCACTCGTACGTTTTGTTGCAAAGTAAAGATAAGCAAACGCTGAAAGTTTCATTAAAATATCTGTATCCAGTAAAGCGTGACGACTGGTTGAACATTTTTGGATGTAAACTCACTTGACCTTGACTAACTCGTTGACCCTAGATGATCTGACCTAACATTTTTGAATCAGCATGTCAAATTGATGTGGGAAAAGGTATGCCAAATTTGGGCGCGCTGCCGCGCGCCGTTCGTCCGCTATCTGCGAAAAACCTGACGGGGGGCGGGTGGAGACCTCCCACGCCAGACGGGACGGGTTAACGGGCATCACCAATCATATTCTGCATTTAGCAATCTGTTGCATCACAGCACTGTTTTTGCCAAAAATATTGTAATCATAATAGGTTAGCCAACATAACCACTAGATAGTAGTTCAGGTCAGGCAACGACAGATACCTGATCACTTGATCGCATCGTTTGCAAAAGTAAACTGGACAACACTGAATCTCGATCTACCATTATTATTATCCGTATGATACCAGGCGCCAAAGGAGTAATTTCAGAACTTCTTGCACCACAGCACATTTTGGAACGTTTAAACCAACGCAGCGGTCGATTTCACTTCCAATTCCACTTCTCAATGCTGTTGGAAACTTTTCCTACTTGGTCCCGCCCCAGTTCAAGCCCTGTCCATTGCATGGTCCGTTAGTTAGTTAGTTATTAGGGTTTTAGGTCGCAACTGCAGTGGGTATATAGCGCCCATTCCATTGCATGGTGTTGTACGGTGTTTATTGCGAAGAATAACGTTGTGTCGTTACGTTGTGTCGACCATGAAAGACCAAAAGAATGCCGTCCCTAGAAAACATTTTTTTTCTTTGTGCCTTCTGCACAATTCACGTCCACTGTTTGGACTTCTCATTTGATTTTGTCATAATCTTCTGTTCGCTTCTGCTATTTCCTCCACCGTCTAACCGAAGAATTAGCAGTCATCTTCGAGTTTTCAGTTTTCACATCTAGGTTTATTTTAAAGAAAAAAGCACGTCCTACTGACAAAATCCCGAGAACCCTTACCCAGTCTCAAGGAGTGCTCCAGTGGCACTGCAGTGGATACTGTCCAGTAACCAGTCATATCTGCCGGGCGCACTGCAGTAGATACTGTCCAGTATCCAGTCATATCTGCTGGGCAAATTATGCGCTATATGGCCGATCCGCAGATGATCCTTGAAATCACTGCAGAGCGGCTGGCCGGCGGCCGGCCCTCCCACAGGCGGCGGGGAGTGTGGCAACTCGTCCGGCATGCGGGGGGACGGGGTGCATGCGGCGACTCGTCCGACAGGAGGGGGGACGCGTGGCGGCTCGATAGACTGACAACAGGGGCGTGCGGCGACTCATCCGACAGGAGGGGGAACGAGCGGCGACTCGTCCGACAGGAGGGGGGGACGAGCGGCGACTCGTCCGACAGGAGGGGGGACGAGCGGCGACTCGTCCGACAAACTACAGGGGCGTGCGGCGACTCGTCCGACAGACGACAGGGGCGTGCGGCGACTCATCCGACAGGAGGGGGGACGAGCGGCGACTCGTCCCACAGACGACAGGGGCGTGCGGCGATTCGTCCGACAAACACAATAGGGACGTGCGGCGACTCGTCCGACAGGAGGGGGGACGAGCGACGACTCGTCCGACAGACGACAGGGGCGTGCGGCGACTCGTCCGACAGGCGGAAGAGGCGTGCGGAGACTCGTCCGACAGGAGGGAGAGACGTGCGGAGACTCGTCCGCACGCAGTCAGCCTTGCCGCCGGCCCGTCGTCCGGCCGCAGTTTG
The DNA here is from genome assembly GCA_034440575.1 of Imbricaverruca yamaguchii. Taxonomy (NCBI): domain Eukaryota; kingdom Metazoa; phylum Arthropoda; class Thecostraca; family Neoverrucidae; genus Imbricaverruca; species Imbricaverruca yamaguchii. The sequence goes on from JAOTOL010001516.1 coordinate 306,785, forward strand.
TCCTGGACAAACACGCGCCGGCTACACCCACGTCCATCGAGTGACTCGTTTTCTTAGCGTTCATCGACCATCGGCGATTACCGCAACGCTTCCCCTCTGCGGGCAACACTTCAGCTAACGACGTAAACAGACATGCTCGCCGCCGGCCAGGGGAGCTGGGGAGACGGACAGCTGGACAGCTGGGGAGATGGGGAGATGGACAGTTGGACAGCTGGGGAGATGGACAGCTGGACAGCTGGGGAGATGGGGAGATGAACAGATGGACAGCTGGGGAGATGGGGAGATGAACAGTTGGACAGCTGGGGAGATGGGGAGATGAACAGTTGGACAGCTGGGGAGATGGGGAGATGAACAGTTGAACAGCTGGGGAGATGGGGAGATGAACAGTTGGACAGCTCGGGAGATGGGGAGATGAACAGTTGGACAGCTGGGGAGATGGGGAGATGAACAGTTGGGGAGATGAACAGCTGGGGAGATGGACAGCTAGGCAGCTGGTGAGACGGACGGCTGGACAGCTGGGGAAATGGATAGCTGGGGAGATGGACAGCTGGGGAGATGGACAGCTAGACAGCTGGGGAGGTGGACAGCTGGGCGGCTGGGGAGCTGGAGAGATGGACAGCTAGACATATTTTGGAGGTGGACTGCTCGACGGCGGAAGATATAGACAGCTGGACGGCTGGGGACATCCCCAGCTGTCCAGCTGTCCACCTCCCCAGCCGTCCAGCTGTCCACCTCCTCATATGTTCAGCTGTCCATATATCCAGCTTCCCAGCTGTCCATCTCCCCAACTGTCCAACCGCCACAAAAGGACAGCTGGACAGCTGGGGAGGTGGAGAGATGGACAGTTGGACGCCGATGGTGCCAGCCGGACTGGGGATCCGATGGGGCAGGGTGGTGAACTTGGGCCACCGGCTCGCGTGCGGCGAATATCTGTCCCACACGACGGAATTGTGGGGACAACGAACAGATCTGGCAACGGCTACTGATCGGAGGCTGACAAGCCCAGCACTAACAGACCAACTGGTCCGCTGGCATCGGGATGGACTACAAGCGGTCTGGCGTACAGCTCCTCAGTGGACCAAGCCAGGCAAGCCGGACGTCGAGTCACAGCAAGTCGGATATTACACTAAAACAAACAAGGCGTGTCGAATATCAAGCCAAGACAAGCCGGATGTTGAGTCACAACAAGCCAGATATCACGCTCAGACAAGTCAGCCATGCCGAATATCAAGCCAAAGCAGGCCAGACAAGCCGGACTTCGAGTCACAGCAAGTCGGACATCACGCAAGGACAAGCTGGACGCCACGTTAAGACAAGCCAGGCATGCCAGGCCTGCCAGGCATCAAGCCAAAACAAGCCGGACAAGCCGGTTCAGCGAACGTCCGACAAAGATGCAGGACTAATAAGATTAATCGAATGGTGGGCGTCTCGGCGATTGTCCTGGGAGTCTCAGTGCCGATCTCTCACTGCCGAGTCTAAAGCCGTGGGTAAGATGAGCCGGATAGTGGGCGTCTCGGCGATTGTCCTGGAAGTCTCACTGCCGATCTCTCACTGCCGAGTCTACAGCCGCGAGGTCCTGTTACTGTGCGTGACAAGCGTTATTGCAGCCGAGTGCATCACGTGACCACACAAGTGCGAGCCGTCCCACTGATGACCCGTTGGATGTCAAGCTGCTGACCAGCAGCCTCACGAACGTGCCGGACACCAAGTCTCTTCAACTGCTGGCCGGGTCGGTGCGGTAACTGTCGTCGAGAGGCCGATTGAACGTAGAGGAGCCAAAGTGGCATGGTTAATAGTTGGGTGACTGTGAATTGCCTGGCTGACAGGTGAAGTAGTCTTCACGAGGCCAGTGTCTGGGGTCCCACTAATGACCAGTGCACCAGCGAAAGGAAAAATGCACGCAATTAGCTTCATAACAGACCAGATTATGCAGATAATAGCACCTCAATCAACTTCAGAAGAGTAAAACCACTTCTCCCATCTCGTCAGATCACTCTAGTAAACATTTGTTTCGGAAAAATGGAGGGTGGAAGCTAATGCAATCTCTTCGCGTTTTGAACGATAACGAGGAATGGAAATGAAACCCGGTGACGACGAGGAAAATACGTGGCACTGAAATTCCGGAATTTTCAACAATGGAGCTTCGAAATGGTAGCCCTCGCGGAGACTTTCGTAGCGCAGATTAACGTTGTTCATTAACAAATAGGGTAAGGACAGAATATACCGATACTGGTCGTAGGGAAAACCAATAATTAACTCAATAATATAGAAATAGCTTCGGTTCACCCCACACAGTTAGATTGAATGTGATTGGATTGCAGTCATGGCAGGTCTTCACATCAGATGTGGGCAGCTATGGTTTTGATAGCACATCTGCCGATATTTGCAGATTAGATGCGCCGCCCCAAGGTGTTCTCATTCATTGCTGGTGTCTGTGCTCCTTGACATTATGGTGTTGTCGTCACATCACGACTCTGTTCGTCTGCCTTGTACTCGAACTATCGGTACCTGGATGGCTTTGCTCGGTGTCCGCCAGACCGCTGATGCTCATGGTTACAGTTGCATGTATAATTGTGCCCAGACATCGAGTATGTCGCTCTAGCAGCACAGTCCCTTCCTGCCATCAATCCAGTCTGATCCTCACCGTCACAGGCTAGGCCTGCTCCTAAACGTCACAGGCTCAGCCTGTTCCTCATCGTCACAGGCTCAGCATGCTCCTCATCGTCATAGGCTCAGCCTGCTCCTCGCCGTCAGAGGCTCAGTCTCTTCGTTGCAGTCACAGGCTCAGCCTGTCCCCCATTGTCACAAACTCAGCCTCTTGCCACAAATCTTAGTTCGTTCGTCACTACTTTAGGCTGTCTCTTGGGCAGCTAATCGACTGTCCCCCGTTGGTCACAAACTCAGCCACAATCTTAGCCTGGGCTCTTGTTCCAAATTTGTTTCGAGCCATCCTTATAGACTGCGCTTGGACTGCAGCTCAGCAGCGACCGCCCCTGTTACTCAGCAAGTTTGTGTGGGCCCTTGATATAATCGATTTTTACCGGCCCCTGCCTTATTTGCCAGCTGGGCACATTGCGATATTGCTACCGTGAAAACAAAATGCAGCATTGTAGATATTGACATCTGTCGCTCCACATGTTAAACTGCAGCGCCAACCCCTCCAGATTTCCATTGCCAGCGGAGAAGCTTGAAACAGTGTACCGGAATGGTCAAGCCAGGACATGTGTGGTGAATTCATAGCGTAGTGGGGGGCCTCGTACATGCCCAATATTAAAATATGCCATTATTGGAGGAAATCAACTAAATGTTGGAGGAAATCAACTAAATGTTGGAGGGACTCAATTAATAGTTGGAGGGACTTAAATAACTGTTGTAGGGGCGAGATGCCCTCTGAAGAGATATATCCTCCACCTCGACGAAGCCCTGAAATACACAATTATTTTGGCTCTTGCTCGATGACTGTACGCGGGATCTGAAGATAGGTGTGTGGTGTTTCTGATAATGACGATGCCGTGTCTTGTTAAGGTGCTCTAAGCAAATACACTAAACTGGAATTCCTTTTTGTCTCGTGTTTTGGAATCTGATAAAGTTTCCAGCAGTTTTCAAAATCCTGCAACATGGAACAGAACGAGCTGATCCCACCACTTCATGTCGACAGACGGTGTTATGTCGGAGGGTGATGTGGTGTTGTGTCGGGAGAGTGTGGTGGTGGTGTACCGGGAGATTGTGGTGGTGTTGTGCCGGGAGGTTGTGGTGGTGTTGGGTGTGGTGGTGTTGTGCCGGGATGGTGGTGGTGGTGTTGTGTCGGGAGGGTGTGGTGGTGTTGTGCCGGGCGGGAGAGGTGGTGTTGTGCCGGGATGGTGGTGGTGGTGTTGTGCCGGGAGGGAGAGGTGGTGTTGTGCCGGGATGGTGGTGGTGGTGTTGTGCCGGGAGGGTGTGGTGGTGTTGTGCCGGGAGGGTGTGGTGGTGTTGTGCCGGGAGGTTGTGGTGGTGTTGTGCCGGAAGGTTGTGGTGGTGTTGTGCCGGGAGAGTGAGGCGGTGTTGGTTGTGGTGGTGTTGTGCCGGGAGGGTGTAGTGGTGTTATGTCGGAGGGTGAGGTGGTGTTGGGCTGGGAGGGTGTGGTGGTGTTGTGCCTGGAGGGTGTGGTGGTATTGTGTCGGGAGGGTGTGGTGGTGTTGTACCGGGAGGGTGTGGTGGTGTTGTGCCGGGAGGGTGTGGTGGTGTTGTGTCGGAGGGTGAGGTGGTGTTGTGCCGGGAGGGTGTGGTGGTGCTGTGCCGGGAGGGTGTGGTGGTGTTGTGCCGGGAGGTTGTGGTGGTGTTGGGTGTGGTGGTGTTGTGCCGGGAGGGTGTGGTGGTGTTGTGTCAGGAGGGTGTGGAGGTGTTGTGCCGGGAGGGTAAGGCTGTATTGGGCCGGGCGGGTTTGTGACCGTGACTCGACCTCGCAGACTGGGCGTCACGGCCCGGAGTCCCTGCAGCTACTGGTGTTGGATAATGCAGCGACAGCTTAGCCTGGACTTACCTCGCCTTCTAAGAGCGCGACAGCAACACATACCCACTAAGCTGCTGGTGCGGAGAGCTGGATACGCACACACCTGCGGACAGGGGGATAGGGGAAGGGGGCAAGGCGGGGCACGCAATACTCTTCCCCCACTTTGGACGAGTTTAACAGATTAATTATATCCATGCAACCCTTTTGGCGTTGCATGGATATAATTGATATCAAAATTGCTCTTGCTCCCCTCCCCCTCCAATTTTTGGACAGTCCCTGTACCACCAGGTCAGCTTGTGTGAGATATGCTGGCCTGTAATGGTCTGTATGTGATGATCTGCAGACCATCACATCAAGTAATGATCTGCATGAGAGATCAGGTCTGTCAGATGCTACACCTATGATGTGTGACATCTGCATTGGCCGCCCGATAGCCTGATAGCTGCCATTGTTGGTGAGCGGCCACTACGTGGTCTGACACACGTATGCTTTAGTCAGCCCCGATCGCAGCCGCTCTCCTCCGCCACCCCAGTTCTCACTTGCGAAGCGCGGGTCGGTGGGCGTGCCGTACCATCCTGCCGAGGTGTTCCTCAGACACACTCCCACCACCTCGGTACTCACTTGCGAAGCGCGGGTCGGTGGGCGTGCCGTACCATCCTGCCGAGCTGCTTCTCAGACACACTCCCACCACCTCGGTACTCACTTGCGAAGCGTGGGTCGGTGGGCGTGCCGTACCATCCTGTCGAGCTGCTTCTCAGACACACTCCCACCACCTCGGTACTCACTTGCGAAGCGTGGGTCGGTGGGCGTGCCGTACCATCCTGCCGAGTGTTCCCAGACACCTCCCACCACCTCGGTACTCACTTGCGAAGCGCGGGTCGGTGGGCGTGCCGTACCATCCTGCCGAGGTGTTCCTCAGAGACACTCCCACCACCTCGGTACTCACTTGCGAAGCGCGGGTCGGTGGGCGTGCCGTACCATCCTGCCGAGGTTCCTCAGACACACTCCCACCACCTCGGTACTCACTTGCGAAGCGCGGGTCGGTGGGCGTGCCGTACCATCCTGCCGAGGTGTTCCTCAGACACACTCCCACCACCTCGGTACTCACTTGCGAAGCGCGGGTCGGTGGGCGTGCCGTACCATCCTGCCGAGTGTTCCTCAGACACACTCCCACCACCTCGGTACTCACTTGCGAAGCGCGGGTCGGTGGGCGTGCCGTACCATCCTGTCGAGCTGTTCCTCAGACACTCTCCCACCACCTCGGTACTCACTTGCGAAGCGCGGGTCGGTGGGCGTGCCGTACCATCCTCAGACACACTCCCACCACCTCGGTACTCACTTGCGAAGCGCGGGTCGGTGGGCGTGCCGTACCATCCTGCCGAGGTGTTCCTCAGACACTCTCCCACCACCTCGGTACTCACTTGCGAAGCGCGGGTCGGTGGGCGTGCCGTACCATCCTGCCGTAAGGAAGGGGGTCGGTGGGCGTGCCGTACATCCTCAGAGACACTCCCACCACCTCGGTACTCACTTGCGAAGCGCGGGTCGGTGGGCGTGCCGTACCATCCTGCCGAGGTGTTCCTCAGACACACTCCCACCACCTCGGTACTCACTTGCGAAGCGCGGGTCGGTGGGCGTGCCGTACCATCCTGCCGAGGTGTTCCTCAGAGACACTCCCACCACCTCGGTACTCACTTGCGAAGCGTGGGTCGGTGGGCGTGCCGTACCACCCTGCCGAGGTGTTCCTCAGAGACACTCCCACCACCTCGGTACTCACTTGCGAAGCGTGGGTCGGTGGGCGTGCCGTACCACCCTGCCGAGGTGTTCCTCAGAGACACTCCCACCACCTCGGTACTCACTTGCGAAGCGTGGGTCGGTGGGCGTGCCGTACCACCCTGCCGAGGTGTTCCTCAGAGACTCTCCCACCACCTCGGTACTCACTTGCGAAGCGTGGGTCGGTGGGCGTGCCGTACCACCCTGCCGAGCTGTTCCTCAGACACACTCCCACCACCTCGGTACTCACTTGCGAAGCGTGGGTCGGTGGGCGTGCCGTACCACCCTGCCGAGGTGTTCCTCAGAGACTCTCCCACCACCTCGGTACTCACTTGCGAAGCGCGGGTCGGTGGGCGTGCCGTACCACCCTGCCGAGGTGTTCCTCAGAGACTCTCCCACCACCTCGGTACTCACTTGCGAAGCGTGGGTCGGTGGGCGTGCCGTACCACCCTGCCGAGGTGTTCCTCACGTCGCCGTAGTGGCCGAACTCTGCCGTGTTGCAGTACTGGGCCGGGAAGCCGGCCGTCGGGGCCGCCAGCTGCGGCACGTGCATGTGCGAGTACGGGCTGGCCATGCTCTGCTGTCCGCGGTAGGCCGGCGAACTCGGCAGCGAGACGAAGCCCGAATCCAGCGTGTGCGACTTGCGGTACACCTCGTCGTAGGGATAGAGGATGTCGCTGACCGAGAAGGGCGTCGGCTTGGGGCTCAGGGTCATGTCATTGGGGTCGCCCGGGTCGCAGCGCAGGTCAGCGGCAGCCCAGTCTGGAGCGCCAGAGGCACCGGTCGAGCCCGAGAAGCCTGGAGTATCCACTCTGAATCGCACGCACAATGTTCTTCAGGGAATCTTGAGTCTACTCCTGGCGCTCCCTGAGACACCCAACACAGGGTGACTATTTTTTCCGATGCTTGAGGTCCTCCACGGTACAAGCAAAACACACCGAGAGCTCGAAGTGCTCTTCACTGGCTCCTCTCCAGAGGACAATCCAAATCTATCACAATTTTTCGGTAATTTGGATGGTTCTTCACTAGCTCTCGGTTGGCGATTAGAAGTGGCAGGCGTACGATGCCAACCAATGGCGAGCTGCGCGTCCGCTCCGCGCTCGCTGATTGGCAGCCGGGCATTGATTGCGCCGGGAGCGCCGCCCACCGGAGGGGGAGGGGCCTGCCGCGGTCTCGCCTTTGTGGCCCTCGATCCTCCCTTGTCCTATTCATCGAGTTTCTTGCGAGTTGCTGCAAATGATGATCACCAGCACAATGCATGGACTTAATGAGCGTCCGTCAAAGGCCGTCGACAGCCACGATTTCCACAGCCAGCACAGCAGTCTCGCCAGCGACCATTCCGTAATCGCCACGGCTTCCAAAACGCTTCACCAATCTGCTGCCGGAACTGGCGGCATTTTTTCCCGCCGACTTCGGCCGTCCTCTGAGAGCGTGCGCCAGCTGCCGCCGCCGGTGCATGGCGCGTGAATCCCGCCGGCCGACACGGCCGGCGTCGGCCGCCGCGTCGCCGCCGACGGGGGAGCCCATGGCGGTGCCGACGGCGCGCGCTCTCCGACCGACGCGACGCGGGCGGCTGACGGAGGGCCCTCCAGCGCCGAGGGCGGCCCGTACTGGATGACCCTCCAGCCGCCGAGCGCCCTCCTGCTCCAGTCAACGAGACTCAGGGGCCATCACCGGCTGGCTGCTAGTTATTCTGAATGATACTTGGACTGGGCCCGGCTTGAGGACGCCGCATGCCTCGGCCGGCTGAGCTCAGTTGGGCTGTGGAGCTCCGCCGGCTGACAGCGGGGTGCCGAACAGCGCCGGCGGCGTGCTGCCGACCCCCGCCGGGCCGTGCCGGCGCCGCGTGGTGCCAGCTCGACCGGTGTCCGGACCAGAGGTGGCGGCCCCACGGGCGTTCTGCCCACCCGTCACATCTGCCGACTCCGTGCAGCCAGGTCACGGCGTCAGGTCACGGCACCAGGTCACGGTGTCAAGTCATGGTGGCAAGTCACGGTGCCAGGTCACGGTGTCAGGTCACGGCGCCAGGTCACGGCGCCAGGTCACGGCGCCAGGTCACGGCGCCAGGTCACGGCGCCAGGTCACGGCGCCAGGTCACGGTGCCGGCCACCCTGACCGCGTTGTAGACAGGCCCGGACAGCGCCTCTAGCCATTCTGACGTCACCACAGACCTGCAGTTGGCGCGGACAACTTGCTGACGTCACAACAACCCCGCAGTCGGTGCGGACAGCATGGTGACGTCACAACAACCCAGCCGGTCAGCACGCCAGGCTAGCTAGCCAGTCAAGATATAGCAAGTCAAAGCAAATCGAGATAAGCCGGTCAAGATCTGCGCGGCCGCCGGAGGGGTTTCGGTGACGTTTCGGCGACGTCGTACCCTCGGTGACATCGGTCAGTACTGCACGTGTGTAGTCAGCGCGGCCGGCTGGCGGCGCAGTCAGTGTCCGAGTGGTTCAACATTGGTGGCCAGTGGGCAGTGTGGCCAGTGGGCAGTGTGGCCAGTGGGCAGTGTGACCAGTGGGCAGTGCTACCAGTGGACAGTGTGACCAGTGGGCAGTACAGCCAGTAGGCAGTTGGGACAGTGGCAGTGTGGACAGCGGGTGGCGGTGTTTCAGTGACGGTGTGTCGGTAGCGATTCGTCCGCCTCCACCCGGCCGACTCCTCATCGCAGCGGCAATCGTCGCAATGCGAACAAATTCGGCCAGTAAGGCTGCAGTAGCCAGTGAGGCCATTATGCTGCAGTAGCCAGTAAGGTCATTATCATGCAGTGGCCAGTAAGGCTGCAGTAGCCAGTAAGGCCATTATGCTGCAGTAGCCAATAAGCCCAGTAGGCTGCAGTAGTCAGTAAGACCAGTAGGCTTCAGGAGTCAGTAAGGCCAGTATGCTGCAGTAGCCAGTAAGGTCAGTATGCTGCGGTAGTCAGTAAGGCCAGTATGCTGCCAGATCATATAGCCAGATTCTATTTTACCTAATCAACGTGAGGTTGTAATAGCCACAAGTCCACCGTTGATTACCTCAATACAAGTCTGCCGTCAGTAGCCAGTTAACCAAGCAGGCTACAGTAGCCAGTAAAGCTAGTCAGCAGCCAGTACAGCTAGTAGGTTGCGAACACATAGTAACTAATAACCTGAGTTTAGATGGATGAACGGTGTTTTGATATTTATTGCGAGGAGTGTATTTTCCTCTAGTTCACGAGACAAGAGAAAACATTGGGAAACATAATTCCCATATTTATAGATAAAGCGGCAAATGCTCCTCTACATTTTGTGCGCCCGGCACTCACTAGCGGATACAACCTACTCTCAAAGGGGATGGAGAAGGGGAGCAACCAGGGGCGAACAGCCGATTGTTTTTTTGGCAAGCTCCTACAAACTGGTAGATCCTGGTGGGTTTATGGGGGAGGGGAACTGTTGAGCGGTGGTGGACGCTCCGTGGTCGTATAGGTAGAAAATATATCCTATTTCAATTCGGTCCACAGAGCAAAATACATTTTGGCTCTATTCGGTGAGGATATTGATTTGACCCCCAAAGGCGACGATAACTGCTTGCCCCGATGTTATCGGCATGGGAGTTGCATGTCATTTTGCCTTCATCTTCACCACCACTCCTGTATCTGCCGGTGTCGACGCTTACTTAGAACATTCTTTTTGGACTCGCTATTATCCTTTTCATCGTTTTCGTTTTCTACTCTGTAAGTGGCGCTGAAGCATTACCAAAATTTGCAGAAGCACTACCAGCAGCTTCCCTATAACTATCACTGGCGGATTATCCTAGCGAATAAACGGAAAAAAATAGCGGCCCTGAAATCTCAAAAAAGATGTCACTCCTCAAAGTTACTACATTTATTTCTGAAATAACAGAGCTGGCACTCCCAAAAATGTCGAAGCACCTTAAGAGCCTAATGATGGAATCATGATAATTGAGCTGTTCGTAGCACATTAGTCGGCTTCAGAACCACCAATCATGTTCATAAAACACCTCATCGACCCTTTTTATCTGAGGCGAGCATTGCACAATTGCTATAAGTCCTGCAGTTATTCCTGTATTTATTCCATCTGTCGTCATGGATGTTCTTTCCGGTAAATCCAAAAAAAGGCTGATATGTAGCTATATCTGGATACGGAGGCGCCCAATAATACCTGAGGCGAGCCAATTATAATAGCTTCAATGTGTACGACTGACTGTTCTTCCTATGCACTCTTCCGTGCCCAGAAACGTAATGTTAAATTTATAACTACATTTGGAATGCATATTCGCATTGCCTCCGATATGGTGAAGCCTATGAGGATGACACGAACCCATTGCCGTCAATTAGTATGGTATTGGTTTCTTTCCACTGTTTTAGTGCGAATAATCCACCTTCGCTAAATTGAACATTACGTTTAAGAAATAACTCAGCTTCGTGTTGTCGTATTGTTGTCAACCACCAAGGAGCCCTGAGAGCATCAGTTTCAGTGAATTTTTGCAGGGTATTAGAACTTCCTTCATTCTACCTGTCCGAAGAACTTCCTACATGCATTTCACTTCCTGGAAGAAGTGAAATCGTGTCAATCGGTTCTTCATGAATGTGTCACGGGCAGATGCGACTGTTGCTGCTTTCAATGGCAGTCAAGAGCAGCGTTAAGATTTTATGACACTCAACCGGGCAGCGATAATCATCAGTCCCCATTTATGCGACGTTTACGGGCTCCAGTTTTCTAAAAAGTTAAGCTAATTTGCATCTGTGCGGGAGTAAAATCGACTCTACAGCAGCTTGTTCGTAACTTGGTCTATAAACGGATGGACGAATCCTGGAGTAGTGTGAAATTAAGGCACACATGCCACGCGCCCGTTTCATGGTGGTTTAATAGTTAGGTCGCACGATCCAGCTCATCATTTGGTAACGATTTCAGCCTCTGTGCGATGGGCAGCACAACGCAGAGGGTCTTACCGTGGGCAGTGGGCAGTGGACAGTGGGAAGTTATAACTGGGCAGTGGTGATCAGGTCGTATTGGAAGCTACGCAGGCATTTTAGTTACATTGGTTGGCTACTACTGTCGATAGGCGGATACTCCGCGGCTGTCGCAAATCCGAAAGCCTGTCTTTGATTCACTTTATCAAACATTTTTTAACCATTAAAAATATCTTCGGATTTTGTGCAGTTACAGGTATACAGCTCGTTCCAAAGTATGTCATCTGAGCGAAATACTCTATAATTTTGTGAAAATCGCTTCTTTGCTGACGTTTTAACCTTAAACTCGGGCCCCCTTTGGGAGAGGTTATGGTCCGGGTGGTTGGTGCCCTTGTAACCACTGGTGTTCGGAGTTATAACCCCGTCCCTACTCGACCCCCACTCTTCCGTCCCTGGAGCAATGTATGGCCGGGATGGCTCGTCTCCCTGTAACCCCCAACGTTCGGAGTTATAATCCCGTCCCAACTCACATACGCTGCAGCACGTTTAACATTATGCCTACATGGCGTATAACAGACAATGCAACCCCAAAGCACCTTGTTTATCACCCCAAGTCCAAAACTTCTGTACGAATGCTTTTGCCTAATATTTTCAATAGCTTTACGGACTTAAAAAAACAAATGACCTCAATTGTCCGTGCTGCATGCGCAGAAATTGTGTTTCGCAGGGATGCTGAGATTATGTCATGTCTGCAGTGATGCTGAGGTTATTTCGTATCTACGGGAAAGCCGAAGTTGCGTCACACCTGCAGCTTGGTGCAGCAATACTGAGGATATGTCATAGCTGTAGCGAAATGTAGGAACCTTCACCATCACGCCGCTTTGTTTGAGTCACAGCCTCGTGTCACGTGTAAACCGGAGAGTGATAGCTTCACCGACAATGGTTGAGCAATTTCCATCAACAGTTGTCGATTGTTGGTGATTACTGAGTGTCCTGAGTGAGATTGCTGACTGGGTCATTGCGACCGGGAGTTGTGGAAACCAACCCATGTGTCTCTTTCTCGTGTCACTAAAATGGGAAATGCTACATATGAATTCGGCTGCTCGATGTTGCACCTTAGTTGTTTATCCTGAATGCAGTTTTAGTGGCACGTAAGCTCTAGTTAATGTCGAGCTCATAGCGTTCGGCTGGGAAGCAGCTGCAAAGGCAGGCAATACCTGAAGTCCAGCATGAGCATTCTACAACAGGGTAGAACGTCAGAGGCGAAGTGTTCTTCCGGAAAAACCGCGTAGTGAGTTTTTTTTGCCTTTGGTCATAAGGAACGCGAAACATATTTTTTAAATGATTAATTTCAAATTTTTGCTGCGCAAAAATCGCACTTTAAAATCCACAATTTTCCCCAAACTATGCTAAATGTGTTCTCATTTCCTTCCTAATTAAGATAGAACCATGAAATAAGCCATATCAAGTTGCACGCAACGAGATGAATCCATCGACAATAAATATCTTCACCTAAGATCACGGGTTCTCGCTCCAGGTCAGGTCATTGACCTCAATTTTGGCAAAGATTGTTTTTTTCTCGTAACTTTCCCTGGTTTATCTTGTGACGGTTACAGAAGAAATGAACAAAATTTGGAATATATTACCGACATGTCTACTACGCAGCTTCTGATATCATCTAATGCGGCATTTTTTCTCAAGGTCGGGGGTCACGAGAGGCCAAAGTTCAGAGGTCACACAAGGTAAAAATCAGAAAGGGTACGAAATTCCAGTTTTGTTTTTGTGAGATAAATTTGGGCATCGAATTCGAATTCAGCACTAAATCTTACCCTATTTTCCTTGTCTTCTTCCATTTCGTTTAAGCACGCCAAGGAATTATGCACTCGTTACGTGTAATTTAGGAGGAAAGTAGCATCTCTCTCAGGAATTCTTATAATTAATGGGATGTTAGGTAACCCCAAATATCTTGCATATTTGGATCTCCTACATTTTACCTGAAAAAAATATTACCAAAAATATATTTCAAATGGAGAAGGCAAAAACTTTATACAACAAATTTTGCGTGTTTCTGCTTCTAAAGGTCTGTTGCAGCGCTGGAATGGCGCCATTATTTGTAAACAATGCAAGGTTAGTTGTCTGCTGAAAATGGCGGCGGAGAGTGTACATATGCAAACCAGGTCACAATCGGCAGCGGGTTTGACGGATTTTGTTGGTTCCGCTCAGAAGCTTGTGAGGTCCGAATTATCAACGCTGATGGAAGTCCTACGTCATGGCTTATTCCTACAGAGCACAGCACAGAGCACAGATCTAGCCGATAAGAGGAACATTCCCTATGCAGACGTAGCTAAAGAACTTACCGTAGAAGTTATGACTATCTTGCAAAGAGCTAACAGGAAGTTCCGTTCACCAGTCGTTATAAGTGAGGGGCAACCACAGAGGGATATCGAGACAGCTCTGAAAATGGCATCCGACATCGGCAGAATACGAGTAACGTCGAAAAAAAGAGGTGCAAAAGGCAACCGACAGGCTAGACAAACTTCTAGATTTGTCGCGTTGTAAATGTCCGATTGTGGCGTGCGACCAAGCCGGTTGTGAGGGCTGTGACATCGAGGCGCACTGCGAGTGCAGCTGCCCCCGAGAGCGGAAAATTCCACGCATCAAACTCAAATTCCTCATGAGCCAAAGGCCGAAGTCAAATGATATGAAGGGATCGATGCAGATGATGGGGAAAGACGCCATTGAGTCGAGGGCATCAGGGTTCGACCGCCAAGACGGATTTATTCGGGCTCAAGCCGTTCACAGGGAGCTGCTGCCAGTGTTTGCTACTAAGCGTGACATGATGCGAATGCAACATATCATGGAGGAGTAGGGAGAAAGCAAACGTAACATGCGTGCAGTAGCATCACTGGCAGCAGCTGTCTGTGACTGTAACCCTACAAGCCTCTTTCCCCCATGGCATGTTTTTTTTTGTCCTGTCGTCTGTTACAAATGTACACTTGTGACCGTTTGATATATGTCTTACATTGTTGTTGATGATGAGTATAGTTGTATGTATCATCCGTATACTTCTTCACATGAATGAGGATTTATGATCAGCTATGATAATTTTGAGTGCTATATTATAATTCTGCGCCTAAATTTACGTCTAGAACTTTCAAACCTAGAATCTCGGAGACTTTCCAAATTTGACCTTCTGTGACTTCTGAACTTTGACCTCTCGTGACCTCCGACCTTGAGAAGAAATCCCACATTAGATAATACCACAAGATGCGCAGTAGCCATATCGGTAATCTATTCCAAACTTTATTCATTTCTTCTGTAACCGTCACAAGATAAACCACGGAATGTTGCGAAAATAGCGATTTTTGGCCAAATTGAGACCAATGACCTGACCTAGAGCGAGAACCCATGAGCTTAGGTCATCATGGTTCGTATCGATGAATTCATCTCGTTCCGTGCAACATGATACAACTTGTTTTATGGTTCCATCTTAATTAGGAAGGAAATGAGAACAAATGTGGCATATGTTTTGTAAATTTTGGATTTTAAAGTGCGAATTTGCGCAGCAAAAATTTGAAATACAAAATTAAAAGATATGTTTCATGTTCCTCATGACCAAACGCAAAAAACCACTACGCGGTTTTTCCGAAAAAAAATACTTCGTCTCTGACGTTCTACCCTATTGTACAAGAATGTTCCTATCAATACCACGGTTGCCACTGTGAAGTTTATGAAGGAGGAGCGATCTATTTGATGGCCAAAACTTACTCCAGAACCATTTTATCCTGCCTGCGCCCAGAGGCACAATAGTTAAGGTCCAGTTTGATGAGGGCCCAACCAATGATTGAGGATGATAGTTCAATGATTGCATCATTGCATGATCCTTGTATTCACTGGAGGGCGACTAGCTCGTGGTGGTGAAGACATTCCGAGCTCGTGTCGCCTTCGGTCTGCCGGCTTAGGAGGCCGGTCTGCTTCCACACCTGGCGGAATTTTCGTAGCGCCGCAGAGACGGCAGAGAGGGCAGAGGCGGTGATACCAGCACCGTGCGTATGGACGCAGCATCCCATATGGGACCAAGGAGACAGATATATCGGCGCTGCTCAGACGCCTGTAGCCGTTTGTGAGACTGAGGTCGGGAGGAGGGGGACGCCACACCGTTCTAGTTGGTGTCAGTATCAAGCTGATCACCGGAAAGGTGGATATCTCGGCACTGCTCAAGTGACTGTAGCCGCTTATGAGACTGAGGCGGGGACTCCACACCCTTCCAGTTGGTGTCAGAATCAGGCGCATCACTCTTCCGCAGGAGGCGTTCTTTTCCCGCTGATCAACACCATCCCTCTACAAAGGCGGGCGACCAATAAAGCAATCAATTTTGGACTAGCCAGAGTGATCAACTGGGCGGTGATAATCGCATTGATCACATAGATCACGATATAGCTAGCTACAGAACCCACTACCGCGTAAATAAATATATGTATTATTTAACACACTCCGTGGTTACCGCTATTGACATTATTTTCACGTGTTATGGATGGATGTCCCGCATGCTCAGGGAGACGATACGTATGTTCGCTGTGGAATGAGCATCCCGTTGGTTCCACCAGCATGCTAGCGTTCCTCGCGACTTTCGGCAGACGGCTTGACCTGTCACAGCTGATGATTTCCAATAGGATTTAACTGCCACCAGTCAGCGAAGCAGATGTCATCCACGTCTGTCTCAACAAAAAATGAAACGGAGCACAATAGAGCACTGTCACTTATCACGAGTGTCACTTAGCACGAATGCCACTCATCTGGAATCAGCAATAGATGGTCATGTCACCTCAGACCGAGGAGCTGTGGCATCTCTGCACGTGAATGTTGCATTTGTGCTGAGTACCTAGTTTCATTTTTACTGCATTTATTTTGCGTGTTTCGATGTTTTTCTCACATTTCTAGATGCTGTCTGACTACGCCCTCCCACGGAGAACTTTTTCTATAAAAGGAAAAAGTAATTGAACTTAATTGATATTCGTTAGCTTACGGAAGAAAACATGCATTTCAGGACATTTATATTTTGGCTGCGTGAATTCCAGCCAAGCGACTATATTTATCCTTGGGAGCTGGGATGAAGCTGGTTGAAGGTTCATGCAAGCCATTGTGCGTCGGGCTCGATGTACTTGCGGCTGTCCGCCCCGACCTGGCCAGCTGACCTGTCACGCTGCCTGGTCAAACAAAAGGGAGGTGTAGCTCTAAAAATATCAGTTTCACTCCGGTGCTTGGGTCGCCGCTATCAAATAGATTCGGCACATGGCATGACTAAACCTGTTTATTTTTTGTAAACAAGTTTATGTTTTTGCCTGCTTTGGATAGTCACTCATTAACCATTAACCAAGAAGAGCATGGGAAACATGACATCATCGGATATGTTTCGTAACACGCAACACACAGAGTAGCACGATTCCTTTGTCCCGAGGCTTCACCCTAATACGCCGGCACGCGAGTGTTCACCTTCTCCGTCCCACGCCTCGCTACTCCCCGCAATTAACTTCATGCCATGATTACGCCTAGTGGTATGCACTTCACAGCATGCCAATGATAGTTGCGTCGCTTAGAAATATCTTTTCATGCAGTGAGAGCGCAAAATTATCCGGTATCATAATCGACTGGCACAACAGTCGTTCAAACTTACGTCATGTCAGCATCGCAAGCCTGCAGCGATGGCATACTTCATGTGCTGTGCTGTGGCTATTGTGCGGTTGTCTACACGTGAATGCAGCAGCCCAGCATTAGCCAACTACTGGTCGTCAGCACCCTGCAAGGCTCAAAATGGCCAGACCTGCCTTTTGAGATGTACAGTATATGACGTTTCGTCTTAATTTCAGTTGTAGTTTGCATCACTTGATGTCCTCGCAGCCACCGCATGTTGCCAAGTACTTGCCTCTCTGCAAGCTCATGATTTGTCAAGCATGCATATCAAGCGAAGCAGTTCTATTAAGATGCTCGAACAGGAGAACTCATTATTATACTCAGCAAGGCGGTCAGGTTGTGATTCGGATATACTTTCTTCTACCTTTCAAATTTAGCTCGAACTTGCGTGGAGAAGGCTGTCGTGCAGGTTTGAGAAGTAGCAAATCAGCTTTCGGCTAGAAAAAAAGCACCAAAACATGTCTTTTCACATTGTATGTCTGCTGTGTTGTTCTTTGTACCACTTCAACACTTTCAGTTGTCCTTGTCACGAGTATTTTTGGAAGATGCCACTGCAGATGTATTAAATGTGTTGTGAGTTTAGCACTTGATAATTGTGCCCAAAATTCGGAGAAGGGCATCGTCCTCACGAGTTGGCGTCCATATTAAGGTACCCAAAAGCTGTACGACATAACATTTTCATCGCCCGAAACTATGCTTGCATCCGTCTTTAGGAAATTACGCTTGGGTCACATCCATGCGCGGCTGACATGATCACTCCGTGTGGATGTAGTTACACTGCGAGCCGCCGGGCGGAGATGTGAGCGCGACGTGGCCGACTTTCCCGCCCGGCTTCCCCGGCCCGGACAGCCATAGCGCGGCGGATTCCTCAACCGACTATGGATCCTTGGCGCGGCAGATTCTAAAGTCGACTGGGGATCCCTAGCGCGACGGATTCCTCAACCGACTGGGGATCTCTAACGCGGCGGATTCCCCAACCGACTGGGGATCCATAACGCGGCGGATTCCAAGACCGACTGGGGATCCCTAACGCGGCGGATTCCAAGACCGACTGGGGATCCCTAACGCGGCGGATTCCAAGACCGACTGGGGATCCCTAACGCGGCGGATTCCAAGACCGACTGGGGATCCCTAACGCGGCGGATTCCAAGACCGACTGTGGATCCACAGCGCGGCGGATTCCACGGCCTACTGTGGATCTGCAATGGCTTGCACGCCAGCTGGGATTTCACAGTGGCTACCGCGGGTCTGACCGACCTTCCTCATATCTCTCCTGCGGCCGGATTCCGCGACGGGGCGACCTTCGCAGGGATCTTCTCCGGGGCGATCACCACACATCCAAGCGCCCCGTGTCTCCCGGAATTGTGACCACGTGACAGCTGCAGCCAAGTGCATGCAGGAGTCATACAAGTACATCCCGGGGGAGCAACTCTGAGCATGTGCTCTCCCCTCCCTATAGAGATATGGTACCCCGTTGGCTGAAAGACGCCCATTCAGGACTCTTAAGTCTTCACCCGTCCCTGCTCAAATAATTTTTAGCCGACGACGCACCTCGGAGTAGAAAAGGTGCCTCCTCCTTACCCACGGAGAAGTGGCGCCCCTCCAGAACAGGTGCCCGCACCCCTGATCATGATAAAGCCATAAACTCATAAAGTGTTTGAACTTAACCAGAGCTACAAGGGCCCATCCAGTTAAGTCTTAAATGGAAGATACAATGAACTCAGTAAAAAGGCCCACATCAACCATCATCACATCCTAAAGAAACCACCCACCAACATCCCACACACCTATCAATGCCTATCTTCCCTAGCTATCCAGCTCTATTCCCCTAATTCATCTCAACACATGTGAACAGAATGCCATACCAATACATTTCAAGCTGCATCCATGCATCCTTAATTGGGTCTATGCCGCGCACATCCACCAAGCACAAATCTCACCTCATCCACCACAAATCAGGACTCGAAAACAAAATTTTCCTGTTTTAAAAAGGCGTCCACCCTACTATTAAATACGTTCAATGAGGAACTCTCTACAACATCAGCAGCCAGCCTATTCCACTGATCAACAACCCTTTGACTGAAGACTTGTTGTCGCTTAACTGGCATACACCTCAACTTGCCTGAACTGAATTGATGACCCCTATGTGGTACTCTAAACTGAAGAGCGTCATTCAAGTTGACCTGATCTAGTCCTTAGCAATGTTGTACATTTCAGCCATGCATACATTATCAGCATACATTATTCTCCTACACTTGAGTGAGTACATATCTGATACCACAAGCCTTTCTCCATATTATAGGTTACCTATTCCACTGAGGACTCTAGTTGCTTTGTGCTGCACTCTTTCTAACATATCTATAAATTGTTCTAGGTAGGAGCTCCATGCTTCTACAGAATATTCAAAGTGGGGTCACACATATGCTACAGTTTTTTCCCCACGACTTCCTTGCTCTTATATCTCACACTTCTATCACTGAGCCTCAGCATTCTGAGTGACCTGTTCCTAGCTGATATACATTGTTTTTCTGCTTTGAGGTCTTTTGAAGCCAACCCACTTTAGTCTCTTTCCTCTTCAATGACATTCAGCTGCCTCCCCCTCCTATTGTATATCTGAAGTCTCACCCCCAGATCCCAGATGCATAGCCTTACACTTGTCGTAGTTGAAAGACATCTGCCATTTATCAGCCTACTTTTTAGGTCATCTAAGTCTAGCTGAATATTACTAGATTGATCACTACTGCTCGCCACTCCTACCAGCTTGATGTCATCAGTAAATTTTAACACTATTCCTCAACCTTACCTCAGTTTTAATCGCAAAGATGATAAAGAGAAGTGGCCTTAGAACAGAGCCCTGTTGTACTCCACTCACAACATCCTTCCACTCAGATTTACATCCATTTAACACTACCCTTTGTTACCTTCCCCTCAACCTTCCTTCAATCCAACCTAGAGTTTTTAAAACAATCCCATGTTAATGTAGTTGATGAAATAACCTCCCATGCGAAACTTTTCCAAAAGCTTTGGAAAAGTCCAAGTACACAACATCCATCCTGCTTTGATTGTCTACTTCTTTAGTAACGCATTCCATGAACTCCAATAGGTTAGTTGAACAAGACCTTCGAGATCGAAATTCATGTTGAGTATCACTTAAAAGGTTGTGCCTATCAAGACTAGTCTAAGCATTCTGTTTAGCCAGATTATCTAGTACCTTCCAAGCTACTGAGGTCAAGCTGACTGGCCTGTAGTTTCCTACACTTCATAATTCAATTTTTGAAAATTTGCACTACGTTTGCATTTCTCCAATTTTCGGGTACTTCAGAATATTCCACAGACCGTCTAACTATTATACCAAAGGGAACTGCTGAAGCTTTAGCACACTCTACCAAGATCCTAGCGTTTATATCATCTTGTCCAGAAGCTTTATTTGGTTATACATTCGCAACTGCTTTTCCACAGCTTCTGTAGTTATGTAAGATCATCCAGTATATCCTCTGCAATGCACAAGCTTCAGTTGTTTCTATTGTACCAGCATTAACTTTAGTAAAGACTGATGAAAATTGCTTGCTTAGGGATTCCACAATATCACAATCATATGTCAGGCCACATTTGGAATATTGCATCCAAGCTTGGTCTCCTAGCTATGAAAAAGATTGTTGGTTTCTAGAGAGAGTACAAAAGAAGGATACACAAATGGTTAAAGGTATGAGCAACCTGGCATATGAGGAAAGCTTGAAGAAGTTGAATATGTTTTCACTTAGATATAGAAGGCTGAGAGGAGATCTCATCGAGGTCTTTAAATTTGTCCATGACCTGGACAGGGGATATCTTGGGGAAATGTTTTAATTTAACAAAAATGATGTCATTAGAGGTCATCAATTCAATATTAAAGTTAACCACAGCAGAACAAGGTTAAGACAGTCTTTCTTCACCAACAGGGCAGTAGAACACTGGAACCAGCTGCCAGAAACAATTGTAAGTAGCAGCACACTGAACGTCTTTAAAAACAGCATAAACAATCATTATAAGAATAGAGGGCTTGCTTTTAAGTATTACAGGGAGGACTGATCGACGGATTTGGTGGGCAACTGGTTGAGTGTACAGAGTGGAACCAAGAAGGGCCCTTGTGGCTCATAGTTGCATTAATCTTTTATGTCTTTTACAACAAAGACGCCTCCCTTCAGCGGCAAGGGTAGACGTGGGCGTCACTGTTTGTTCGACAGTCAAGGACAGCAGAAGAATTCAGTTAGCTATCTCGGTCAGGCAAAATTGCAGTTGTGGGTCCTATATTGCGCTTTTCTAAGAAATGTTCTTGGTTTAGGACTGGTGATGTAATCTTCTTTCCAGCACATTAATTACATATGTTATATAATAAAAAGGACATCGCAATAACCAGCGATTCTGGTTAGCGTCTGCTTGATGTATTATCAACTGCGTCGAAAATAACTGTAGGTAGCTAATTTACCCTGATCAATTTCTCCAGGGACAGTTTTGCTAAGACAACCTTAGGTCGACATTTTGAAGGTCAGCACAAATACCGCTCATACGATGCAGCAAAATGATGAATGACGATGAAGGGGATGGGAGCGCAACAACACAACTCAATATGAGCGAGTGCTCTTTTGTTATTGGTTTTGTACAGTCCCAGCATAACTGATGATCGTGAACCTACTGTGATACCAGCTGGAAGGAGAGCCACAGTCGCCTCCGCTGGGAAGGAACAGTAGTGTGATTCGCAAGGTGTAATTTGTATCAGGAAAGTTGGATGCGTTCAATATTTTCACCCAGAGGTGCCGAATTGCACTTTTTAATGGGGGAGGGGACAAAGGTGAAATAGTTGCTATATCTCTCCTCGATTCCTCCCATTCCCACTCTTGAAGGCTGAATCTTTGTCACTTTGTGATCCTACTTGAAGCTTCTAGAGGCATGCAAAGCCGCCAGAGTGGACGAACTTTCACCTGGTCAACTACTGCAGAGGAGGGGAATGTGGTATGTGGTATGGGTATGTGGCCTGATATGTACCAGGAGCGTTGCAAAATCCAAAACAAAGCTCCCCATTGCAAGCGAGTTATACTGTGATCCCCTGGGGCTTTCCAGCAAAGCATATGAAGTAAAATGAATTAATTACAGTGCGTGTGTGCTGTGTGCCGATAATTCATGAATCGCATCATACCTGTCGGCTCGGGAACAACGTCCGGCGGCAGCGACTCTCGTGTCTGATGCTTAGTTCAGGATTGCGGGCGTCCTTAAACGCGTCCGTGTAAGCGTGAACAGGCTGATGCAACTCACTGTTCAATTACTTATCCGGCTATGTCCTTTCCATGCCACTATATCACGGGGAGGAGTGGTGTATTGCAGGGAACTTCGGACGTTCCGACATTTTCGTGATGCTCAGCTTGCCCCTGTCGTGCATCCGGGGGGGGGGGAGTATTGCTTCTTCCATCGCTTCCCCTTGGCGATGTGCACATAACTGACCTCTGACCACCGGGCTCCACAAAATGTCAAAATAAACATGTCGTATTGTCAGTTTCAGTGGTTTGAAATTCATCGTTGCACAGACAAATACATAGATTGACATGGGCAAGTAACAACATAGGCAGGCGGCCTCGCTTGGAATAAATGCATGGGACAGGAGCAACACAGGCAGACGGCCTCGATTTTAAGAAATACACTGGACAGGCACAACAAAGGCATACGGATGCCATTGGGGGAAATACATGGAACAGAAGCAACGCAAACAGAGGACCTCGGGTGGGAGAAGCAGATGAGACAAGAGCACAACGCAGCCGGACAACCTCGATTGGGAGAAACACATGGGACAGGAACGGCGCAAACCGAGGACCTCTGTTGGTGGCATGACCGAAGTTGACCCCAGGTGGCCTCCAGGTCAGTGGCTACGCCGTCTCCGTGGAACAGCGGAACACCCACGCTGCCTAGCGGCGCGCGGCCGGCGGCCGGCCGGCAGCGGAGGCGCCAAATCGGCCGCCATTAGCTCGTTGGGCCGGTGACAGCTCTGACACGTATTGTGGCGCCGAGCCAGCGGCCGCCGGGGTGGTCGCCGGGGCGGCGGCCGCCGCTCGGGCTCGTGACGGGCTGGTCACCCAGCGGGGGGGGGGGCGGGGTGAGGGTGGAGGGGGGTGGCGGCGGCCGCTCGGGCTCGTGACGGGCTGGTCGGGCTCGTGACGGGCTGGTCACGCAGCGGGGCGGCGGCCGCCGCTCGGGCTCGTGATGGGCTGGTCACGCGGCGGGGCGGTGGCGGTCGCTCGGGCTCGTGACGGGCTGGTCACGCAGCGGGGCGGTGGCCGCGACGGTGGTGGCGAACAACGCGCGTAGTCGGCCATCCACTGAGTGGTCCAGATTTCGCCGCTGAGTAGTCTGTGCTCATGATCCCGCTACTGTATGGTCGTGATATGGCCGTGGTGTGGATCTCTCCGCTGCGTGGTCGTGATCTCTCCGCTGTATGGTCGTGGTCTCTCTGCTGTATAGTCTTGACCTGACCATGATGTGGTGGTGATCCGGTCGCCATGTGGTCGTGACCTGACCGTGGTGTGGTTGTGGCCGTGTGGTCGCATCGTCACGAGACGTGTCGGACGCGGCACTGCCGGGCCGACGACGCCGCCAGTCTGCCGCCCTCTGTCAGACAGCCTGCCGATTCACCGCTGTCGTGGGCCGGTGGTGGGCGTTCTGGCACCAGACGCTGCTGTGGGCGGGTGGAGGTAGTTCTGGCACCAGCTGCTGTCGTGGGTGGAGGTAGTTCTGGCACCAGACGTTGTGGTAGGAGGGTGGAGCCAGTTCTGTCACCACACGCTATCGTCAATTGTCAATTGTGAGCAGAGGCTAATTTTTTTCCATACTTACATGGCTAAGAAGATCACTACGTCACCACTGAGTAGATGACACCAACTAAATTAACGATTAAATTAGCTAAATTCACGCCCAACCTCATGGTCAATACTATGACATGGTCACGCGATAGGTGTGTACCCACAATGTGCGGGTATAGAGCGAGGTATGCGTGTGTGTATACGTGTATGAACGAGCTTCCGTTTTTTTATCGCTGGAACTGCGATTCTTATCGGAATGTACTTACCAGATTTACAACGGCATACGCAATAGGTATGTGAAAGCAAGCTAATGTTTATTAATGTACTTTGGAGCTTCGATGATAGTCTAGTTGTTGAGAGCTACCGCAATGTGCGCCATCTTGAGTGTGCGTGATGTAGGAGCTGCACGTGGAAGCATTCATGCACGTGCGATGTAGACTGGGTAAGATGTAAGTTTAGGTGGTTAATATGAATGATTATATATTTGTAGCGTACGTATTCTCTAAATACAATGACTCGATTTAATATTGGAGTATGGGGAATATTGGACAACTCCCACTGTATGAGCCAAAATTATGGTGCACTGATAAACAATACAGAGGGTCAGCGTCGTCTGAAATGGAAATGGAAGTTTAAGTGAAAAAGAAGTGGAAGTGTTCTTCAACAAGTGAACGGTATTTATCGTGTCGATATTTTTTAATATGCTAAGTATTTTGCATAGACATAAAGTATGTAACCGAAAGGCGATCAAAACAAACGAATATATACATATATATATATATATATATATATATATATATATATATATATATATATATATATATATATATATATATGTATATATATATATATATATATATATATATATATATATATATATATATATATATATATATATATCTGTATATATAGATATATATCTATATATATGTAAATATCTACATAAATATATATAAATAGCCATGCAAGTGTCATGCACACGAATCCAGCAACGTTCACCAACAGGCGAGCAGCATGCACAACTGTATGGGAGCGAGGCGCCAATCCTTGCCCGCTGGGGCGGCGCAGTCTGCACCCTCCCAGCTGAGCAAACTGCCGACTGACAGCTAGATTGTGCGCCACCAGCAGCCCGTTCAGCCTCCGTCGACAGATCATATTTGCCGTGTGGAGCGGTGCGTGCGGGGGCGTGGGTGGCCGGATTACTGGCGTAATATCGGGGCACCTCCGCTGCCGGAGAGAGGGAGAGACAGCCAAGCGCGGGGAGAAGCACAAACGAAGACAGCGGCGAACAGGGCAGGACAATTTAGTCAAAGTGGAGATAAAGAGACGGGCATGCCAGTACAGGGAGGGAGATCTACATAGATATAAGGAAATATATAGACATTTTAACTTCGAAATTATGTGTCCTTATCCTGCTTGTTGTTTTTGATGGAAGCAACATTTGGATGGTTCAGGTCATGTTGCCGTAGCTTTACCTGATATTGATCTGTTCTAGGTATTGCGATATATATACATATATATGTATATATATATATGTATATATATGTATATGTGTTTATATGTATATATATATATATATATATATATATATATATATATATATATATATATATATTTATATATATATATATATATATATATATATATATATATATATATATATATATATATATATATATATATATATATATGTATATATATATATATGTATGTATATATATACATCTATGTAATAATGTGGTGTATTCCATGAATACATCTTTCCCCTTTTCGCCCCATAACATGCTTCATTAAATGACCTCAGGTGTTCCCTGCTGGCTTCCTATCTTGGTGTGGTGCTCCTGGGGATAATTCTCCCAATACAGGGTTGTAGCTAAGCTGCAAAAAGAAAAGCGATGAATTTCGATGCTGGCTGTCCTGATTGTTAGACAGCTTGCCATAGGAGAACACAGCATAAATCAAATATGTAGTAGTGCGTTTAGCCAAAGAGGACAGTCTACTGCATTCGAAACAGGAGTCGACATTAGAAAACAAAAATATACGTCTAAAAACTGTGCTTTGAGACGAGATCGGGACCCGATTTTGAACATCCCTACATCGGTGACCTTACCAGGGTGTACCTCAACTATTTGAAGCAATATGCGCTCTTCAATTTTGGAATGGCATGCCAACTTTGAAAGCAAGGTCTTCAACGGCTTGTGAGTTATCTCAACATCCTCAGAACAATTTAGAATTAACTTCACCCAAACTGCGAGAAATTGAGGAAAACAAATGAATGGGAGAGAATAAGTTAATTGTTTTTGTTTGGCGTATGTGTGGGGGAGGGGGTAGCACAACAGTTTGATAATATAACATGCTAGGTCCTTTAATGAAGACAAATACATCGTGATTTGCGTAAGAACTGGGATCAGACGTAAGGAACGAATTAGATCAGGTATTTCAGTTGGGAAATTATGATGCTTTGAAACACGCCAATTTTTAAACCTCAATATAATACCCTGCTTTATAATAGTTTGAATTGAAAAATATCCCGGAGGTGAGCTTGTCAAAATGGATTATTTCAATGTTAAGCGTAGTGCAAAATATAATTAATGTTATTGGTGGCACTTGGCGGCCGCTTAATGGAAATCGCTACCGAGCTGCATAAATGCAGCCAACGCTTAACAGCGTTACAATATATTTCCAGCAAGTGTCTTTTTCCCACCATTCGTCTCTGCTGTTAATAGAAGATGTTCTAGATTTGCACATATATCCACATGGTTAGCAGGCTTTCGCTATGGGTATTCGAGATTTTATCACAACATTAAATGTGCAGCTGTTTTTAAGATGTTCCGTCCATTCATCCTCTCAATCTCCTTTTGATAAGCATAAAAGCAGGGGAAATACATCAAATGCATATGATATATTAAATAAATGGCATGACAATGTGCTGTGATAAAATGAAACTCGCCAAAATCTCCCATTTCAGGAGTCTGAATCTCTTGCTGCAAGATCCATGACTGATGGATCTAGCATGCGCAACATTGATAGCTTTGATCACGCAGAGTTCTTTGTGCTGTCACATGAGGAAAATTGTCATCGACAGCAAAACAAAACAAACCGTATTTATCACTATCCACCGTTAACGACCGACTTGGGCTTAAGTACAACTTCATGCAGAATTGTTAGAATGTACATACCTTGAAAAACAATCGTGCAAGAAAATCGTTGGGAAGAAACGTGCAATTATACAGGAAAAGAAACATTAAGTTTCGCCCAACTCACTTTCCGGCTTCGAGTCTCCTTTTTCTAAATTTTACGACGTCGACGGGTAGATTTTATATCGGCCAATCGCTTACGGTATTTTCCCTGGGAATCGGATGTTAGATCTTTGAGACCTCACGGGGTGGAGTTGACACCCTCTCTTCCTCTGCAGGCAATGGAATAAGGTAACAACACTGCGACGTCTGCTCAAATTGCGACGTGCTGCTCAAATTGCTGCGATGAAGCCTGCCCTACAGTAGTTTCTGTTGAATCACAACAAGAGGAGGTTTGAAAGTATTTCAATCTCGGTGGTGTGCTCATCCAATGAGTGCAATTAGTTGTTGCTTTCAATGATTGAAAACAGCAATTTATACCTTTAATGCGGTGATTATAGACTGATGGTGGCGCGGTAAGCTTCCCAGATAGTCACCTATATTCCACACCGAAGGACGATCGTTCACGTCGGGCTACCGTCCACCCTAGCTCCTCCTCATTCCTTTCTTCCTCCGGCAATCCCTGATACCCTTTCAGGAATGTCCGAGACGACAGGTAGAGCAGTGGGGCTGTTTAAATACCAACGGTGCCACCTGTAGGCCAGCTATTTAGTCGCTCTGCCCAGAAGAAGACCGAATATCATCACGGCTGTCAGAGAACAAAGCCGATCCATTATCTCGCGCCGGCGCCCCTCCGTAATCCGGTGCCCCGCTGCTATAATAAGGCGGGATTAGAGGCGGGGGCGGCGGGGGCGAGCTGGGGGGTCGGTCCCGCCGAGGTGGCCAGTGGTCAATGTGGGCGACCGGGGCACGTCATTGTTGGAACATTACACACAGGCACGCGTGCCCGGCGTCCCCTATCGGAAAACAGCACGGCCGCAGTGAAAGGCCGGAATGCGCCGGGGTTTAATCGGGCCGCGGCCGATGGCGGCGACAGGAAGTATTATTCCGTGTTGATTCACTGGCTGCCCGCCGGCCATGACATCCTGTCGCGGGGTGATCCACCGCCACACCGCCGCGGCATCATGTCGCGGGGTGATCCACCGCCACACCGCCGCGGCATCATGTCTCGGGGTGATCCACCGCCACACCGCCGCGGCATCATGTCGCGGGGTGATCCACCGCCACACCGCCGCGGCATCCTGTCGCGGGGTGATCCACCGCCACACCGCCGCGGCACCCTGTCGCGAGATGATCCACCGTCACACCGCCGCGGCATCATGTCGCGAGATGATCCACCGCCACACCGCCGCGGCATCCTGTCGCGGGGTGATCCACCGCCACACCGCCGCGGCACCCTGTCGCGAGATGATCCACCGTCACACCGCCGCGGCATCATGTCGCGAGATGATCCATCGCCACACCGCCGCGGCATCATGTCGCGAGATGATCCACCGTCACACCGGCGCGGCATCATGTCGCGGGGTGATCCACCGCCACACCGCCGCCGGCCGTGTGTACGTGCCACACATTCCAAGACCGGTCGGCCGGCTCCCGGGAGCCGTGTGCCGGTGACTCGACATCCAGTCGCGGGTGGGCGTGTTTATGCTCCCGGGATCCGTGTGCCGATGACCGGACATCCAGTCGCGGGTGGGCGTGTTTATGCTCCCGGGAGCCGTGTGCCGATGACCGGACATCCAGTCGCGGGTGGGCGTGTTTATGCTCCCGGGAGCCGTGTGCCGGTGACTCGACATCCAGTCGCGGGTGGGTGTGTTTATGCTCCCGGGAGCCGTGTGCCGGTGACTCGACATCCAGTCGCGGGTGGGCGTGTTTATGCTCCCGGGAGCCGTGTGCCGGTGACTCGACATCCAGTCGTGGGTGGGCGTGTTTATGCTCCCGGGAGCCGTGTGCCGGTGACTCGACATCCAGTCGCAGGTGGGCGTGTTTATGCTCCCGGGAGCCGTGTGCCGGTGACTCGACATCCAGTCGCAGGTGGGCGTGTTTATGCTCCCGGGAGCCGTGTGCCGGTGACCGGACATCCAGTCGCGGGTGGGCGTGTTTTTGCTCCCGGGAGCCGTGTGCCGATGACCGGACATCCAGTCGCAGGTGGGCGTGTTTATACTCACGCGCCTGTTGTCACCCTGCGGCTGACGGGCGCCGCCCACAGCCGCCCGCCGCATACAAACCGTGTGCTCGGCGCTCGGCAAACTCCACCTGTCACACAGTGCTGTCACCAAACGCTGCCAGAATGTGGCGGATCCAAACACTGGCCCCGGCGCGGCCCGCTACGCAAACGCGCCACACGCGAGCGCCGAGGTGTCTGGTGACTGGGAGAGCGGAAGGCCCGGTACGACTGGTCAGGCCGCGCCAACTGAACCACTTCCTTACGTCTACAGGTGACACAAACTAAACTGCCTGAGGCGACTCAGGCCGTGCCATTTGAACCACATCCTGATGTCTACAGGAGACACAAACTAGGCTGTCTGGAGCGACTCAGGCCGTGCCAACTGAACCACATCCTGACGTCTACAGGGGAGACGAGCTGTCTGGGGGGACGTCAGGCATCGTCAGCTGAACCACTTCCTGACGTCTACTGGGAGAAAAGCTGTCTGAGGAAACGTCAGGCCGTGCCATCTGAAGCACTCCCTCCCGTCTACAGCGGAGACAAGCTGTCTGGAGCGACTCAGGCCGTGCCAACTGAACCACTTCCTTACGTCTACAGGAGACACAAACTAGGCTGTCTCGGGCGACGTCAGACCGTGCCATCTGAAACACTCCCTCGCGTCTACAGCGGAGACAAGCTGTCTGGGACGACTCAGATCGTGCCAACTGAACCACTTGCTGACCTCTACAGGGAAGATACAAACTAAGCTGTCTGAGACGACATGCGTAATATGGCGCGCCTCAAGTTTCTCACACAAGGTTCTGACACAGACACATGGCACAAGCGTCTGATAATAACTTCTGGCAGCGGCTTCCGACACTGGCTTTTGACATTGGCTTCTGGCACGGGCTGGTGACCCAAGGCGACTTAATTCCTCACATTCTCTCCAGTTATCCGCAAGGCGCACGACCCCTGGCCACCAGCACCGCAGTACACATAGGTATTGTGGTTCATTCTGACACACAACATGCGAGGAAGTTCTCATACCTGTAACTGAGCTGACATGTATGAGTGGAGCGCAAATGTACGTGAACCATTCAGATCCCGTAGTTCAACTCTGGTTGATATTGACAGCTAAGTCAGAGGTCTATTGACGCTTAGTAACCTTTGATCTAGTCAGTATCTTCTCTTGTCGTTTTTCACATGAAATGTTCCTGTTTGAGTTTGGTTGTACATAATAGTTATTTTAGCACCGGTAATTATCTTGAAGGGTTGCTGTTCTGGACGGAATATCATTCATGTCCACAAGCTATTTGCGGGTTTGTTTTATCACATTGTGGTGATAACAGTAACAAAATGATCAGACTTCAAGATAATTTAATTGTTGAGAGCGGGTAAGGAGAGTTATGGATGTGCCGCATGTGGAAATTTTGGAATTCTATGATGGATATAATCATCCGCCACCCTCTCCATCCCTCTCCATCATGTCACACCACATGGCTGCCCTGACTCCACAACACCGCTTCTTTCAGCGCCTGCTGGTCCACAAAGCCCAGTCCAGCCCAGTCGGACTGGGCGCGAGTCGATCTGTGCCTCCTGCCGCCGAAACAGAAGGGAGGTGTGTGTGTGTGGGGGGGCGGTGCCGAGTCAGCTCGCGCAGTGGCAGCCGCCTGAGCACGTGGCCGTGTCACCAGATCACGATCACGTGCCGTATCCGGCATCAGGTCTGGCGGCGACAGCCGACGCCCGGCCACCGCCACAATGGGCCGGCATCAGGTTACACACGGGCCGGCGGGGCGGCCGGAGAGCGGAGCAGAGCGTGGCAGAGGGGAGCAGAGCAGAACAGAGGGGGCAGAGCAGAACAGAGCAGAGCAGAGCAGAGCAGAGGAGAGCAGAACAGAGCAGAGCAGAGCGGGGCAGAGCAGAGCGGGGCAGAGCAGAGCGGAGCAGAGTAGAGCGGAGCAGAGCGGGGCAGAGCAGAGCAGAGCAGAGCAGAGTAGAGCAGAGCAGAGCGGGGCAGAGCAGATCAGAGCAGAGCAGAGCGGAGCAGAGCAGAGCAGAGCAGAGCAGAGCAGAGCGGGGCAGAGCGGGGCAGAGCAGAGCAGAGCAGAGCAGAGCGGAGCAGAGCAGAGCAGAGCAGAGCAGAGCGGGGCAGAGCAGAGCGGGGCAGAGCAGAGCGGGGCAGAGCAGAGCGGAGCTGAGCAAAGCAAAGCAGAGCAGAGCGGGGGAGAGCGGAGCGGGGCAGAGCAGAGGAGAGCGGAGCGGGGCAGAGCAGAGCGGAGCAGAGCGGAGCAGAGCGGGGCAGAGCAGAGGAGAGCGGAGCGGGGCAGAGCAGAGCGGAGCAGAGCGGAGCAGAGCGGAGCAGAGCGGAGCAGAGCGGAGCAGAGCGGAGCAGAGCGGAGCAGAGCGGAGCAGAGCGGAGCAGAGCGGAGCAGAGCGGAGCAGAGCGGAGCAGAGCGGAGCAGAGCGGAGCAGAGCGGAGCAGAGCGGAGCAGAGCGGAGCAGAGCGGAGCAGAGCGGAGCAGAGCGGAGCAGAGCGGAGCAGAGCGGAGCAGAGCGGAGCAGAGCGGAGCAGAGCGGAGCAGAGCGGAGCAGAGCGGAGCAGAGCGGAGCAGAGCGGAGCAGAGCGGAGCAGAGCGGAGCAGAGCGGAGCAGAGCGGAGCAGAGCGGAGCAGAGCAGAGCAGAGCGGAGCAGAGCAGAGCGGAGCAGAGCAGAGCGGAGCAGAGCAGAGCGGAGCGGAGCAGAGCAGAGCGGAGCAGAGCAGAGCGGAGCAGAGCAGAGCGGGGCAGAGCAGAGCAGAGCGGAGCAGAGTGGAGCAGAGCAGAGCAGAGCAGAGCAGAGCAGAGCAGAGCGGAGCGGAGCGGAGCTGAGCAGGGCAGAGTGGAGCAGGGCAGAGCGGAGCGGAGCAGAGCAGAGCAGAGCAGAGCGGAGCAGGGCAGAGCGGAGCGGAGCGGAGCAGGGCAGAGTGGAGCAGAGCAGAGCAGAGCAGAGCGGAGCAGAGCGGAGCAGAGCGGAGCAGAGCGGAGCAGAGCGGAGCAGAGCGGAGCAGAGCGGAGCAGAGCGGAGCAGAGCGGAGCAGAGCAGACAGACCGACAGACAGACTTTATTGAGGTCATCCACAATTGACTCGTGGCTATTATGACATCGCGTCAAATGGATAATACAACACAGCACAAAATGTCAAAATCGCAAAATAAAAAAATATAAAATAAAACACAGCAAGTCGAGTAGTCAATCGGTCCGGCACGGGAGGCACGTCAAACAGGTACAGCCGTAGGTGGCGACCAAAGATCGACACGGGAAGTCGCTCAGGTCGCAGTGAGTTGTACATATGTGGCGCTCTGGAACTAAAACGTCTCTTCCCCATCTCGGTGCGGGGGAGCAGAGCTGGGGAACAGAGCTGGTGACCTACATATGTAGGTATGAAGACAGATCTTGGGGTCTCGTCTGGCATGTTAACTGGGTGGGAGGGGGGGGGATACGATACACCCCGTCAGTGACAACTTCCCATTGCCTTAGCATTACTGAAGGGGAGGGTCCTGTCTTCTCGGATGGTGGTCTTGCAGTTGCCAGTCCTGTACACCAACATTGGCAGTCGGTCAAAGTTAATTCCCAGAGGTCCTGACAGGAATGCGTTCCTTAATCACCTGGAGCATTCAAGGCAGAAGCGAATTTCAAGTTCTTATTCATCACCTATCGGATATGCTCTCGGTAGCGTTACTTCCAGTCAGCATTATATTACTTTGTGCTTCATTGGAATAATCTGCCTTGGTTGAAGTAGGTGTTCAAACCGACTGATGGCCCTAACACTTTGACCGTTGTGGAGAGCATCATGATATGGCTACTGTTCCTGCAGTAGGATGGTATGCATGACCCTGGTTCTGATTCCAGCAATCATTTTCCGTTAATACGCAAGCAAACAGCAAAGTAAGTGATGGAGTCAAGTTTGGAGCCGTGCTGATCGCTGACAATTTTTAATCGGGGGAGACACTCGTCTAGGGGGTGGGGTGTCACCTCTGCGGGGGAGCGCCACCGATGGAGAATGTTTTGAGGCGGACCCCTCGGACCATACCTAGAGGCTCCGGTTCTCATTCAAGAAGAACTTTAATCATAATCATGATCATTAAAATGCAGAATTGAAGTCGCAAATGCGTGGTATGCATTACGAGCATTTCAGACTTAACTTCTGCCAGAACTCTCAACATTGCGCACACGAATGCGCCAGGGTCAAGTTCAGAAGTATGGAGCAGAGCTACTCGTCTGCAAGGGTGCCATCTCCCGGTCAGAAGGGCGCCACCTTTCCGAGGGAAGGGGAATTCTCCTAGTACCCCCTTGCACTGCTCCTGGGACAGGAGTCCTCTAAAACATATTCAACGTCCCTGGTACCCACCTAGGATCTATGCTAACATCAAACATGTCTTAACACTCGCACGTCCGGAGGTCCGCACCAACTTCGCATGTCCGGGGGGGCAGATGTCTGCCCCCTAAGATCTCTAGAACTATGCTAGCTAGCAACAAACGAAACACGACGTTGGATAGCTGGTGACGGGCTCTATCGAAAGTGTTTGGGTCATTTTTTTTCGCTCAGGTCAACATTCAGGTCACTGGGTCATCATAGGTCAAATTTGACCAGATCAGGTGTGACTCAGATATTGACACATATCTCAGGACCTGTAACAGATAGAAACAAACGGCGAACGCTATTCGACAGTCCTTGAAATGCGCTACCGACAATAGGCGGCGTAATTTAAGGTCAGATCAACCGAAACTCAGGTCAAGGTCACGAAGTCATGACCTTAGATCAAGATCACGAAGTCGCCTAGGGAGGTCATGTAATGTATCAATTGACACGTCTTGACGATACAAGCACAACGACAGTAATGTTAGCCTTCAAACTCAATGCAGTGCGATATAATGCGCAGAAATGTGTAGTGATCTCGGGTGACCTCAGAGACCTTGGTGAGGTCACTGAGCAAAAACATCAGCGGTAGCATTGAGCATAGCTTCCATCTACATGCCACAACCGTTGTGAGATCATTCGGAGCGTAAATATGTAACCAGGAAACATTTGTATATTTTACCATAACCCTATAATGGGGAGCCATGGCTGCGACCTGACCTAAGGTTAATGCTACGAAAAATCCCCGATATACATATTATGGTCCCTCATAAGATCATGACATGTTATAAGTTAGAAAGCAATCGCCAAATTATTGTGGAAGTTATGCCACCTTGAACTCCGGGTGTAGTTTGGTCACTTCGACTGACCTGGTGACCTGACCTGAGATGACCCAGGATTAAAAATATATGAGGATATGAGGAAAAGATCAATGAAAAGCTATGCGAGGTTTGGCCTTGCTAACCCGATTAGTTTGACGGCAAATGAGGACAAATTTAAGGGGGCAGATATCTGCCCCCGAGACGTGCGCGGGTTAACTACAACCCAATCACAGACACCGCTCTGACCTTAAGGCATTCAAACACCATGAAGAACCATGAGGAATCATTAGGAACCATGAGGAAGCATGAAGAAGGTCGTCGCCATCTGGAAGCAAGAATTAGCATATTTCACGTTTGTGCAGAAATACGCATCATGCGATGCTTTAGCAACAAAATCAGGCAACATTTAAATGTACAGTAAACGGCGAGGATATTTAGTTCGCTTGAACGAGGCTTCCCTTGAAGTTGCCCTCATGCATTTTTCCGATTTCCCCGGCCGGGAACTGATGTCCACCTGCTCCGCCACATTTAGGGGCATAGCCTATAGTAAAATTGTTACTGATATATCATGCCAAGAACAATTAAAAACCGGCATCAACAAACAAGCCTCACTTCCAATGATAGCGGGCCTCAGTTCGCTGCCTTTCGCGTCACACTCGCCTGGCCTGCCATCTGGTGGGAAGAAACTCAGCGGAATCTCCTATTCGCTATTCACCGCGTGCGAAGTTCCTGGCAATTTTACAAATACATTACATTTCAAAATAACATTTTGCGCTCGATTAGTTTGAAATAAATTAATGCATTTGAAAATACATCTTAATTCACATCTTCTCTGATGGCTAAGAAATCCTTCTCTTCATATGCAGTTCATTTGTGGAAAATGCGCAAAAAATAATGTTCCAAAATAACTACAAATTACTAATAAAACTCAATGCGATTGGAATTGAAGTAAACCAGACAAATGCATATTTGATAGCATGGGGCAGGTGGTCCATGGGAAAGGTGTCCGTCTTCCAACCGAAGGGATTTGGGTTCGAGTCCGACCTCCCAGTACTATTTGCTCCCCCCCCCCCACCACCACCTGACGTGAAAAATTTACGAATCTATATCACTCAAGCCAGTTGAAGCTTCCCTAGGCAAGGTCCATGAATTGGCGAAGCTGTTTGTTATTTTGATCAGCGGGGACCGGTTTCTGATTACACGAAGAATTGCAAAACGTACTTTTTATCGACAAATGGGGTGGATAGCGTTGATTTCGGTTTCCATTAGCAGATCTTCAGGTTACAAAGGCAGTTACAAACAGCTACCCATAAGGGTCATCGGTGGCCACGGGCCCTTCCCCTTTGGTGCGCTGCTGGGTGCTCCCGTCGTTATGGGCGAAGGGTTTTCGCCCGGAATATCTGGCCTCTCCCCTCCCATCGGAGAACACTTCGGATTCTGGCCAAGTTATTTTTCACAAAGTCGTATTTTTATATTAAGCCAAAGACGAGAGCAAAGGTCGAGCCCAGAGGGCGCTCTGGCTCCTGATTGTTCAGTCACTGGTTCCCAAATGCAGAGCACCCCCCCAAAGCACTTGCTTTTCAAGAAGCCCGCCTGATACTGTTGCATTGATCAGTCTTCAAAGCTCTGTCTATGACGTCAGGTGAAGTTAAAATATGTCCATTTTTAAGCATGAACACAGTCAGAAAGCATTAGAGCCCGTGCCCCGATCAGCGTATGGACAGAATCAAATTCATCTGGTACAAAAGTGAGCATTTGTGCAAAACCGTGTGATCAGAAACTTCACAAACTATCGCTGGAACCGGCTTCCAGCAAAAATTGCCAAAGTTTACCAGCAGATCCACAAATCGAGTTCGGAACTGGTCAAGTTGATGAAGGCGGACGCGACTGGTGACGACGGGCGCGACTGGTGATCACTTGACTGTTGATGGCGGACGATTGGTGACGGCTCGCACGACTGGTGATCATTTACTTGTGACGGCGGGCGCGACTGGTGACGGTGGGCGCGACTGGTGACGGCGGGCGCGACTGATGATGATTTGACTGGTCGCGGCGGCCGCGACTGGTGATCATTTGACTGGTGGCGGCGGGCGCGACTGGTGACGGCGGGCAAGACTTGCGGCCGTTTGAACCCTGCCGGCTGCCGTGTGAAGACCGGGCGTCGGCAGCTGGTCGCCAGCTGGCTGGCGTCCAGCCGGCGCCACTCGAGACCCAGCGGCCGCCTCTCGCCGCAGCGGCCGCCCCACAACGGCCGCCCACCTCACAATGGCCCCAGACGCTGAGGGCACTTCAGCCGCCGCCGACTCCCAGACCCCTGCGCAGCGCCCGCAGGCTGACCCAACCGCAGCGAGCCCAGAGTGTCGCCACCGACAGGGTCCCTCCCGAACGGAACCAGTCCCTCCAGAGGGGACACAGTCACACCGAGAGGACGTGACGACTTTTGAGCGGGCACCGTGTCTCCAGAAAGAACACTGTCTCGCCAAAGAGAACAACGTCTCACCAGAGAGGACACCGTCTCACCAGAGAGGACACCTACTGATCAGAGAGGACACTGACTCACCAGATATTTCATCGACTCACCAGAGAGGACACTGCCTCATCAGAGAGGACACCGCCTTATCAGAGAGCACACCGACTCACCAGAGAGGACACCGTCTCACCAGAGAGGATGCCGTCCCACCAGAGAGCACATCGTCTGATCAGAGAGAATACCGTCTCACCAGAGAGGACACCTACTGATCAGAGAGGACACCGACTCACCAGAGATTTCACCGACTCACCAGAGAGGACACTGCCTCATCAGAGAGGACACCGCCTTATCAGAGAGCACACCGTCTCACCAGAGAGCACATCGTCTGATCAGAGAGAATACCGTCCCACCAGAGAGCACACCGTCCCACCAGAGAGCACACCGTCCCACCAGAGAGCACACCGTCTCACCAGAGAGCACATCGTCTGATCAGAGAGAATACCGTCTCACCAGAGAGCACATCGTCTGATCAGAGAGAATACCGTCTCACCAGAGAGCACATCATCTGATCAGAGAGAATACCGTCCCACCAGAGAGCACACCGTCCCACCAGAGAGCACACCGTCCCACCAGAGAGCACACCGTCTCACCAGAGAGCACATCGTCTGATCAGAGGGAATACCGTCTCACCAGAGAGCACATCGTCTGATCAGAGAGAATACCGTCTCACCAGAGAGCACATCATCTGATCAGAGAGAATACCGTCTCCGTAGAAAAGGCACAGTCCTGATGAGCGGACACAGTCCATCACGAGAGAACAGGTTACCTTCTGAACATACCTGCGTTGGGTGCGGCCGGCTCCAAAACAAATGTATTGGTACGTAGCTATCACCATAACTCACATCACCACATCATCACCATTTACAGGGAATCTGTGCAAATGTGTAACGGTGAATCTTGCGTAGCTCCAACAGCATTTCACACGCCTAAATGCACTTGGAATTGGCACAGTTGGTACATGTATAAATATCCAAATCCTGATTCCGACACAAAGTTGCGTTGGACCTGCGAACTCATATATATGATACACGTAATGACATCAGGGCCAAGATAGCGCACCACTAAAATTAAGGTGCGCTCTCGAATCCTCTGACTTCCTTCAGTCGTCCACACCCGCTGGTTATTATTTCACGAGCATATTTCAGAACCTTTGTAAAATCATCTGCGTGAATCCACACCCTAGTTCCTCCCTCCCGTTGTCTCATATCGCCTACAAATCAATAGGTTACAAATATTCTGCCTATACCCACAGCTCGTACACAATATCCTAGTTGCACCCACAGCCCATGAACAATATTCTAGTTGCGCCGATGCTCCACAGACGCAAAAATCTGCCCGCTGTGACTCGGGTGCTTATCAAACAGTGGCAACGCATCCACAAATATCAATGCTGTTAACAGGAACGCTCCCTCACCGTGATGTTTGAAAATTAACTGCTTCTAACCGATCAATCCAGCTCTAACTACCAACATGACCAGACATCACAGCGGTGCATTTCTGTGATACGTTCACGATCCACATGCTGACATGCGTTCATGCCAGTTTTCTCTTCATCTACTGGTGCACTCGCTCCTAATAACTTGCTTACCACACCGTAGCAATATTAAACTCAACGGTAAACATCGTGAAATCATAATTGACAGCAGACAGGGCGGGCGGCGATTTCAGAGGGAGAGGGGACGGCCGGCGGGCATTATTAACCCGAGCACATCACGGCTGATGACCGAATAATCAAATCGTGCTCAATTGGAAAACGGCCCAGCCCTTCAGTTGTAGTTGGGCTCTAATAAGTTGATTCAATCATTGGCCGTGAGCCGGAGCCGAGCCGGCTCCCCTCCCGTCACGTGTTGCGCCGGCCGTCCAAACGATGGCCGCCGGGCGGGTCACGTGCTCCCGGTCGGCCGCCCTTTCCGCGACCCGCCGGCTCGTTAAATCGGCCCGCTTCCCCGCCAGAAGGTTCATTCTGCAATTCGCCTTATTAAAACGCCCGCTAATGATCAAAGGGCAGCACGCCCGGGAAATGTAGGGAAAGGGGATGCTGGCTTCATGCAGCAGCGTTCGATGCTTTGGATGCCGTTACATGCTGCACGCTTGAACGTCGTTGCATGACCGACGGCTAGTCCACCCATGGCCCCGCAGGTTTCCTCAGCTTCGAAAACTTGGGCATTGAAATCGTAGGGATCACACATGTTGCATTCTGCCACTTGGCTACCTCCAACCAGTGAACATGGCATACCGACCACCGTAAAAACGTTCCACAAGTGGATGTGTAAAAAGGAAGACCATCTTAGTAAAAAAAGGCGTTTGTTAAATCTGTCATGAACGGCACCATTTAGGGAGTCGATTGCCCAACATATGATGTGTTTTATGTTTAGGATTACGCCCATCTGCATTTGCGGGAAAACTATGCCAACCACCTAGTATGTTCGGATCTTTTAACTTGGCAGACCTGCAGCATTGATGACATATGTACAATGCCAGATTCATCGAGGTAGAGTATTGTCTTCATGCGTTTGGGTGGGCTTAGTCTGTCCCTACTGACGGCCTTCCACTTCTGCATCCACCGGCCGCTCCTCCATCTCCACCTTCCAATCGCCCCATCCCTATCGAGTCGTGTGGGTGGGCTTAGTCTGTCCCTACTGACATCCTTCCACCTTTATATCTACCGCAACTCCTCCGACTCTGCATCCCCCACCACACCCCTGTATGGCAGTTCTCACACTTCTCCAACTGTGTCCCTCCGACTACACCGACATGCCCCTCTGTTCCGTCCTCACAGACTCATCCTCCTCCCCACCAACCCCGCCCTTCCACCTCGGCCCGGTCCGGCCGCCCTCCACCGACCACGCCCCTTCACCTCAGCCCGGACCTGCCCCTCCCTACCGACCCCGCCTCTACACCTCGGCCAGGTCCGGCCGCCCCTCCAGCGACCACGCCCCTTCACCTCAGCCCGGACCTGCCCCTCCCCACCGGCCCCGCCTCTACACCTCGGCCCGGTCCGGCCGCACCTCCCCTCCCCATTTCCCCCAGCCCGGCCGGCGCCGGCCACCCCTCCGTTTATCACAGCGCGTTACACGGTGCTCCTCGTCAGCGGCGACGCTTCATCACCGCTTCCGAGGGCGATTGTGGCGCGTGTCGCGACCACGGCGCGTCGTTTGTCGCCGCCGGCGGTAATGGCGCAGCGCCGGGTCTGTCGCTGACAGCCGCCGCCGCCGCCGCCGCGCCGCCGCCCCAGGTGGAAACAACGGCGCGTCGTGGCCACCGCCGCCCTGCCCGCCGGACCGCCGGCGCGACTCTGTCTCAGCGGCTGTCTGTGCGCCGGGGGCGGTGTCGATGGTCCGATATCCGATGCGTCTGGTGTTTAGAATTATGCCTATAGGCATTTTGCTGCCAAAGCACGCCGGGGCCAGTCCTGTCAGTACGCCGTGGCACGGTCTGTCAGTACGCCGTGGCCAGTCCTGTCAGTACGCCGTGGCCAGTCCTGTCAGTACACCGTGGCCCGGTCTGTCAGTACACCGTGGCTCGGTCTGTCAGTACGCCGTGGCCCGGTCTGTCAGTACGCCGTGGCCCGGTCTGTCAGTACGCCGTGGCCAGTCCTGTCAGTACGCCGTGTCCTGTCAGTACGCCGTGGCCCGCCGCGTCGTACGCCGTGGCCGTCTCAGCTGTATACGCCGTGGCCCGTGACGCCTGCCCTCTGTCAGTACGCCGTGGCTAGTCCTGTCAGTACGCCGTGGCCCGGTCTGTCAGTACGCCGTGGCTCGGTCTGTCAGTACGCCGTGGCCCGGTCTGTCAGTACGCCGTGGCCCGGTCTGTCAGTACGCCGTGGCCAGTCCTGTCAGTACGCCGTGGCCAGTCCTGTCAGTACGCCGTGGCCCGGTCTGTCAGTACGCCGTGGCTCGGTCTGTCAGTACGCCGTGCCGTCATACGCCGTGGCCATCCTGTCAGTACGCCGTGCCCGTGGCCCGGTCTGTCAGTACGCCGTGGCTCGGTCTGTCAGTACGCCGTGGCCCGTCTTCGCCGTCGGTCTGTCAGTACGCCGTGGCCCGGTCTGTCAGTACGCCGTGGCCCGGTCTGTCAGTACGCCGTGGCCAGTTCTGTCAGTACGCCGTGGCCCGGTCTGTCAGTACGCCGTGGCCCGGTCTGTCAGTACGCCGTGGCCAGGTCTGTCAGTACCCCGTGGCCAGTCCTGTCAGTACGCCGTGGCACGGTCTGTCAGTACGCCATGGCCAGTCCTGTCAGTACGCCGTGGCCCGGTCTGTCAGTACGCCGTGGCCCGGTCTGTCAGTACGCCGTGGCCCGGTCTGTCAGTACGCCGTGGCACGGTCTGTCAGTACGCCGTGGCCAGTTCTGTCAGTACGCCGTGGCCCGGTCTGTCAGTACGCCGTGGCCAGTCCTGTCAGTACGCCGTGGCCCGGTCTGTCAGCACGCCGTGGCTCGGTCTGTCAGTACACCGTGGCCCGGTCTGTCAGTACGCCGTGGCCCGGTCTATCAGTAGCGGGTCTGTACGCCGTGGCCCGGTCTGTCAGTACGCCGTGGCCCGGTCTGTCAGTACCCGTGGCCCGGTCTACGCCGTGGCCCGGTCTGTCAGTACGCCGTGGCCCGGTCTGTCAGTACGCCGTGGCCCGGTCTGTCAGTACGCCGTGGCTCGGTCTGTCAGTACGCCGTGGCCAGTCCTATCAGTATGCCGTGGCCCGGTCTGTCAGTACACCGTGGCCAGGTCTGTACTCAGCAAATCTTTGTTGGCATCACAATTCACGTATATCGCGGCTGTTATGGGTCTGCCAATTAAATAACATTAGCGAATCAATAGATAGGGATATTTATAAATTTGTATGGAGAAAAAAGCCACGCTAAGTGAGGAAAGGTGCTTTATGCCAGTCAATAACGGAGTGTGGCCTTAAAGCAGTGAAGATGAACAGACACATGTGAACCCTGCAATTGATGTGGTCGAAGCGAATGATAGACGACACTAAGCTACGTTGGAAACATATACTTCAAGGTAGATATGACGTTTCAAATTAGAAGATGCATTGCGAAAGAAGGCTGATAAGAATACATTTTCAAACATGGGTGCATCAAATTTGCATGCATGTGTCACTGATGCAGCATGTAAAATCGAAGCGCAATTGAACACTAAAGACATCAAATCAGTAAGTGCTCAATTCCTATGGTACAATAAGTACATTAAGATAGATCAACGGTAGATAGTTTTGCCATCACTCTTTGAGAATAGCATCAAATTTACCATTGGTCTGCTTGAGCATGAAAGCAGCATATAGCATAGCATATTAGGTGCCTCGTGTCCAAACGTAAGTGCCCAAATGTACATACCAGTGTCTATTGCATGCTATTCCTCACGAATGGAAGAGATTGTTGAGATTGCTTAATTGCTACTCATTGCCTCCCAGACAACGAACGAAGATTTATTCATCATACATGACGGAAAGGAAATAGAAGCAAGCGAAATGCCATGTTCCCTCAAGCTCCGAATGCTGCTGTCGACAGCACTAAAACCACGATG
Source organism: Imbricaverruca yamaguchii (assembly GCA_034440575.1). Lineage (NCBI taxonomy): Eukaryota > Metazoa > Arthropoda > Thecostraca > Neoverrucidae > Imbricaverruca > Imbricaverruca yamaguchii. Next base: position 349,002 of record JAOTOL010001516.1, read on the forward strand.
TCGAGTCAAATTCCAGAGATGCAGTTTTAAATTCCGGGATCAAAAATGTGAGAAAATCCATGCTCTATCATATGCGTGTACAAAATCAACGACACTTCAAGACTTTCAGTTTCAGGTAGTATATCAAATTGTTTGCAAGCAAAAATTTATATAGGACCGAAAAATGGGCGATTCGCCAGCATGCCAATTTTGTTCACACATCGATACATTTGTGAATTAAAAGTGCACATTTCATGGGGGAATGCAGAAGGGTGTCACAGCTTTGGAATTTACTGATGCACACTTTGTGCTTAAACAACGGAACAGGCCTGAATATCTGCACAGAATACGTACTGTTTGGATGTATATGTGAAACTTACATTGTCAACTTTATGCTATTGCTCGCGAAGCAATACATAATACGTAGGAAAATACGGGGAAATTGATCAGTGTCACTGGTGGAATTTGAGGAACGATCATGAGAAGGCATGAAGTCGAAAAATGCACTACAGTCAAGAACGAGTCAATGCAAAAGTTCACGGATAGGTGGGCGATGTGCGGAAATACAGCGGCCGCTGCAATCCGGACAAAGTACAATGAGCTTGCAATTTCACACCTTTTGAAAGGTGGGAAAAGGACAGATGTTACCATCGTTATAATAGTTCTTTCAGATTGGAAATTACTCCTGTCCATTATTGCTTGATAAATTGTATCCACAAATACATGCTCAGGAGATATTTATCTACGGTGGACTCGGTCATATGTGCGCCCAATGGTGTACTTGGCAGGGACGCTCGTGGGAATACGACACTCCTCATAAAGAAGTCGCAAACCTATGACGCAAATGCCACCAAATCTATCAATTACTTTTAGCTAATGAACTGCACGTTGTTTAGGGCCCGAAAGTGAATACTGCTTGCATATGATCAAAATAAAAGCAACCGAACGACTATGAATGTAATACGTAAGGCAAAATATAGTTGCAAAAATTCATCTCTCGACCGATCAGCGTGCTGCCACTTGTTAAAAGAGTAAGTAATGAAGTAGTGATGGCGATGCACTATGCTTAGTAAATAACTAAATGTAGATATTCACTTTTCAGACACGGACGTGGACGCCTTTACCCGGCCCAGAGCAGAGTGGCATCTCCACCGCGAACTACCCAGCACATTGCCAGTCGGCCTCGCTCCACCAATCCGAATAAATTCATGCAAAGTCGCCGAGCGGCGGCGGTCCGTTCCGGCCTTCAATGCCGGCCGGCCGCGGTGCCGATGACGGTGGCGCGGATCCAATTCGTCGCCGGCGGCGGCCACCCTTTCAGCCACAACTAGCCGTGTCTGCGGCGGACGTGCGACATCACACCGCCAATTTGGCCGGCGGCGCCGCGTCGGCCGACCCGCGCGCCCTCGGGCGGAGCGTGCCGGCGCCGGCCGGCGACAGTGGCGACGGCAGCCGCTCAATGCCGGACAGCCGGCCGCATTAGCGGCCGTATTTGCATTGTCGAGAGCGGCGACCACCGGCACCGTCCACCGCCGGCCGCCGGCTTACGCCGCAATCGCGCCAGAAACGCCGATATTAAATTTAAAGTGCAGCTGAATAAGCGGCGCGAGGGCCCTTCACGCCGGGCGAAAATAGACGGCTGCGTGCGCGCCGGCAGCAGATTTGAATGGCGGTGGCGGCGAGAGGCTGCGTGGAGAGCAGCCAGCTGAACGCTCGGCACGACACTGGCCTGGCAGCCGCCACCTACAGGCAGGCAGTGCTCCCATCCCGGAAAATCGCAACGGCATGGACATCAGCGCATTTGGACACTGTATGGACATCGACATTTTTTTAAATCACCACACATGGACTATCTTGAATGCAATCTTGATATTTCTCGGAACGGCTGCGTGGGTCTCGCCAAACTTGGGGAACACCCATACAGGCAGGTAGTACAGGCGTACAGGCAGGCAGTGCAGGCGTACAACATGCTTCCGGGCCGAGGCAGAACCCGTGTTCTGAACCATGTTCTGAAGCATGTTCTGCCAGAACCAACCAGAACCATGGCGGCGAACCGGCAGAAGAGGTGCCGATCTGAAGCGAGTTGCCACGGTCTTAATTTGCTGAGCTGGACACGGACTTACGACACATCCCTAACGTATGTTTTTTTTTTCACGAGGGCGCTGTTGAGTAAAGAGTAATGATTGTTACTAGAAAGGATACTGGATTTTGCAGAACTAGGAAGTTTCACCGAAATATATTTCATTGCGTTGGTGAGGTTATAACGACCGTAACATTTGTTAGATATCATTCAGGATATAACATCCAACATTAAGTCGGTTTAGTACCATTTTTAAATTCGATTTTCTAAATATCCAACTTATGGAATAATTTGAGGTGTGATTTGAAACTGCCTCTCAAACAATGCATGGTTTATGGAATCACTCCGACATATGTTGTTATGTTATTGGAGTTTTTCGCTATTTTAGTAGCCTTCGAGAGCTCGGCAGCTGGACATCTGGAGTTCCGCAGGTCTGCCCCTTTGACCTCAAATGGAAGTGGAACTCTGAAGGATAAATAAATGATTTATAGATGGCGCATTTCCAGAATCGGAACCAAACACTGCTATGCTATCGACTGCGTCTTTTCTATGTGTTATCATGATACTAATTGGTGAAAGGGAGAGGAGGAAATTAAACACCCCACTTGCAGCGCAAAGCACAAGCATATTTCAGACCACAAAGGACATTGCCATTCAAAGTTTTCCCAAGGTACTCAAGGCCATTCACGTGCTCATACTTCCTTGGAAGTACCTATCCCCCTAAAACACTATGAAATATATGTTGAGCACTTTAATCCATTCAACATTTCGACATGTCTTCCTTCCACCAAGCTCTCGAAAACGCCGCAGATGGTAAAGTGGCAGAAAGCACCCGCCCCCTCTTCATCCTCAGCGGATCCCTCTCCTCCAGTATGGTCCACTGGGTCCGCCTTTAATTTCATCAGAAGCATGTCGACCTAGACCCTTTGGAGAGTACAGAAATCAAATCGCAACGAAAAACTCGTCACGAGGTACAATATTACATGGCTGTACGTCCAATACTCCGTCCTTCGAATACTTCACAGAAGCAAAAAGGTGCTGTCGTCACGTGCAGACTTCCATTTCTTGCTCATTTTACCGGCACGAATAGTCCAATATGACTCTTCTCATTCGACCACTTCGTAACGCTCAACTCTCCCCGGGATTTTCATTAGCGATCCTCCAACGGCTTTGAAGTGACTCGATCTAGAAGTGCATTACTCGCAGATAAGACTCTGCTGCGGCAGCCTCATTGGCGATCTGGCAGCCGTGACGGCGAGTCGGCTGGTGACGTCACGGCGAGTCGGCTGGTGATACGTCACACAGACACGGCTCCACATACACATCAACCTCTGCTGACGTCGGGCGAGCTGATGCCGGACCGCTGGTAGTCCAGAATCAGAGTTCGCCCGTCTGCTGGACCACTGGTGGCTTAGTCTCAGAGTTCACCCATCTGTTGGACCACTGGTGGTTCAGTCTAGTAGTACTCCCGTCTGCTGGACCGCTGGTGCTTCAGTCTCGGAGTTTCCCCTCTGCTGGACCATTGGTGGTCCAGTCTCGGAGTTTCCCCGTCTGCTGGACTAGTGGTGGTTCAGTCTCGGAGTTCTCCCGTTTGCTGAACCACTAGTGGTCCAGTCTCAGAGTTCGCCCGTCTGTTGTACCGCCGGTGGTTCAATATCGGAGTACTCCCTTCTGCTGGACCGCTGGTGGTCCAGTCTCGGAGTGTGGCCATATGCTGGACCAGTGGTGGTTCAGTCTCGGAGTTCTCCCGTTTGCTGGACCACTAGTGGTCCAGTCTCAGAGTTCGCCCGTCTGCTGGCCCTCTGGTGATCCAGAATCAGAGTTCGCCCGTCTGTCGGACCGCTGGTGGTTCAGTCTTCGCCCGTCTGTTGGACCACTGGTGGTTCAGTCTCAGAGTTCGCCCGTCTGTCGGACCGCTGGTGGTTCAGTCTCGGAGGAGGCGGCCAGCGCCGGCGGCAATCTCCCCGGATCCTGTTTGCCAAGCCACTCGTCTCTCGAGTGCTGCCGTTGCCCGGGGCGACGCGACTCTTGCGCCCAGGCAAACGCGTTGCCATGGTGACCGATACCCTTGGGTCGTGCCGGGCTCCAGTAGGCCTTAATGATGAATCTGGATGGAATACATTGCCAAGTTGGACCGCTTGCCGACGGTGAGTGGGCAATTTGTTCACGGTATGGCTGGATATCTGGGCTGCAATGGCCGGTGCAAATTGTGAGATCTTAGGCTTCGCACAGTTAAGCTACGAAGACAGGTCGCTTGGTTTATGAAGCTTCGTGCCTGCTCACGGTTGCAGAAACACCAGCTTCGCCGAGCCAATTATGTTATACAGGGAATGAAAAAAGAAGCTCAGAGTGAACAGACCGCGTGGACCTGTTATCTTCCGAAGTAGATATGGATGGAAAAGTTTTGTTCCAGCATGCGTCGTTTCCGCTGGATGTGGTTCATTATAATATCACTCGCGTGAAACATTCCCTGAGTAAATAAAGAATGTAAGAATACTCGGTGAAAATTATAACGTGAAAACGCTTGTATTTGCAACTTAAACATGTTCTTAATGTTACTTATCCTTGAGCTTTACATTTCTACTCCAAAGGTATATGAACTGATATTGATGGGCCTCTCTCCGATAATCTACATCTCACGGAAATGCCTCCGCCTTACAGTAATGTACTTAAGGAAGTATCGGACAGGAATATTCACCATGTTTTTTTCCCGTGAGCTACTCTAGTAGATATATCAGCGGTGTAATTAGTTCACTTTGGCTCCCGATAAATGAACTAGCCTTCCCCGAACTTAGATGAGACGCGCTTTAAAAACTGACTAATGTCTGTGGTGTCCTGGAAGGCGGGACAGGGCGAATTCCCCAAACTTCGCAAATTTGAACATTACGGCTTTGAGTTCCATGGAACGAATCGACCTCGATGCCATTTCCTATCACCCCGCGCCCACATCCAAAGTCTTTGGCTGGTCAAATTAATCAGACCTGCAAGGTTTGGACTATGTCATGAAGGGGCCAAGTGCTCGGAGTGAACGAACATTCCAAAAACAATCCTGATATTTCTAAAGTCGCAGAAATATAAATTAATTGCTTCCAATATTGGCTCAATAAAATGCTTCGTGAGCTGACATTAGTCCAACATGGATAAACATTTCCAAATGAACCTCAAATCCACCCACGCACGCCAATTTAATTAACAATTTAGCGTGTCTTATTATCCTTCATCACATCCATAGCCCAACATTCATGCAAGACAATGGATACGAATCAACTTCCTATGGAATAGGAAATGCTACCGCTCGTTGTGGAATGCATACTCTGCTATTAGCTGTAGTGGATCACTGGAGTGTCCAAGGGACAGGGAAACAGGTTGGGGTGGGGTGGGGGTGGGGGAATGTGCCCACAAATAAAAATACGACTTCCACTGATTAACAAATGCTTGGAAGAGCATCCCCTTCAGGGATGCTTGAGTGCACGCACGGCTTTCAATTTTCATCACAAGGATGAAAAATTGAATGGGCATGCATGACCACTCGAGTACACCCTGTCCCTGGCATTTCGTGCCAGGGACAGGGTGTACTCGAGAGACAGGGTGCCAGGGCATCGGCAAATGACGTCCCTCTGGATAAATGTCATAGTCCCGTATCGTAAATGCTATAATGCTGTACCGTAGACCACTCTGGACTGCAGCCGCGCCACTGGTGTTCGACGTCGTGCCCACCACGGAATGTGCTGGAGATTACCCGGAATTATATGTGTCTAGCGCACCATGCGTATCATACAAATATGTATAGACGACAGCCCCAGCGTGACGCATAGCGTGGAGGGGACGAGTAGCCTAGGGGTAGGTTGCTCGTCTCACGATCGAAAGGTTGTGGGTTCGAGTCTCACCTGTCGCTACTTTTCGCCCGCGACCAATCGGCGTGAGAGATTGACGACGCTACATGACTCAACGGTCGATGTGTCGTAAAACCAATAGCCGACCGACGCATAGCGTAGTAAGCCCCAGTGTGGCACAAATTGCAGTAAGCCGCATCGAAGCACACGGCGCAGTAAGACTCAGCGTGGCACACAGCTTAGTAAGCCATCGTGTGACAAGGAGTACAGTAAGCCCTAGTGAGGCACGCAGCTTAGTAAGCCCCATCGTTACACGCAGCGCAATAAGTGACTTTAGCTGCTTGGTCACCAGATCCTGATCATCTGGGCGCTACATAACCAGTAGCAGTTGATGCGCCCTTAAGCCCAAATAATCAATCAGATCCTGATCATCACATCGCGGGCGACGGCAGACAAGCCTCGGTGAACTCAGCTCATGGTATGTGGGACAGTCGGTGTAAGTTCCTTTTGCTGCACAATTCTGTGACGGAATGATGCGATCTAGTGTCACATCGAGCCACAAAAATGGTGTGACGTTGAAGCTGTGATGTTTTAAGTGCCTGTGCAGCCCATAAGGTGGGCTTGGCACTGGGCTTGGTACCCCAGGCACTGGCTTTTCATTAGCAGCCGACGACCAGCTACTCTTCGTCAGCGTCCGAGAACAAAAGAAGCCGTGTCGACATATTGGCATTAATCGCGAGCAAAATTGTTTTTCTCGCTTAATTGCAATTACGTAATCATTGATGATTACGCATTGCCAACAGGGTACACTTGCATTACGTGGGTTGTGATTGCCCGCAAAGAGATTCTTCAAAGGAAAAAACTGGGCAGCACAAAAAACTCACGAATAACGAGAAAAATGAACAGGCTGCCGCAACCTCACATGTGCATGCTAATCTGGCATGATGAATAGAACTTAAACTCTGGAGTAATGGACACAAATGGTATAGAAAAGCGGACTGTTACGGTTCATTCCGCAATATCACCGATCGGCTTGACTATGCGGGAAAATAAACGTATTTATTTCTGCAATTTATGCCCGGGTCAGGCAAATGACCCCAGGCCAAAGAATACCGCACAAATGCATCAGCTCAGGCGTAGGAACGAATGTATAGCCACGATCAGGCACATTTCCAGGGAGAAGAGCGTGGGGGAGGGATGGAGCGAAAGAGGCGGTCCCGCATAACCTTAAATAGCCCTCAAGGAAGGGGTGACTCCCTTAGGATCTCCGGTGACAACCCTGGGCTAAATCCCTCCACGTGCTGCCACTCTGGAGTAACCTCCCCTTCGGTAAATTCCTGGGACTGTACCTGAATAAGAACGCACGTGTGTTCACAAAAGCGCCGAGCTGAATGTATTCCTGAGGATTGTGTCTCGACCACAGCATTTAAATTACTCCGATCCCCCATCGTTCATTGAGAGGTCGTTTCATCAATCAGATGGGCGCGTCGCCACCGGCGAACACCGCCGGTCGGGCCGGCATCTGACCGCCGGCGAACGCCACCGGCGAACACCGCCGGTCGGGCCGGCATCTGACCGCCGGCGAACACCATCGGCGAACACCGCCGGTCGGGCCGGCATCTGACCGCCGGCGAACACCATCGGCGAACACCGCCGGTCGGGCCGGCATCTGACCGCCGGCGAACACCATCGGCGAACACCGCCGGTCGGGCCGGCATTTGACCGCCGGCGAAAACCATCGGCGGTGTTCGCCGGTCGGGCCGGCATCTGACCGCCGGCGAACACCGTCGACTGTGGGCGCAACCAGGTCGGCGCACCTGTTTGTCGCCGAACAAGCCGGCCACGGGGCCGCCGTCGCCGCTGTCGCCGGCCCTTTGACTCGCAGACGCACCGCGACGGCGCGCCGCCGCTTTCAGCGCGCACGCGGCGGGCGGCCGGCGCACTTCCGCCGCATTCCTGGCCCGGCCGAAGGCGGGAGAGGCGGCCAGGCCGGCGGCCGGCGACACGCAGACGACACAATGCGCTGCGGCCGCGCACAGCGGCCCTCACTGACGGCGGAAGCGCGGCGAGACTCGAGAGGTGGCGTGTCGCAGATGCCCCGCCGCAGGGCCGCCGAGGACGGCGGTATTTGTCCGGCTGAGGAGGCGGCCGGGCTGTTGCAGCCGTCCCGAGTGGCGGCCGGAGAGCGCCGTGGAGTGCAGCGCGGCCGCTGAAATAACACCCGCCGGATGGGTGCGTGGGTGGTGTTTACCGCCGGCCGGGAGCGCCATTCACCGCCAACCGCGCCAACAGCAGGAGATAGGTGTGTACGAGACCGAGAGTCGCATACACACGCATCTGCCGGGACATTCCATCGCCCCCGCATGGAATGGAGGCATCAATCGTCACACAGGAACAGGTTAAAGCTTATTTTAGCATCACATTATGCGGCCAAACCATAGTTCCCAGCATCCACACCTCTACATTTATACTGAAACTTCTATATCTGTAGCCTCCCCAGATCATGATATCTCTTAGGATATATCCGAATCCACCTCTCCACTTCGTCATACATGATGCCTCTTCCATGTGCAAGTTGATGCTCTGGGTGTTATGGTCCAGCTCCGCAAAGGATTCAAGAATCATCAACATGCGCACATGATGCCCATGACAGAGCATTTCCCCAACTTTTTTTTCTTGAAAACCGCGGCAATTAGACTGATTTAGTTGGCTGCATTACCTATGGTATCTCTTCTGTAACGATCTGCACAGTTTTACAGATCTGGCGATCCTCCACAGCAGTGACATCTATTATGTTCTACACAACGCCCACCCCCTCTCTTATCATGCAGGTTATCCTCAACACTGACAATCACCTCTCTTCCTCACCATGAGTCCACCTAAAGCTTTTGCCAGAACTTGTCAACCACAAGCCTGAGCCACCATGAAACATATTGTATGAGGATGGCAACGTATGCTTTCAAAGTCGCCAATTGCATCACTCGGTTCGACGTACGCAATTTTTAACGGTGTTCGCGCCTGCATTTGGATTCTCCTGCCCCTGTTAGTTACCCTTTTAATATTGAACCATATGGGAGCTGGAAAGCTCGAGCCCCCCTCTTTGCGTCAGAGCGTTACGCAGCGTGCGAGCCATTCGATTTCACAATTATCTACTCATGTTGAAATGTCATGCCACGCTGATCATTAACAATTTGTATATGAAGGTAACGAAAATACATCGCTATTCCTTCATTCGGCACAGAACATTGACCGAAGGAATGGAAATTACTCCTCCATCAGCAGCCGCCTTTGTGCATTCTCAGAACGACATCCAAATGCCATGTTTTTCCACATTTTGAAATCCTCGGACGTTACTCTAGAACAGATATTACAACCGAGTGTATTTATTTCGTCCTATGCATTGCCCACCATAATACTATACGCACCCGAAATTTGGATACATTATGTCGAATTGCATAAATAGGCCAATATTTGTTTCTGGAATTTGTGTACTAGCGCAAAAATTGGACGCGACAGTGTACCCGTCTCCAGGGGCTGCCAGGGACGTGATAATGTGCCTGTCCCCATGGGTTACCAGGGACGTGATAATGTGCCTGTCCCCATGGGTTACTAGGGACGTGATAATGTGCCTGTCCCCATGGGTTACCAGGGACGTGATAATGTGGCTGTCCCCATGGGTTACTAGGGACATGATAATGTGCATGTCCCCATGGGTTACTAGGGACATGATAATGTGCATGTCCCCATGGGTTACTAGGGACATGATAATGTGCATGTCCCCATGGGTTACCAGGGACGTGATAATGTGCCTGTCCCCATGGGTTACTAGGGACATGATAATGTGCATGTCCCCATGGGTTACCAGGGACGTGATAATGTGCATGTCCCCATGGGTTACTAGGGACATGATAATGTGCATGTCCCCATGGGTTACTAGGGACATGATAATGTGCATGTCCCCATGGGTTACCAGGGACGTGATAATGTGCCTGTCCCCATGGGTTACTAGGGACATGATAATGTGCATGTCCCCATGGGTTACCAGGGACGTGATAATGTGCCTGTCCCCATGGGTTACTAGGGACATGATAATGTGCATGTCCCCATGGGTTACTAGGGACATGATAATGTGCATGTCCCCATGGGTTACCAGGGACGTGATAATGTGCCTGTCCCCATGGGTTACTAGGGACATGATAATGTGCATGTCCCCATGGGTTACTAGGGACATGATAATGTGCATGTCACCATGGGTTACTAGGGACATGATAATGTGCATGTCACCATGGGTTACTAGGGACATGATAATGTGCATGTCACCATGGATTACTAGGGACATGATAATGTGCATGTCCCCATGGGTTACTAGGGACATGATAATGCGCCTGTCTCCATGGGTTACTAGGGACGTGATAATGTGCTTGTCTCCAGAGGCTGCCAGGGACGGAATAATGAGCCTGTCCCCACGGGCTTCCAGGGACAGGATAATGCGCCTGTCTCCACAGGCTGCTAGGGGCGGGATGATGTGCCTGTCTCCACGGGCTTCCAGGGACGTGATAATGTGCCTATCTCCAGGTGCTGCTAGGGACGGGATAATGTGCCTGTCTCCACCGGCCGCCAGCGAAGGGATAATGTGCCTGTCTCCACCGGCCGCCAGCGAAGGGATAATGTGCCTGTCTCCACCGACCGCCAGGGACGGAATAATGTGCCTGTCTCCACAGGCTGCTAGGGACGCGATAATGTGCCTGTCTCCACGTGCTGCCAGAGTCGCGCAGTTGCAGACGGTCCTCAAGCTCCCTGCCGCGTCGATATGATGTCTGATGGCGCAGCGCGAGATCAACAGGACGCGCCCAGCGCGGTGTTGAAGGGGAGGGGATGCAGAGGAGCGTGAGCTCCCTGTGAATATTTTCGCTGCGTAAATTTGAGCTCCTAACTTTGGTGGGAAACTTGTTTTGAATGTAGTCTATGTGGTGTACGGAGGTGGTGTTATGTAGACATATAGGAGCAGATAAGCTGGGGACTGATGTGTTCTGCAGACGTGTGGGTGGAGCGATGATCTGGGGACTGGTACGTTCTGTATACGTGTGGGTGGAGCAGACGATCTGGAGACTGGTGTGATCTGTAGAAGTGTGGGTGGAGCAGAAGACCTGGGGTCTTATGTGATCTGCAGAAGCGCCGCTGTAGTTATCCTGTGAGGTGCGTTGAAATGCACAGGAATAGGTGAATAGTGTCTTTTCTTCACTTGTTCGTGTCCAGCGGTGCGATTATTCCGCATTACGAATGCCTAGATACTAATCAATTGTACGTACCACAACTGATTCGACAAGCGTGCACTGTGATATGTTATTTGTATGCCAGGTGTTTAAAGGGCTCATCGGTTCATCTCACCTTTCAGAGTTTTCAGGGATTACGTATGCTTCACAGACGTTCTTCGCATTGTCATTGATGTCACTTATGTCACTTACGTGATAGGGTAGGCATATTTTGTATGACTTCGCCTATAATTGGACATTGCCTGTTGGATATAAATAAACGACACACGTTATACGAGCATACTCATTGTACGCAAAACTTGAATTGTGCTCCATCCCGCCTCAAATTCCTCTCTCCCTCCAACCCCAATTAGCAAAATTCAGCATTTGTACCCCTCACAAACCCTGCATACTTTCCTGGGCCCGCCCCTGACCTTACTCAACCTGCGTCCCTGAATGGCTTGGACTGAAAATTACAAACCACGTCCAGTAAAAACCACCAACAGGTACAAGTTTCCTCGAAAGTTAATCTGACTCTTCAGAGAACCGATATGTGTGATGAATGTCAGCCCGGCACCATCACTCTACGATGGACATCAGCTCGGCACCGTCACTCTATGATGGACATCACTATGACACCATCACTATACGATGGACATCAGCTCGGCACCGTCACTCTATGATGGACATCACTATGACACCATCACTATATGATGGACATGACCTCGGCACCATCGTCTTATGATGGACATCAGCTCAGCACCGTCATTCTATGATGGACATCAAGTTGATACCATCACTTTATGATGAGCATGGCACCGGCGTCATGGTCGCAGGCGACTAAACTCCTGCGGGTCTAAAGCGGCCTACTAAGGCAGCTAATATCTCGAGTTTTTACCTCATTTGATTTAGGATTATTTTTTGACTGCCTGGAACCAATTGATCATATTCACATCATATCCTAGTTAGTTGGTTATTGGTGTCTAGGGGCGCATCACTACAGCGGTCTTCACAGTATATGTCGGTGTTACCGTATTTATCGTACCGCCATCTAATCAGTATACAGGTTAAATAATTTAACTTGCGTGCATCACCTCGAAACCAAACTGTGAGAGACGAACATTGTTTTCAGCAAGATAACTTGCATCAGGGACTGTCAGATACTCTGGGAAGCATACTATCAATCGGCTTTTGAGCTTCTATCTGAAGCTCAAGAGAAATCCCCGATCGAGTTCTATGTCTGGTATACCTAACCCACCTATTTGAGTAAATATCAGCGACGCTGGAGTAGCTCGAACCATCGTGAAACAGATGCAGCAGTGGGAGTTTTATTCTGACCAGTCAATGTTAACACAAGCGGCACGCTTCACAATTCTGATTGGTATTGACGGGACAGTACCACTCAATGCTAACTCCTCGGTTGGTTATTGGTTTTACGACATATCGACCGTTGAGTCATGTAGCGTCGCCAATCTCTCACGCCGATTGGTTGCGGGCGAAGAGTAGCGACAGGTGAGACTCGAACCCACAACCTTTTGATTGTGAGACGAGCAACTTACCCCTAGACCACTCGTCCCCAATGCTACCTCCTCAGGCCTGCAGTTAGAATGTCGCTGTTAGTATTGCGCTCACGGCATCATCCGCATGTCCGAGAGGATTGCATCATGATCGATACGAGGGGAGCAGTAGACAATCATGTCCAGCCCCTCGACAACGCTGACTGGCTCGTGTCACGTGGCGCCACCTATAAGTCGAGCGACGATGGCAACTCAATCTGGTATAGGTGGCGACACCGCACAGATGGCAGGTACAACACAGATGACAGACCGTACGCGTGGGATGAGAACTTCATGATCAAACAGCGTGATTACAGAATGTCGCTGACGGTAAGAATATTATAAGATTTGGGCGGTAGACAATAGAGTGCAAGGCATAGCATGCGTAAAACCGGTACTGGTAGTGGGCCTCACCCTATCCACTTTTCAGGAATTTCAACCATGAACACTGGTCGTTTGGAGGATATTATTATTTTAGTTTGATCCCCGCCAGATATTTGCATGCTTTCTTGGGCGTTCCCATGCTCGAGGATCGATGCTGCGAGACGGAAGGCCGCAGGCGATAAATGGTGTTGGAAGGGACAGATTTACTACCACAGATTTGTAACACAGAATAATGTAATAGACGGAGATAAATGCCAAAATATTGCTAAGGTTAAGTTCGACCGAGTTCATACGTAGGACTGAGTGATTTTGTTTTCTGAGTGGACCGGGGGTGGGGGCGCTTCGGTATAAGGGCCCTTCTTGGACGTTGTTGTTTTGTTTTCGGCTTTCAGCCTCGTGGTGATACCAGTCGCTTTAGTTTTTGGGAGGAAGATGGGAGAGAATGAGAGAAGATGAGATAAAAGGAGATCCTTTGGGTACACGTTTGAAAAGCCAAGTCCGCGGAACATTTTTTCGCTTGGCTTTTATTCTTTCATGCTGTTAATGGTGTTTGAGTCAAGCCTTATTCCGTTATTTTGTTTTTGTTCTGTAGTGCCACCACAATATATCATACAGGTATTGGTAAGAGTTTAGGAATCCGATAAACTTGAAAGTCCTAAGAGCACATAGGAAATCAAAGAGCGCATAAGAACATTACAAGCCATCCGGGTCGCTTCGCTCACAAGCATCTTGCCCCTGTGAAGGGTTGTCGTACCTTCGCCATGACCACATCGCACCCGCGCCACAAGTTCTGATATATTAAGAAAACAAATAGCTTTGAGTACATTTAGGCCCAAATCACCCTTTACATTTTCAATGTAGTTCCGTTTACCTATGGGCGCTGCATGACCTCTGCAGTCGATGCGCCCATAAACCCCAATAACTAACTAACTAACTCCGTTTACCTTACATCAACTTTGACGCGCCACACACTATATATATATATATATATATATATATATATATATATATATATATATATATATATATATATATATATATATATGCACATAGTGTGTGTATGTGTGTGTGTGTGCGTGTGTCTGTCCGTACATTAGGCACCTGAGCTGCGAAACACACCTTGTTGCAGCGCATCGTGCGGGTGCAGCGGGAACGTGTATGTCGCAGCACCACCAAGAGATGTCGCTCGACAGCAGGGCGGCGGCAGCCTCGGCAGGGGATACTTCACCGGACTGAGCGACGAGCTGACCTGTTGAGCGGTTTTTGCAATGGGGTACAGGCGGAAAAGTCATGACGTCCACCTCGGCGGGGGATGTAGGGCATGGACGGATTTAGGGGAAGGGTGAATGGGGGAGACAAGTGCAAGTGGCATAGCGAATGCTCCATGCAGACAATGTTTATCAGCGTTTACAATGGAGGGACTTCTCTCCTGACCATGTAGATGTTTACTAGCAGCACCGCCGAGTGTACATACCATTCAGCTTTGAGCGGTGATGATATTGGTGAAATGTCAAGGCTAACGTTACCTAGCTAACGTTTCGGGGATTTCAACTTTATACTGCCGGTTTCGATCAAATATAATGTTCAGATGCAGTTTACATCGACACCTATGAATTGGACTAATCAACGTTGCACATATGATGACATGAAGAAGATCGAATTACAGAGACTGGTACGTAAATCGGATCGGAATGTTATTCCATTTGCATGAATAAGAGACAACAGTCGAATATAATTGTTTTCATTATATTTCTCACACGCGTGGACGAATTTTGTAGGCCTATGATGCTCTGGATTGAGGTCAGGGTGATCTATGGTAATTTTGCATTGGTCTATACAATGACCTCATCTGTGGTTTTAGTCCATACGTCAGCATGCAAACATAATGCAGCTCTAACCCACTTATCCAATGCTATCCAATGCTAACTTTCTAGTCCAATCTGTGCAGGAATATTCAATCCAGAGTGTCGAAACGGGATTACAATGACCTAGGATAACTTTTGATAAAATGTTTGGCACAAGGCGTAGAATTGACAACCATAGGATTGCTAGCAGCTTCTAAGCGTTGTGGCATATATTTCTTGGGTTATTTGGAAACGTGACAAGGGAGTTACTCCGTCATCTTTATGCCGGCTCCATGATATTGATATCTTGATCTTGATGATCAGCTCCATGATATTGCTATATCGCTTCCAGTCACAATTTCGCCCTTCAGAATCAGACCCGGTCTTTGCATTTCGACTTGTGTCAGCTTCCATGTCAATCTTTCCCCGGAAATACTCGCAGTCTTTTCTAAACGAGCTTTATGGTTGCACTTCACGTACACCGCAAATTGCCGTGTGAACTCGGCCGGTTGCAGGTCACGTGGGCAAGCCATTACACGTGACCTGCGTGCTCCGGGGTCAAGCGAACTTCGGGCTCAATGGCAGTGCACCGGGGCGAGATGTCGAGACGAGCAATTACGTATCTTACAAACTGGTCGTAAAACAAATGTGATGTGCTCAAAATTGATGATATGCAGTCTGAAGGCTTAGTCTAATACACCTGCCACGTGCACAGGGTAACCGATCTCGCCATGATAAAACACCTGGAAATATGTGGAACAAACTGCACTTAGGAGAAGGTAAGGAGCCGCTCTAAAGGAACACAACATTCTCCATCGTTCGATGATTCTCTTTGAATTTGCTGTGAAGGTCGTAATTCCCCCCCCCCCGCGCGTTACGGGTGTTAGGTTGTTCGTCCAGAACCAGTCGGGCAGACAATACGAATGCTCCATTTTTGTAGCCCTCTTTTGTACTCTCTCTAAAAACCAACAATCTTTGTGCAGCGATTCTGGCTGAGGATCACTTGTTCTTTGCCTCCATTTCTCGAAAAGAATCGAAAGACCGAAATTGAGCACAAAAATGAACTAAGGAGTGCAATTTGCTGAAATCGAGTCCTTCTATTCATCATCAAGTTGAAGTACTTTATGAACTTGGAATCCTTGGCCATATTAGGTCACTGACCTGGGTCAGTTCACCCGTTACTACCCTGGAAGAAGCTTGATCGGTGGTATTATCTTTTTATGTTTGATTATTCTGAATCCAGCGAAAGCATTAGCATATCGCACTACGGTGGGTAGGTATGCATGGGAATAAATGAATACTTTCCGTTGCAATAATGCCGGAGTGATGTGTGAGTATTCCAAGATGACTACGTGCATGACTTTTGGATGCCGTTCTGAGATTGCGCAAAAGCTGTTGGTATCGACAAAGCTTTTATAGCTCCGGTCAATCAGTTGTGCACAACGAAGGCTTAGTAATTTGTTGCTGTCAACTTTATTTGTTGTTGTTAGCTTTGTTTGTACCTTGATGTTCAATTATTCCGGCATCACAGTACGACATTACGGTAATACGGTACCACAGCATACCATGAGCAATTCACTAAAATATGGAATGATTCATCGGACACACTGCGCCTTGACGTAAAGGAAGGGGTCGGCAGCTCGGGCTGAGCTTAATGAATCCCAGGCCGAGCTGAATGGCCTTCACATGCTCGGTGCACACGCTGAGGATTAAGTGTGTTACTGGCGTGATTCAGCGTCTCGATGTGTGACACTATTGGCTGGACACAAGCCAGCCACAGGAGATCGTTGACCACCGCCGGTCCGTTGACGAGTTGGCTGGCCGGCCGCTGGAGTGCTGAGGGCCCATCGATGGTGGTCAGCGGCCGACTGCCCCCTCCCCCACCAATCGCTGGTGACTCCACGCAAGGCTGCCCGGTCAGCACGTGCCCCCTCCCCACCAATCGCTGGTGACTCCACGCAAGGCTGCCCGGTCGGCACGCGGCGTGTTCCTTTCAGGCGCAGTCGAGCGGACGTCCGCCGGTGCCGAGCGCACAGCTCGCCGACGACACCCGCTGCCGGGAGCACGGCGCATGCAAATCTGGCCGGCCGCAGCACGCTAACCCGCTGACCCGGCCGACGGTGGCGCCGCGGTGCGGCCGCGGCGCAGACTGACCCACATCGGCCGGGATGTGGGTCGGCCGGCAGCTGCATGCCTGGCGCAGGGAAAGTCAACGGCCCCTGGCCGGCGTTTGGCCTCATCCCGCGGTATCGCCTCGGCCCGGGGTCCGGCCGCCACGAGGCGCGACAGGAGCAGGCGTTCACGTCACGTTCACGTCACGTCACGTCACGTTCACGTCGCGTTCACGTGCAGTCCGGGACCGCGGGGTCGACGGCCGGCTACACTGAACGGAAAACGACAGTTTACACCGAAATAAAACACGGCGGCTGAAGCTGCGCATCTTAAGAGTTGCTGCGTGTTCCTACCGTGGGGCGGCAACATTGACCTGGTCAGCCAGTCGTCGGCTGATTACAGCAGGCTAGTCTACACCAACTAGCTGCGCCTGCTGTGGATGATTGCAGTCGACTTCAGTCTCCGCAGTCTGCGGACGGCATAGTCCACGCTGAATGGTGTGACACCGGGTCAGCTCGTGCGCTCCATCGCGACCGACTTTGGTTGGCTCTTCTGAGGGGAAAACTATTAGAGAGAAAAAAGGAAAACAGGGAGAGGGAGAGAGAGATGAACGGAGAGAGAGAGAGAGACGTGGTGACGATGGAGTCGTGCTTTATTGTTTTCGTGCATGCTAGCAGTTACAACTTGGTGATGAACCGCCACAGGTCTGCAGTACACTCAGCAGCTTATACAACCCTAAATCTGGGAGCAATGAAGCTTCGCTCGCCTCCATTCCAGAACGAATGCCTAACATCCAGAGACCCAAATGCTAATTCACCGAGAAGCGCCTTGGGTTGTAACCAATAATCGCCTCCAGGATATGTGTTACAATACTCCACAGATCCATCCGCACAGTTGTGACAAAGCCAGTCAACAAATAACGCGACTGAACATGCAATGAGACATTGCATTCGCTTGGCATACTTGAAATATTCCAGCACGCTGACTCCGCACGCCATCAGCAGTCATCGACACGCTGTCCATCAGTCCTCGACACGTCATCAGTCATCGACACGCCGTCATCAGTCATTGACACGACGTCATCAGTCATCGATACGTCGTCATCAGTCATCGACATACTGCCCATCAGTCATCGACACGTCATCAGTCATGGACACGTCATCAGTCATCGACACGTCATCAGTCATCGACACGTCATCAGTCATCGACACACTGTCCATCAGTCTCCGACACACTGTCTTCGACACGATATCAAACAGTCATCAACACGCTGTCCATCACTAATCGACGCGGTGCCTATGAGTGTTCGACAAACTGTCCATCATCCATCGACACTTCTACCTGATAAATACACACGCACGCACACACGCACACACACACATGCACGCACACAAATACACGCACACACACACACGTTCACTTGTACTCTTCGGTTACGAGTTACACCGGGTAGCTGGTCCAGCCTCTCCCGGACACACACGCCAGTGGCGGCTCCCCAATCCGCCGGCCGCTCAGCAACTGTCTGCGGCCACTGACGGAACGTGGCCGCTTCTCGAGCGGCGTGTTCAGCGAGGTCATCGCACTGTCGTCCTGGCGCCGGCTCCCACGCGCTTCAGGTGACAGACCGGAGTGGGCTCCGTGTGTGGCGCGGCTCGGCAGCGTGTCGTGTCTCGGCACACGCTCTGGCGGTGTGTCGGCGGCCGTCCACTCCGGCGGAATGGTCCCGCCAGAGCGGGCGGCACCGCAGCGGTGCGCGAGCGCCGCCGTACGCCCGCCGCCGCCGGTCGGCAGTCGTGGCGCAGGCGGCCGCGTCGCGCCGCTCCACTACGTCGGGACGCGCGTGGGCACCAGCTTGGGCCGGTCGGTGGTCGGCTGGATCATGTCGGGCGGGGGCAGCCGCTCCTGGTACTGCTCCAGCGCCTGCACGTACTCGAACGGGCGCGACACCGAGTCGGCGCGCCGTTCGGCCGACTTCTGCCGCTTGGTGAAGAATACGGGCCGCGTGTGCGCGCCGCCGCCGGCCGGCAGTTGCGCGCGGCTGGCCGGCACAAACGGCGGCCGGTCGGCCGTCGGCAGACCTCCGAACAGGCCCGCCAGTGCCGGCACGTTCAGCAGGGCGGCCGGCGGCCGCAGCGGGTTGCCGTCGGCGTCGGTCACGTCGCCGATCGACTCGGAGCCGCTCGTCGCCAGCGGGTCGCCGTCGGCCGGCGGCGCGAAGCCGTACGGGTCGGGCTGAGGCCGCCGGTCGGCGTCGCCGCCGCCGCCGCCGCCGCCGCCGAACAGGCCCGCCAGCAGGCCGACCCGGAGCGGCGCCGGCCGCGCCGCCGCCGGCGCCGGCGCCGTCTGGGTGTTGCGATCGCCGAACAGGCTCGACAGCAGGCCCGTCATCCAGGAGGAGGCGCCGCTGGGCCGGGCGGGCCGGGCGGGCCGGGCGGGCGGCGCGGACGTGCGGACGGTGGTCGCCGCGTCACGGACCGCGTCGCCGGGCGCGGCGGCCGGCTGGAACGCGTGCACCGGCGGCGGCGCCGGCTCGTACGCCGGCACGCCGTACGACTCGGGATCGAACCGCAGCGGCGCCGGCGCGACGGCCGCCTGGAACGGCACGCGCGGCCGGATGGCGCCGCCGTACGTCAGGTCGGCCGCCGCCGGGTCGTCGTAGTACTCCGGCTCGCCGTCGACGGGCGGCCGCATGCCACGCTCGCCGTCCACCTGGAAGTACATCTTCTCCATCATGGCGGTCTCGTCACCGGGCGGGCTCGTCTGCCGCCCGGGGGCAGCCGACGGTGACGGCCGCGCGGTGGTGGCTGCCGACGACACTGGCCGCCCAGCTCGTGCGGTGGTGGCTGCCGACGACACTGGCCGCCCGGCTCGTGCGGTGACCTTCGCTGGAGGTCGCGGTGCCGGCGTGGTGGACGTCGCAGCGGGCGGCGGACTCTGTGTGGTCGTCTGTGCTTTAGGCCGTGGCCGTGGTGCCGTTTCCTCGGTGCCAGGAGCCGGTGCGGTGACCTTGGACACCGGCGGCCGAGCCGGGGTCGTTCGCTTAGTCGTGGGCGTCCTCGTCTTCGGCTCGCTCCTCACGTTGTTCTCGATCCGGATCGGGTAGATTGGCTTCTTGTGCCTTCTGCCGGGCTTCTTTGCGTGTTTCTTGCCGTCCACGTTTATGCCGAACATCCTGATCTTGCTGTAGCCGCTCTGGTGCACGTAGGGCGCCTTCGCGTGTGAGCCGGTCACACCGCTCTGCATGGGGAACGGCGTCGTCTTGTACCAGGGCCTGCCCAGCCTCACCGTCACCCGTGTTCGGATGGGTGGCCTGGTGGTCTGGGTGGTGGCTGCGTGCGTGGTGGTCGGGGCGGCCGTGACCTGTTCGGTGGTGGTACTGCGGGTGGTGCCGCGGCTGCCTGGGACTCGTGGCCCGGTCACGCGCTGCAGCAGGGAAGGGCGCGGTCGGCGTGTGCCCGCCGGCCGCAGCTCGGCGCTGATCAGACGATTGATCAGTTTGCGCCGCTCGTCGAGTGACACCAGCGGCCTGCGCGTGGGCGCGGGACGCTTCCTGGTGACGGGGCGCGCGGTGGTGGTGGCGGGACGCCTGGTGGTGACGGGACGCTTGGTGGTGGTGACGGGACGCTTGGTGGTGGTGGCGGGACGCCTGGTGGTGGTGACGGGACGCCTGGTGGTGGTCTGTCTGAACAGTCCGGCCGGTCGTGGACGGCTCGGTCGGTGCGAGAATCGAGTCAGGTCGGGCCTGCTGGGCCGCTTGCGCAGCCGGCTGGCGAGCGGCACCCTTCTGCGGTCTGGCGAGATTCGCTTGCGGCTGGCGGTCGTGCTTGCGGAGGAGGCGGTCCACCGCTGGTGCTGCTGCAGCTGTCCGCCGCTGCTGGCGGCGGGGGTGGTCCGTCTCGGAGTGGTCCTCTGCGTGGTGGTCCACTCCGGGGTGGTCCTCTGCGTGGTGGTCCGCTCCG
>JAOTOL010001516.1:375000-390000 GCA_034440575.1 Imbricaverruca yamaguchii
TGTAGCGCGAAACGGTGGGTGCGTCAGCGCTTCCAAGACCGATGCCCTGTTTATTGGCAGCAAACACCATCTGTGATCTGTCCTACATACGCCCAGAGTCCGCTTCATGGGAGCAGTGCTGAAACGAGTGGCAGATGAACCTGGCTTGGTTGTGAACTGGAACTTGAACTACAATTATCACATCAACAGCATGGTGAACAAGTGCAGCGGCATCCTGATCGGATTCATGCATGCAATAAATGTATTCTACTGGGCAGTGCTCCCCGTCATGGTGAAAGCGCTGACTTTGGCACATGCGTGGTATGGCAACAACCCAAACGACACAGCTCTAAAACGTCTCCAGAAAGTGCTGAACCTCGCTGTCCGCGTCGTCTCGGGAATAGGGAAGCCTCAGCCCGTAGCCAATATGCCAAGCGATCTCGGCTGGCTATCGACCAGAGCCAGCCACGTGCAGTACACCGTACAATGTCCATGTCTCACAGCGTGAGCGGACAACGAACGAGCCGGAGTGCGCTCACGCTCGGTTTCGTTTCAACAGAGATCAGACTGCTCGTGAAACATGGGATTCTGATCATCTGCACCTCGCTAGATCAAGAACTAGCTGAGACAAAAGTGTCTCTTTCCACCCCACCAGCCAACTCTACATCGAACACGCCACCGACACGTATCTGATGGTCAGTTCGGGACAGCAATGAAGCAGAGTTCCTTCAGTGGCATGACCTGTGGTGCCTGACGTGAATGGCTTTCATTGTGAATTATTTTCAAATGGCCCTTAAGCCATCATATTTCTGATTCTGCATTGAGCCGTGTAAGTTGACGTCGGCTCATAATAGCCGCGATACTCCGGATGAGCTCCAACTTGTTTTTGCAGTGTAATACAACACAATGTCGTCTTTCTTCCTCGGTAGAAGCCGTCCCTGGAGTGGAATATGTTCCCCGGAAGAGACTGTCACTGAGCCTTTACTTGAGCGGTTAGCAGCTATGATTCAATAGGGTGGGAAACGCCTAAGCCTCTAACTAAGCTGGTCTATCGCTGATGGTGACCCGATGGGGTGGGAGACGCTTAAGCTTCTAACTAACATGGTCTGTTGCTGGTGGTGACCCGATGGGGTGGGAGACGCTTAAGCTTCTAACTAAGCTGGTCTATCGCTGGTGGTGACCCGATGGGGTGGGAGACGCTTCAGCCTCTAACTAAGCTGGTCTGCTGCTGGTGGTGGCTCGATGGGGTGGGAGACGCTTAAGCTTCTAACTAACATGGTCTGCTGCTGGTGGTGACCCGATGGGGTGGGAGACGCTTCAGCCTCTAACTAACATGGTCTGCTGCTGGTGGTGACCCGATGGGGTGGGAGACGCTTCAGCCTCTAACTAAGCTGGTCTACTGCTGGTGGTGGCTCGATGGGGTGGGAAACACTTCAGCCTATAACTAAGCGAGTCTGTTGGATGTGAACCAATGGGATAGTAGACGCTGAAACCTCCAACTAGCCTGATCTGTTGCTGGTTACCCAACTGGCTGGGTAGTCGCAGCATCATTGGGACCGTGTTGGCGTCGCGCCAACATATTGACTATAATTGGGTCGTTGACGTACATATACTTTTTCTCAATTTATACAATTTTGTCGTTGAATGATATTGGCGTTTTTGGCGGAGTGTCTACCCAGCAAGCATCTTGTGAATACACCATGATGATGTGTATCGCGTGAGAAAGCATTCGCGTCAATTTTGCTACAGTGACTTGCATGAATTTGTCTGCCTACTTGTCACGCAAACTACCGTTCGGAACATCAGAATCCACACATTGATGGCCCGTCATATAGTGATAATGTGTGTGTGGTTATGTAGCAACGCATAGGTGGAGACTTTCAACGAAGCTTGTACTATGCACTAACCTCTCTTGTGCATACTGAAGGGAAAGTGGTGTTCCCGGATATGTAAACGAGTATATTAAGCGGACGAACCAGGCTCTTGTCACGTTAGTCGGCATTGCAGCTAAAATCGCTGCAATACTTACTACACTCCTCTCACACAGTTGTGTTTCAAAGCGCTAACATGACGCAAGGGTGAGGTCTGGTTGGCTCCGGACCTGACAAGCATTCGAGCCAAAAGTAAATAGTCAGATGCTTAGAATGGGGTCACAATAACAGCCAAGCAAACAGTCATGAATATAACTGTTCTACTCATCACCAATGCCTAAGTTGTATTTCATGTTGTGTCCATTCCCCAATATATCGCGTAAGTTGACCTGGTAAATCAACGACTTTCGTTTTTCATGTGACAACAGTTATTGGCTGGTGATCATGTTTGCAATTGTTCGACTTCTTCGACATGATGCTGGTCGCTACGTAACAGTTACGTGTGCACTGTGTGTGGATTAACGAAGACAATGCGCTTACTTCTGCCCAGGTAGGCCTACCGAAGCAGTTGCAGCCATATATAAAGTGTAATTGCAGCCATTCACTTTCCGAAACATAAATTGTGACCAGGTGGTCGCCCATGTGCAGAGACAGCTTCCGTTAGCGGACATCGTCGGCATTGTCGACGATGTCGCTGCGAATCATGCGCCAGCTGGACGCTCAGCGGTGCGGGAACGAATCGCTGGCACTTCCAGCTCGAAATCAGCCATACATTCGACCGTTTGCGTCGCTATTAACGATTAACGCATTGGAATCAGAGCACGTCCCGATGCGGGCCAAATTTGCTTTTCATCAGTGGTCTTCGCTCACCGTCACGTCTGTAAGCTTAGTTCTGTTAAAATATCAGTCGTCCTGTCCTCTAGTTTCTCCCCATCTGCTATCTGTCCTCCTTCCCTTTCTCCCGCCATGGCCTCCTTCCACGTAATCCTTGTGCGTGTGTTGTTTGCGGCGGCTCGTTGTCCGCCGGGTCCCGCCACCTGTTCCGGCGGTGCCGGCGCTGGCCGCTGACGAGATCACGTGCCGCCCACTGTGTGGCCCACTTATCCCGCCGGCGAGCCCGGATACCAGCGGGTCCGGCTGCGTGAAACGGGGCCGCGCGGCCGGCCGGCGGGCGCCCTCGCGCAGCTTCCAGCCGGCCAGCCGGCCAGCCGGCCAGCCGGACGGACGGACGGACGGACGGACGGACGGACGGGCGCGCCGAGCCGGCGCCCGCCTCCGTCGTCGGCCGACAGCTGCGTGCCCGGCGGCAGTCGGTGACGTCACTAGCGCTGTCGACCGCCGCGGCACGGTCGACAGGGACTCGGAGAAACACGGGCGGAACACGGCCGGGCGGTACACGGGCGGAACACGGGCGGAACAAGGGCGGAACACGGCCTGGCGGAACACGGGCGTAACACGGCCGGGCGGAGCACGGGCGGTACACGGCCGGGCGGCACAGTCGGCAGCCTCTGTCGCCGACAGCCGAGCGTCGACCCCGCCGTCGCCAGCTTACGGCTGAATAGCAGCCATCTAAAGACGCATGCTTTGTAACATATTCACTGTGATCACTGAAGCCTGTTCTTCGAACACGTCACGTGTCCAGCAGGCGTGCAGTGTGGAGGCGCAAACAAAGCGCAATGCCCACCCGCCCCAAGAGGTAGGGGAAATCGGAATTGTGTGGAATCGTGAGAAGCGCAGGCGGTCATCGTGCGGCCAGACGACTGTGGGACTTGCGGCTGGTGCGACACAACTGAAAACTGTGCCACGTCCGTCACGCGACCGCTCGCACCACAATGCGGAAGTGGACGATCTCGGTGTATTTTACCCTGCCGATGTCTGGCTGAATAAATGGTCTGGACTCCTGGCTGTGGCATAGCATGCCATGGACTCCCGACTGTGGCAAAGCCCTCCACGGACTCCTGGCTGTGGCATGGCATACCATGGACTCCCGACTACGGTCAATCCCTCCACGGACTCCTGGCTGTGGCATAGCATGCCATGGACTCCCGACTGCGGTCAAGCCCTCCACGAACTCCTGGCTGTGGCATAGCATGTCATGGACTCCATACTGTGGTCTTGCCCTCCACGGACTCCTGGCTGTGGCATAGCATGTCATGGACTCCAGACTGTGGTCTTGCCCTCCACGGACTCCTGGCTGTGGCATAGCATGTCATGGACTCCAGACTGTGGTCTTGCCCTCCACGGACTCCTGGCTGTGGCATAGCATGTCATGGACTCCAGACTGTGGTCTTGCCCTCCACGGACTCCTGGCTGTGGCATAGCATGTCATGGACTCCCGACTGTGGTCAAGCCCTCCACGGTCTCCTGGCTGTGGCATAGCATGCCATGGACTCCAGACTGTGGCAAAGCCCTCCACGGACTCCTGGATGTGACATAGCATGCCATGGACTCCCGATTGCGGTCAAGCCCTCCACGGACTCCTGGCTGTGGCATAGCACGCCATGGACTCCCGACTCTGGTCAAGCCCTCCACGGACTCCTGGCTGTGGCATAGCATGTCATGGACTCCCGACTGTGGTCAAGCCCTCCACGGACTCCTGGCTGTGGCATAGCATGTCATGGACTCCTGACTATGGTCTTGCCCGCCACGAACTGTTGACTGTGGTTTCGTCTGGAACGGGTGTGTGCTACGAGAATTGCGAGTGATGCCGTGTCCACTGCCCAGGTACAGGGCCGGTACCGGTACGGTACGGGTAAGTGTTGCCATGTCCACTGTCCATGTACAAGGCCAGTGCCGGTACGGTACAGGCAAGTGTTCTCACATCCGCTGCACAGGTACAGTGCAGGTGTTGCCATGTCCACTGTCCATGTACAATGCCAGTGCCGGTACGGTACGGGCAAGTGTTGCCATGTCCACTGCCCAGGTACAGGGCCGGTACCGATACGGTACGGGTAAGTGCTGCCATGTCCACTACCCAGGTGCAAGGCCAGTGCCGGTACGGTACGGGTAAGTGTTCCCGCATCCACTGCACAGGTACAGGGCCGGTGCCGGTATGGTACAGGCAAGTGTTCCCGCATCCGCTGCACAGGCACAGGGCTGGTACCGGTATGGTACAGGCAAGTGTTGCTGTGCCCATTGTCCATGGACAAGGCCGGTACCGGTACGGTACGGAGAAGTGTCGCCATCTCCACTGCCCGGATACCGAGCCGGAACCAGTATGGACTCCGGCTGGTATGGACTCGCCGACGCCCACCGCCGGAAGTGTGACGCGTAGACCAGTCCGACCGGCTGAGCTTGCCACATCGTCCTGGCTCGTGTCCGGACCAGCTGGCAGTCTGGCGCACGTGCTGGTGACGTCACCAGGTGCGGTGTGTCTGCTACAGTCTCGTGTCTTGTCAGGCCAGACAACACACGAGGCCACAGTCTCGTGTTGTGTCAGGCCAGATAACACACGAGGCCACAGTCTCGTGCTGTGTCAGGCCAGACAACACACGAGGCCACAGTCTCGTGTTGTGTCAGGCCAGATAACACACGAGGCCACAGTCTCGTGTTGTGTCAGGCCAGATAACACACGAGGCCACAGTCTCGTGTGGTGTCAGGCCAGACACCACACGAGGCCACAGTCTCGTGTTGTGTCAGGCCAGATAACACACGAGGCCACAGTCTCGTGTTGTGTCAGGCCAGATAACACACGAGGCCACAGTCTCGTGTTGTGTCAGGCCAGATAACACACGAGGCCACAGTCTCGTGTTGTGTCAGGCCAGATAACACACGAGGCCACAGTCTCGTGTTGTGTCAGGCCAGACAACACACGAGGCCACAGTCTCGTGTTGTGTCAGGCCAGATAACACACGAGGCCACAGTCTCGTGTTGTGTCAGGCCAGATAACACACGAGGCCACAGTCTCGTGTGGTGTCTGGCCTGCTGCTGCGGGTGGCTGCTGTCCGCACGGCTAGCAGCCGGCCAGCCTCAGCCAACATCCACAGCTGCTGTGTACAGCAGCTACTGTGTGGACACAGCTGTTATGCACAGCAGTTGCTGTGTGGACACAGATGTTATGCACAGCAGTTGCTGTGTGGACACAGCTCCTATGCACAACAGCTACTCTGTTGGCGCAGCTGTTATGCACAGGGTGGTAGACCTCAATGGTTGTTGATGATTTACTATGTATTCATGTATCAGTATTTGTATCCCATGTTGAAGGATAATGACCGTTAGTGATCGATTGGTGTCATTTGTTTCAATTGATTATGGGCTTCCTGCCAGTATCCTTTAACGGGCTCTCGTGCGGGGTGATTTTCTACCACTCATGGTGCAAGGGGAGGTGAATTTAACTTTCTCACTAACTTTTGTTCTTAGCAGGGCATAGTGATGCGGTGAACAACATGGCGTACATCTACATCTCGGGATACTCAGGGTTTCTTGAAGTGATTTTCCTTATCGTTTTGGTTCATCCTCCAGGACAGGTCAAGCCGGGAAATGATGGAGTGTAGGCATGACACGTCTTCGCCGTACTTTTCGAACCCTGGCTTCCAGCAAATTTTGGCAGCAAATTTCAACATATTTCGGCTCAGATACTTTCAAGTTACCTTAGTAGTATACACCTTGACTGGAAAAAGAGAGAGAGAGAGGGAGAAAATAAATAAATAAAGAAAGGGACAAACAAAAAAAAAGAAAAAAAGGGGAGAAAGAGGAGGAGAAAGAGACGGAGGGAGAGAGAGAGAGAGAGAGAGAGAGAGAGAGAGAGAGAGAGAGAGAGAGAGAGAGAGAGAGAGAGAGAGAGGAGAGAGAGAAGAGAGAGAGAGGAGAGAGAGAGAGAGAGAGAGAGAGAGAGAGAGAGAGAGAGAGAGAGAGAGAGAGAGAGAGAGAGAGAGAGAGAAGGGTAGAGAGAACATGAACTTTCGAAAGTGTGCGACGTTTGAAGGAGGCAGGTTGTTCCTCCTTCAAGAAGAGCTTCCCTTTTTGCCTCGCGTATGGTAATCCACCCTGCAAAAACCTCCAAACCTCTGCAAGTACATGCTTCCAACTGTCTCTGAACCACTGTCTTGCTTTTGGCTCACAACAGAGAGAGAGGTGAGAGAGAGCGAGAGAGAGAGTGAGATAGATAGAGAGAAAGAGAGAAAGAGAGAGAGAAAGAGAGGGGAGGTGTGACAGGCAGTACCGTTATCGCAGAAGCAGAGACCAAACTGCTGCTGGCTGCCAACTACATGAAGGCTTGCCACCGCCACATCACTCACACCGACACAACACACACCCAGCTACATTGAACGATACCCCCTGTGTGTGATGTGCACTGGAACAGCTCATGTATTCCGCTTCGATGTGTGACGCAGTTCTTCAGCACAGGTAGCACTCCTCCACTTGAGTTCCTACCTTTGTCATGGTATATTCTCTAGTTGTGTCTAGTTATTGATGTGAGTTTAGCCAGGTACTATGATGGTCTCACTTGCTCTTAGGATTGAGAGGTATTGTAATTGAGATTACAGTTAGATTACAGCGAGGTTGCAGTAATTGAGGTTATTGAGATCGCTTACACGCAGTGATTTCCGGGAGATTGATGATTCAGCCCCGTTCTTGTGCTGTCAGCTTAGCACTTTTCCTGTGCAGGAAAAGGGACGAGCGCTGGCGGCTCGTCCGCATAATATCTCGAAACGTACCACGCGATTTGAACGCAATACGAGAGTATTGCGTCCAAATGGTAATCTAAGGGAAATATAACTTGCTATATCTTCAAGATATTTTATTAAATCAAAGGAGTCGACTCAGGAGCCCCAGGAAGGAAATGTTCGGTTTCCCTTCTTATCTTCTTATCTGAATTTCCGAATTCCATGCATGGAAAATATGAGAGATAAAAAATTAAGCGAGGTTCTCTACCATTTGTACCATACGAGTGACGAGAACGGAACACGGGTGATATCTGCGTCGGGGCACGCGCCTTGTTTTTTTTTGTGGTGTCCAGTGTCCTCGGGAGGTTGTGTATTGGAAAGGTGTAGTCAAGACGCCTCTTACGGTGACTCAAAAGTGACCACAAGAGGCATACAACGCCCCTTGTGATGAGTAGCGGGGCGCGAGGACTTGACAAGGGGCAGAGCGAGTGGTGTGAGAGCGAGCTGACTGCATTGCTGCTGGCGACCCAGATGGCCTTCTTGAGCTCCAAGGAGACAGACAGCAGTGGCGATTCCGTCAATAAATGGTCGCATAAATTCTGACCATCTACAGAGAGGGCGGACAGCCGATGGCAATCAAGCAAAAATTATTTGAGTCCGTAAACAGCAGAGCAGATCAGAGCCAGCCAGACTCAGCGGCCGATATTCGACCAAGTGCACCAAGCCGAGTCGGCAGCGTAGCGGCCGTCAGTTGTCGACGCTGGGAGCCGAGCTCCATCAGCCGTCGCAGCGGCGCGGCCGCACCAGTGACCCGTGACCTCTGACACGGCCGGTGACCCCGCCGGCGAACGGCGTCGCCGCCGGAAGCTCCGTCGGCCGCCGGGGTCAAAGGGTCCGCAGTGCGTCCCGCGCATCAACCTCAAACCGCTCGTAACGAAATTGGTCGGCCGCGTTAGGGTGAGCACGTACTCGGACGTCTGGCAGGTGGCGGGGCACGCCGCCGCGGCCTCACCTCCGGCAGACATCACCGCCCTCGGCGGCAGTGCCGAGGTCGTCAGCAGGTGGCTGAGCAATGTGGAGAGCCGTAGACGGGTGGGCGAGGCTGGGGGGACAGACACGAACGACGGGAGCGCCACGGGAGACGGCAGGAGAGGACAGGAGGACGGCAGGACAGGACAGGAGGACGGCAGGACAGGACAGGAGGACGGCAGGCCAGGACAGGAGGACGGCAGGAGAGGACAGGGCGGCATGACAGGACAGGAGGACGGCAGGAGAGGACGGGAGGACGGCAGGACAGGACAGGAGGACGGCAGGACAGGACAGGAGGACGGCAGGACAGGACAGGAGGACGGCAGGACAGGACAGAAGGACGGCAGGACAGGACAGGACGGCAGAACAGGACAGGGCGGCATGACAGGACAGGAGGACGGCAGGAGAGGACAGGACAGGAGGACGGCAGGACAGGACAGGAGGACGGCAGGACAGGACAGGACGGCAGAACAGGACAGGACGGCAGGGCAGGACAGGAGGACTGTAGGAGAAGACATGAGGACGGCAGGAGAGGACATAAGGATGGTAGTAGAGGACATGAGGACGGCAGGAGAGGACAGGAGAACTGCAGGACAGGATAGGAGGACGCAAGGACAGGACAGGAGGACGGCAGGACAGGAGGATGGCAGGACAGGACAGGAGAACGGCAGGACAGGATAGGAGCAGGTGGACAGGACGGGCAGGGGGCGAGACGCCACAATAGTAGGCGTGCCGACATGGCCCGACCAGGATCCGTGCGAACGGTGAACACACCCCGGAACACCGGTAGAAATCCGTCTCAGCCGTGGGAACGGTCTGCGCGCCCGACGGAACTGTGAGCGGAATTGCGCGCGCCGCGGCGCGTCCGACCACGTGCGCGCCGTTTTTGGCGCGTAATGGCACAGTGTCGGGCGAAGATGGCCCGCGGCCGGCTGTGACCGCCAGAGAAAGTCTCGCCTACGCCGACCGGTGCTGGCGAGACTTTCATACAGCCCTGACTACCGCTGGTGAGAGACTCTTCGCAAGTCCGCACCGAGCGTGACTGAGCCGATTACATGCGGTTTCTACAAGCTGGTCTGCTAATTTGGATGCGCTGCCATTTCGCCGAAAGGTGCACTGAACTCCAACGCCGCTCACCCTATGTGTGCAATACTTGACGGTATGTGTTGTGCAATGCGAGCCCTTTAATTTACCAAGCATGCTTAAGATAATATAAATAATTTCCAGATTTCTTCTCTTGTCCTATTTCACAAACAACAATGAAACAACAAAGCGACAGCTGCAGCCATGATTTACTTTTTATTTGCTTTAACACATGGAGTCGGCAGGGCAAGCAATGGCAGATCCCGCAGCGTGATTCAGACATCGGAGGAAATCTGTTTCCTGTTGCTTATCCCCTACTAGATTGGGCATAAGCCTCACAGAATTTGTTCATCGCTACTGACCGACAGTCGTCTTTTCACCGGCACCGCGACAAGGCTGTATCCATCGGTCCCACCCCGTCGCCATTGATCTCACCCCGCTCCCGATTGGTCTCACCACATTGCAGCTGGTCCCAGCCCACTGCCGTTAGCCCCACCGCGCTGCCATGTGCACGTATGATGGCATAGTGCGCATATCTTGAACACATGCTAAGCAATGATCCAAAAATTGGCCAAGCATAGCACATATTCTAGAAATATGTAAAGCTATCTTTGCACTACCTGTGACGTCAACATGAAAGTGGACGAAAACATAAATGTCACTCAATCAATTTTGTTGCGCCATCAACTGCATTTACTTTCTTTCGCTCCGTGCACTGATCATGTAGTTACTCGGGAGACTGGCATGAGCGTGCTGACGGAGCTGCAACGGCAGCTGCCTCCGGATACGAGGTCCCACCTTACACTACAAAGGCAGCTCTACACCGGAAACGGCGGCACGCCTTGAGCTCCACTGCAAAGGCAGATGTAAACCGGATTTGACGGCCCAGTCTTACCTCGTCCGCCGGTGTTCTTCACCAGTCAGTACAATCGCGTATTCACGAGAAAATGCATCAAGGCTTGGCAACGGAAGTGGATTCGTTAAAAAAACATTAGAACCGCTTATTAGTCACTGGGAAACTTCACATCGTACGTCCAGATTTGAGGTCGACGCGCTCTGTCGGTTGCTCTTCGACCGTACGTATGCCGACAACATCCAACAATTTGTGAAACGCGGTGAAATTATAACACTCGGTGATATCCTCGCTTCGCGTAGTGAATATGGTGCTGAAAAGGAACAGCAGTTTGTCCGGCTACTGAATACATTAGTTGATTAGATCGGAAAAAGGTAGATTGCTGTGTCAGGAAGCAGGTCCTGCAATTTTTGTCTCACGTGTACTCCAATGCCATGTACCGTCGCAAAAAAACACACATCTAATAGAAACCAGCTTCATTCAGCTTCATTGCCCAAACTAGCCTCCGATTGGCTCATCAGCCGAAATACAAGCCATTTAGGATGAGGATGTGTCAATGAACTTGGAATGGTCAATGGCCTATTTGAAGATGTCCGGTGAGTGGCCAACTACGCTACCGCATCCAACATTTTCGGATTGAAGACAACAGGTGATATTAATCGCAGATAATTCCAAATTTCGACAATAAATGGCCTGCCATGTCCCGCATTTGAAGTCCAAAGTCGGTAATTTGTCGGGGTATCTTCAAATGATCTATACCACAAGGTCACTAAAGATGCACCATCAAATACACCAAGGCGTAAAACGTTGGCGGGTGCCATTGTCATGAAATAAATGGTGAAAAATGCACACCAACTCTCAGCTCGACCGAAGGTAATTAATCAGCCGGCAAGGTATTGGTCTGTGTTCGTCGCAAAGAGCTGTTGAAATAATGAGAGTGGTCCATAAGACAAGTGGTCCATACAGCACCATTCGTATCTGCCTATTTTGCAAAGATTGGCCCATGTGGCGAAGGGCAGTAGCACAGAGCAGCATGCTTTTCACGTCAGGAATAATCATTTCGGATGAATCAGCGTACAGAACAATGGAATAAAGGAGCAACTGAATGAATGGCAAACCCAGCTTAATCGTGCTACCGTAAGCCGACGGCTGATTATTTGTGACATTGCGGACTCCACCTCCCCTTCTGATGTCGGGATCATGTTCGAGGTCCCAGCGTTCTCTCGTGTGCATTATTCTGCCGCGGACCAGGTTGTATCGACCCGGTCCTTCCCTCATCTGTGACATGGGCGAGGGGGACTGATCTACGGGCTCCCGATCACCGACACCGACGACGACCTCCGGAAGAAGTCCGAGTATGCAGTGGCATTCCGTGCCTCACGGATCCCCAAGACCGTGACCGTGACCATCACGCCCCCCCCCCTGTGTGGAGCTGGGCTATAGGGCTCAGCCCCTCACCTGTAGTGTAGAACTGGTCTGTGAGTCTCCATCCCTCACCTGGGATATGAGGTCGGCGGGGTCGGCGATATGGAGCTGGTGTATGGTGTTCCGTCCCTCACCTGGGATATGAGGTCGGTGGGGTCGGCTATATGGAGCTGGTTTATGGTGCTCCGTCCCTCACCTGTGATATGAGGCCGGTGGGGTCGGCTATATGGAGCTGGTTTATGGTGCTCCGTCCCTCACCTGTGATATGAGGCCGGCGGGGTCGGCGATATGGGGCTGGTCTATGGCGCTCCGTCCCTAACCTGTGATGTGAGGTCGGCGGGGTCGGCGCTGCTCGGAGCTGACCCGTCTTCAACCGGTGGAGCCGTCAGACTGGCGCTCCGCCCGCGCGGCACGTGCTCCACATCGGCCGCCGCGTCGTGCCACTTCGCGTTCTCGCCGCTCCGGCCCGCGCCTGGAGGCGCCACTGCGCGTCCGCTCAGACTGAGCTGTCTGTCGGTCCACAGGCGCTCCGCATCTTCCGCCTTGGCCCAGTCCGCCCGGGGCTGGCTTCGCGCACGTCCGGCGCTGCTGCCGTGCCCGTCCAGGGAGCCTTCGTCCCTCCAGAGGTGTCGCTGTGCCCTTCCTATGATTCCCCTGCGTCTCTCCAGATGTGTCTCCGTGCGATCGGCGGTATCCCCGTGTTCCCTGAGCCGTGTTTTTGTGTTCCTGAAATGTTCTTCTCTGTGTCTGTTCGCCACCGTCTTCATGTCGCTTCAGAGCTACTTCTGTCCCTCCAGAGGCGCCTCTGTGCATTCAGCGGCACCTCAGTGTACCTTCGGCCTCGTTTCTGTGTTCCCTTGTATGTTCCTCTGTGTTCCGTCACAGGTGTCTCGATGTCACTTCAGAGCTACCGCTGTGCTCCTCCAAAGTTTCCTCTATTTGCGGCCAAGAACATGCTAGACGAGCGTTATCTCCCCCAGTATCCATTTGTTCCTCCAGCGGTGCTTCCGTGACTGTGTAAAGGTACCTCTGTCCATCCAGCAATGCCCTTTCTCAGTAAATAGCTGGCTGCGTGTGCGTTCGCACAACTATTTTCATCGTCTCCTTCATGCCGTCAAGGAGTTTATCCGATGACAGTTCAGGGATCTTTCGGAACTCCTGATCGAGCCTGAAACTTCTCATCATTCCTAAAAAATGCAACGGAGTTTGCCAGGACGCTCCGCAGAGTAGATTCAGGACGAACTCGAGGTCCGTCCACAACTCCTCAGAGGCTGTCAGGACATTCCGCAGCGTAGTTCAAGAGGTATCTTAAGGTCTGTTCAGGACTGTCTTAGCTGCTGGCGGGACGAATTTGCACACCCGCAGTTCCCATGTATACCAATATATTTCAAAAATGATCTTTGCGTAGGATGTCCTGATCAATTGTTAACATGGTGTCACGACATCATCGCAATGCCCCCACCACTTTATGAGACATTGTCGAGAAAAAGAACAGGATGGGTGGACGGATTCCGCCACTACTGAGTTGTGTGTTATTAATCCCGAGACAACTGTGTCAGTTCTTCACGGTCGCTGAGCCGCAGGTGTACGTAGTGGAGTTTCGTACCATCACTTCAGCCTCACAGCGATGATGCATGCTGAATTAATAGTGCGCACTCAATCTAACAGTGCCTTATTATCGGTTTCGAACTCCTTCACGGCGCCGTTTAAGCTCTTCCTGAAGAGTGCAGCGGACGTCTCACCACAGTGTCGGTGAGTCCAGAGAAACTGACTCCTCTTCTCCCACGCTCCCTGGCACGGCTGACTCTCTCGGTACGGGTCACCCTGACACGGCTGACTCTCACGATATACGGGTCACCCTGACACGGCTGACTCTCTCGGTATACGGGTCACCCTGACACAGCTGACTCTCTCGGTATACGGGTCACCCTGACACAGCTGACTCTCGGTATACAGGTCACCCTGACACAGCTGACTCTCTCAGTATACGGGTCACCCTGACACGGCTGACTCTCGGTATACGGGTCACCCTGACACAGCTGACTCTCGGTATACGGGTCACCCTGACACGGCTGACTCTCGGCATACGGGTCACCCTGACACAGCTGACTCTCGGTACGGGTCACCCTGACACGGCTGACTCTCGGTATACGGGTCACCCTGACACAGCTGACTCTCGGTATACGGGTCACCCTGACACGGCTGACTCTCGGTATACGGGTCACCCTGACACAGCTGACTCTCTCGGTACAGGTCACCCTGACACGGCTGACTCTCTCGGTACAGGTCACCCTGACACGGCTGACTCTCTCGCTACGGGTCACCCTGACACGGCTGACTCTCACGATATACGGGTCACCCTGACACAGCTGACTCTCGGTACGGGTCACCCTGACACGGCTGACTCTCACGATATACGGGTCACCCTGACACGGCTGACTCTCGGTATACGGGTCACCCTGACACAGCTGACTCTCTCGGTATACGGGTCACCCTGACACAGCTGACTCTCGGTATACGGGTCACCCTGACACAGCTGACTCTCTCGGTACAGGTCACCCTGACACGGCTGACTCTCTCGGTACAGGTCACCCTGACACGGCTGACTCTCTCGGTACAGGTCACCCTGACACAGCTGACTCTCTCGGTACAGGTCACCCTGACGCAGCTGACTCTCTCGGTACAGGTCACCCTGACACAGCTGACTTTCTCGGTACGGGTCACGCCGGAAGCCGAGGTCCGCTGCAACTTCGCTCTGTGATCAGCTGATTGGCTGATTAGTCTGATCAGGCCAACTTTAGCACCTTAAGCAGTTTAGACCGCTTAGACAACTTAGGCAGCTTAGGCAGCTAAGACAGATAGGTAGTACAAAGGGATGTGGTAGACGATCAACACAGGCCTGGCAGCTTACATCATGTTTCGGCGATCGACTTGAAGGTGCTGGATGTTCCCAATGGTTGAAATTGATAAATACTTGTATAAAAGGCGTACGTTTAGTTATGTCTAGTGATCGTAGGGACTATATCGAGCAAGATGATTTGTCGATGCATCAGCATTCCTTAGGTACACGGCTATGCTGTTTATATTGTGTCATCCTTAGATAGTGCATGGACATTCTTGATCTAAGTGGCAATTGTCTTTCTCTGTGACACGC